>LPNX010588805.1:11725-279512 GCA_001517045.1 Pseudotsuga menziesii | reverse complement strand
GGGGGGTTGGAAAGACTCCCCCCAAAAGTCCAACACAACTTGGAATTTTGGTGGGGTGGTTGGAAATAAACCCCCCAAAAGTCCAAGATGACTTTTTTGGGGGTGGTTTGGAAAGACCCCCCCCAAAAGTCCAACAGGACTTTTGGGGAGGGTTTTGGAAAGACCCCCCCCTCCCTAAATTCCAATAGGACTTTTAGGGGGGGGGTTGGAAAGACCCCCCCCCAAAGTTTTACTTGATATTTTTCAAAGGGTTAAAGTCCAACCAAGGATCACTAAAAGAACAACCAAGCATAGAAATAATAGACATAGTATTTTGACCTTGGAAACCACAAGGGATAAAACACAACAACCTTGTGATAGAGATCTTAGTTCAAAGTACAACATACATCCAAATACATAGTAATCACATATATCATAAGATAAACCCCAAGAACAAAGGAGAACCTCCTCCAAAGATAAGGAACCATAGAAAGGAGTATTTTCTATGGTTCCTTATCTTTGGAGGAGGTTCTCCTTTGTTCTTGGGGTTTATCTTATGATATATGTGATTACTATGTATTTAGATGTATGTTGTACTTTAAACTAATATCTCTATCACAAGGTTGTTGTGTTTTATCCCTTGTGGTTTCCAAGGTCAAAATACTATGTCTATTATTTCTATGCTTGGTTGTTCTTTCTTGTCTATCCTCATGATGATTAGGATAGCCTTTGTATAAATCTGCAGGCTGGTAGAATGTTGGATTCTTGCTAATTTCTGGAGAGACAAATTTCTCTTTTTCTTCTTAAACTTTTTCTTTTGCTTTTATTCTTGTTAAAATATTTCTTTTTTCATCTTTCAGATCTTTCCTTTTCATATATTGATAGACTGGGGTGTTAGAAAATTCTTTGTCAATTTTAACAATCCTAAATTCTGAGGAGACCTTAGGCGGGTTGGAAGAGAACATATAAAAACTAAAATCAGGAGGACCAGAGCAACCTCCTAAATTTGCTTCTTCATCAGAATCAGAAGAAGAGGAGTCCGATGATTTTGGAGAAAATTTATCTAAGGCAGGGTCGAAAACGGAGGAATATCCTTCTTCTGGTAAGAATACGATTTCACCTTCAGGGTAGTCTCTTGTTGCACACCAAGCTAGATCCCACCAGGCTAGATCTAGGTCTTCTGAAAACATGGCAACAAGTCTAGGCTTTTTCTTTTTATTCGGGCATTTGTTAGCCCAATGACCCTTTTTACCATAGATGAAACATTTTTCTTTATATGCAGGTTCAGATCTTTTCTTAAAGTAGCCTTTCTTTTGAAATATTTTGCCTTTTTTTATGCTTATAGCCTTTGTCTGGATGAAATCTAGGTGCACTGGTATATGTGGGATATTGTTTCTTCTTACAACTAAAACCAGTAGCGTATGCTCTGCCTATGCACTTAGTGTGATTAGCTTATATCATAAACTCTGGTTAGTGTAAGTTTGTGCTTGTGATGATCTTCGCCCTCCGAAGATGAACAAGTTTTTGAGTATGTATTAAGAAGCTGCATTTTTTGAAGTCTTTGTCTCTCTGAAAGTTATGTTCGTGTTTGATCTTGGAGTCTCTTGGTATCAGAGCAAACACGACATTTGTATCATCTACTTCTACTTGTAAGTTTCAGAAGCTCTTATAATCAAATTCCAGTTTGATATTCAAGAAATATTTCTCTGTCTAAAGCAATCTGGGAACAAAGTTCATTTATTTATGTAAAAGTACTTGTGTGGAATAGTTGTGATATCTGAGTTCATTTCAAATTTTTAAGGTTATAGTCTTAGTTACAGACGTTGTAAATCCACTAAGTGTTGTCTCTTGGGAGACCTGTAGGACATCCTTAAGCCCCAAACTATTCCTTTATTGCCTGATTCCGGTAAGTGTTCCATGGATCCTTCAATGGACTCTGTAGGGCTTACATCCCTGGACTGCCAATCTACATATCAAACTACTATTTCTTTTATTGAAAGAAAATCTTCCTTTCAGACTTCTGGAGCTTCATCATCCATAATAACCATCGATGATACAATACCTTCCCTTGACTGGAAACTACCTGAAATCTTACCTTCTGAGGTTTATAAAATGAAATGGTGGTAGTATAAATCCTGCACACAAATTAAAATCAGTTCTTTGGACATCACCTTCACTAACCAGGAAGAACCCATTCACATTAATTCAATTGACAAAGAACAAATTGACTGGGAAAAAACAAAAGGTTACAAATATGCGCATCTAGGCGCTGTCAAATTAGGACTTGGTCCATTAGTACGACCCTATATGAATGTTTCTTCTTTGTATTGTGTTTTGGATACCCGCCACTTAGATTTTGTTGATGCTTTAATTGGATGTTTTGAAGGCCCCTTGCACAATGGCCCATTTTTTGGTACTATCTTTCTTAAGTATTCTGTCAGACTTAATGACCCCTACATCTATGATTTACTCAAGGTCTATATTTGTCCCTTAGGATTTAAAATGGACACTGGCTCCAAAATCATTCAACTTAAATCGTTGGTTGTCATCCTCTTTGGAAATGATTCCCTTCCACCTCTTACCCCGAAATTCCATGAAAGCTCACGCCTACTAAGTATGGTAGAAACTGATAAGTCAAAAAATTCTACACCTATCACATTTGATTGGACTGGAATCAGTTACCCAAAGCAATGGGAGGTAAGATACAAAGAGTTGAAAGTCTTTGAAAAAAATAAGAACCAACAACTCTCTATTCCTAAACCCCTTATCTTTGACAGATTTTCAAACTCTTTTAAATTGCCTGGATGGTTTCCTTCTCACCAATTTTCTCCAACTCTTGTAAGATATTCCTCTTTGAATAATAATTCTAAAAAATCATCATTTTTCAACCCTGTTCTTCTTCCCGCCTTTCCTTTTCAAGTGTTCATAATAATGAGCACAAAGGTCAGCATGTAGACTACCCTGCCTGCAAAAAAGCACTTGAGAGACTAAAAATCAGAATCAAAGGAGTTAGATTGTACATGATGTCTCTCCCTAGAACTATCCCTGGTTTAACCTCCACAAACCCATAGGGTGATACCTCATTCCATCCAGGAAGAAATCTTCCTAATACTCCATTTCGACAGTTTGCACATGATGGTCTTTCTAAAAGAGAGTTCATGCCACATAGATCATCAAATCCACACGAAAGTGTCTCTGATGAAATAAAGTTGCTTAATTACAGCAATTATCAGCAACAACTGACTGGACAAAACATCGATGACATAGCCTCTGATATTTTACTTCTCGGACAAAAAGCTCAAGCAGAAAAAGAGCATATTTCCTTGCTCGAAGCTAAAATTGATCACTTGCTTGCAGGACAAGAAGAAGTAAAAGATGTTATTATCTTAACAAGCGAAAAATTAGAAAAAAGGCTATATCTCCTAGGAAAAATGATGGCCATAACACAAAATGTAAATAGTAAAAAGAGCCATGTAGGCCAAACTACATTAGAGCTTGCAGCTAAAGGCCATAAAGTCAAACAAGAAAGAAGATACTCTTTTGGGATGATGAGTATCCAAGAAGATGACCAAAGAGCAAAATTCTTTTTTGGTCAAGAAATAGAAGAGCTTCATGAGTTAAGAAATATGGTCTCCCAATTCAAACAAATGCCAAATGCCCTCCCTGATAAATATTTATCGGCATTCTAAATCCCAAAAAGAGAAAATATTGGATCCTCAAATCCTTACGACCAAAGTCATACTGATCCTCAAATAACAGGTCCTCCCCCTCCTTTTGATACTGAAATGTCAGATCTTCCTGACACTTCTCCTTTGTCAGTACCTCGTTCCCTTAGTTTCGGGATAAATGGGATGAATAATTTAATCTCCCAAATGCTTGATCAACCTGTGTTGAACATACAATGTCAATCCCGTGCCCAAATTAGATCTGCCATCCAGCTTCTATCAAATTGGGTCTTGTACAAAAGAACACAAGACAATACAATAACTGGCCAACAACTAGCACTCCAGCTGGTTGCAAGATTTTCAGGGCTAGCCTCAGAATGGTGGTGCTGGATTCCCCAAGAATCCAGAGAAGAAATGTTGAATGCAAAAGATGCATACCAACAAATACTTACTGCCCTTGGTAAAGAATTCTATGGTCCCGATGAAAATGAAGATTATGAACATCTTGCATCTTTATTTATGTCAGCCAGAATCTGTGACCTAAATAAGAGTGAAGAATGTTTTTGCTATATGCAAAAATTGTTTATTTCTTCTGGCAATGCTGATAAGCTCGCATATATGAAACATTACTTGAGAAGCTTTCTTGGCCATGTTCCCGATGCTGTTGAGAAACACCTTAAAGATAAAAACATCCCTCTGTCGGGTCTTTCCCTTGCCCAATTGCATGGCTTCATCATGGAAACTTGGCAAGAACATTGTCTGGAGAATAGAGTGGCTAAAGATTTCAAGTGACATTCTTCAATGTTTTCCCCGGGTTTTTGTAAAGATGTTACAAAAATGCCAGATTGGGGGTGTGGCGCCCACAACCGAGGACACTTCGGGTGTGAATCATGTAGTTGTAAGAAGAAATAGCAGCCCAAATATACTAGTGCACCTAGATTTCATCCAAATAAAGGCTATAAGCATAAAAAAGGAAAAAGGTTTCAAAAGAAAGCCTACTTTAACAAAATATTTAAACCTGCAGATAAAGAAAAATGTTTCATTTGCGGTAAAAAGGGTCACTAGGATAACAAATGCCCAAATAAAAAGAAAAAGCCTAGACTTGCTGCCATGTTTTCAGAAGGCCTGGATCCATCCTGGTGGGATCTAGCTTGGTGTGCAACAGGAGACTCCCATGAAGGTGAAATCGTCTTCTTACCAGAAGAAGGATATTCCTCTGATTCCGACCTTGCCTTAGATAAATTTGCTCCAAACTCATCTAAATCCTCTTCTTCTGATTCTACTGAAGAAGAAAAATTAGGAGGTTGCTTTGGTCCTCCTGATTTCAGTTTTTATATGTTCTCTTCCAACCCGCCTAAGGTCTCCTCAGAATCTAGGGTTGCTGAAATTGACAAAGAATTGTCTGACACCCTAGTCTATCAATATATGAAAAGGAAAGATCTGAAAGATGAAAAAAGAAAGCTTTTAACAAGAAGAAAAGCAAAAGAAAAAGTTTCAGAAGAAAAAGAGAAATCCGTCTCTCCAGAAATTAGCAAGAATCCAACATTCTACCAGCCTGCAGATTTATACAAAGGCTATCCTCATCATCATGAGGATAGACAAAAGTTCAAAAAAGATAAAGAAAATATGCTAAGACTACATATCAAAGATAACTAGTATTCCCTAAAGAAGCTGGTAAAAGAAATAGAGGAATTGAAAAGAATGCTTGAAATAACAACAAGATAAAGAGATAATTCCTCTGATGAAGAAATGTGCAGAGCCTATGCCGAAGCATTACAGTCACCAAAAGCTGCTGAAAGTCCAAAATATTCTCAACACACTAGTGATTCAGGAATAGAAGACTGTCATAATGATGAACCATCACTTGGATCTCTAGGACTATTAATTGGTCCTAAATATTTCATTAAAATAAAGTTTTGTCCATCTAAATTCAAATCTTATGAGCTTGATTGTTTGATAGATTCAGGTTGCCAAATGAATTTGGCAAAAGGAAATGCTATACCATCTTTTTACTGGGAAAAAACAAACGAACATGGTGTAGCTATTGAAGGAACTCATGTACAGCTCAAAGGACAAGTTCCAGATTTTCCAATAACCATCAATGGAATAAAAGAAGTTATGTATCTTAATAGGCTAGACGACCTAAAATAAGATTGCATCATAGGATCACCCTTCTTGCATAAAGTCAGCCCCATTACAGTTGATGAGCCCAATATGAATTTTTCTTGTACAACAAATGGAAGAAGAGTTTCCACCCCTCTATATTATTCTGCTTCTTACAAATGTAAGAATCTTGTTCCCCAATCCAACCCCACCCTCAGTCTTGCAGAACTGTTCAAAATGGAAAGATGCATCGCCTATGCAAAAATGCATAAAGAATTTGCCCTCTTCGAAATTTCCTCTAAACTAGAGAAGGATTGCACCTCAAAGTCACCTAATGCATTTTGAACCAGGAAAAAATACTTTATTTCCTTACCTTTTAACCCCCTAGAAAAACCAAAAGCTCAAAAAGCCTCTACTGCCCTTATGTCTCCCTCAGAAAGAGAATTCTGTGCAAATGAAATCAAAGAACTCTTAGACAAAGGCCTTATAGAACCTTCTAAGAGCCCTTGGGCATGTTGAGCATTTGTTGTCAATAAACACTCTGAGATAAAAAGAGGAAAACCCAGACTGGTTGTGAATTTTAAACCCTTGAACAAAATCCTTGAACCCTTCCGTTACCCTCTACCTGATAAATCTAGTTTGATGCAAAGAATAGCAGGATGCACAATTTTTAGCAAGTTTGACCTGAATTCTGGTTTTTACCAGATTGGAATTGAAGCAAAAGATAGGTACAAAACTGCCTTTGTTGTTCCTCATGGGCAGTATCAGTGGAAGGTCCTTTCATTTGGCATTAACAATGCACCATCAAAATTCCAAAAAAGAATGGAAGATATCTTCAAAGAAAAGAAATGGGAATTAGTGTACATAGATGATATTCTTCTTTGTTCCAACAATTTGCAGGAACATTTGAAACATCTTCAAGAATTTTATTCTTTGGTTTTCAAACATGGATTGGTCTTGTCAAAATCCAAAATGGAAATTGGCAAAAAGGACATTGAATTTTTAGGATATAAAATAAGTAAAGTACAGGTGATCCTTCAAGAACATGTCCTAAAGGTTTTTGCTAACTTTCCTGATCAGATCTTAGAAAAGGTTCAATTGCAGAGATTCTTGGGAAGCCTAAATTATATTAGGCCATTCTACAAAGGACAGGCAGACGACATTCATCTGCTGTAGCAACGACTGAAGAAAAATCCCCCAAGATGGAATAAAGATATGACGGATACCGTAAAGAAAATCAAAGAAAAAGTAAAACAGCTTCCTCCACTCTCACTACCACAAGGCTCGGGTCAAATGGTGATTGAAACAGACGCCTCCAATAAAAATTGGGGAGGTATTCTCATAGAAAAACATGGTGATCAAGAAGAAATCTGCGGCTATGCTTCAGGAGCATTCAAAAATGTAGAAATCAAGTATCTGTCAAGTCACAAGGAAATCCTCGCAGTCAAAAAGACTGTAAACCATTTCAAGCTTTATCTAAAACCTGTCAAGTTCATTATTAGAACAAATATGAAAATAATGCCTCGCATATTCAAGAATGAAAATCTTATGGCAGAAAATAGTTCTAGGATTCTAAAATGGTTTCTTTGGTTGCAAAACTTTGATTTTGAAATTGTATATAAACCAGGATATTTGAATTGTGTTGCTGATATGCTAACCAAAGAAGAATTACAGGAGAAACCTAGCCTCAACATGTTTGGCTATGGAGCATCCAGCTCGTCAAACAAAAAATCTAAGCTTTGAATCTTCAATGATCCCTTGTCAGAGGAATAAAGAGAATATTTTTTGAATTTGGGGCCAGCAAAAAGGAAGCAGATAAGTATCTGGCACTCTCCTTGATCGAGCAAGTAAATGCCTCTCCTCTGAAAATACAAATATTGGAGAGATGGGAAAAACAAGCCTTTAAAGGCTTAGAAAATGCCATGCACCAGCTTCAGCAGCTTAATCATGTTTGGGTTGACACAGCTTATACAGATGGATGAGAAATGTATTATGTGGATATCAGTCCAGGCTTTTTAACATGGAATAGTTATAACCTCATATTGCAGTTCTTTAGAGAATAGGGAGAAATACTAATTTGTGGAGATCCTTCTACACCGGTGCAACAACAATGGTCTGGATGGACAGAAGTTTTACATGATAAATTCTGTCCAAGAAAAGATTGGGATCAACGACATGCACATTTCATCTTACACCTTCAAGCAGACATGATTGTAGCACACCACAATCATATGTGGTTTAAATTTAAACTTTGACATCTTGGAGGAGCTTACTCTCCTCTTGAACCCCCTGTTTTCACTCAGCAAAATTTAGAAGAATGGACAAAAATGACCGCCTCTTAGATCATAAAATTCATACAAGAAGAATTCCTTTAAACCTTAAAGTTGAATCCATTTTTCAAGGATAAATCTGTTGTATTCCTAATGAAGTCATGATTGGATCCGATGTGGAACATTGTTTCTCAAATTGCTTATTTCCGGATACCAAATTTGGTTTAGACAACGACTCTGACTCTGATAAATTAGTTGGTTGTACATGTATGGAAAATCCATGTATTTGTAATCATGACAATGAATAATGGAAAGAGTTGTGGGCCGCTAACAGTAGCTCCACTATGTAAAAAGTCCAGTCTAGTTGTCAGTCCATAGATTCTTTCATATGGCTTGGGTGACTTACCCAACAAAAGGTGTGATTTGATCCACTGCCATGAGATCTAAATCAAGTCTTTTTACCAATAGGTGTAAGTTTCGGGTCACCGGTTTACCGGCTAAATATGTATAAATAAGGTGCTCCTCCCCTCATTTGGGCACCGAGTGTTTTTGAGTCTAGTAAGCTTTCTGCATTTTCTCTGTGTGTCAAGCACTGTGTATGCTCCCCCTCTATGCCTCAAGTGATCAGCTGGGATCAAAAGCAGTGATCTCACTTGTAATGAGTCTGTAAAACCAGTAGTGTATGCTCTCCCTTTGCACTTAGTGTGATCAGCTGGGATCAGAAACTATGGTTAGTGTAAGTTTGCGCTTGTGATGATCTTCGCCCTCCGAAGACGAACAAGTTTTTGAGTCTGTATTAAGAAGCTACATTTTCTGAAGTCTTTGTCTCTCTGAAAGTTGCATTCGCGTTTGTGTGTATTTTTGCAGTGAAAGGTGCTATCTACAATCCAATATAGGAGATATATGTAAACATAACATAATCGTTGATTTGGTATAGGTTGGTCAAATTTTCATAATAATAATAATAATATTTTAAAGTCATAATCCAATTAGACACCAAATTGATGTATAAGACCCTTTGTTTGTGGACAAGAGACCCCTTTCTATAGTAATATGACTCCTTAGTCTACAAAAGTGTGCTTACCCTACTCCTTTCTAGATTTGAACCTATAGTCTCCATGAAAAAAACACATAGTCATAACAATCAAGTGAGTGAAAACATAATAACAAAATACATCACTAAACTAATATAAAACCTTAGTACACGTGGATTTATGAAGTGAAAATATGAATCAAAATTGCATGTCCAAAAATTTCCCATTAATTTAATTAAAATGAAACTATACTAATGTAATGTACGATCATTTAAATTTGATTTAAAATAAAATTACATAACTAAAATTTTAGAGACTATAAACATTAATAAAACTAATTAATAAAAAATGCATTCATATTTACCATAAAAATATTTAATATTAATACAAAAATCACTCATATTTAATGAAAAACATTACTTTTATTAGAGGAAAACTGATTACAATTGTCTTTACCCATAAAGGAAGTAAGATATTATATTTATACAAAGTTGGTACTTCAATGCACAAATAAAAATACAATATTTTACGAATATCAAAATGACAACTAACAAAAGACCTTCCAAAATCGTGAGAGATAAGATTCAAAATAAACCCATTGTGCAACATTGTAGAAACTGTGTACCAACCCTTTTAAGGAGGAAAACAAGTATTTTCACAGTTTGAGGCACCTTTGGGTGTGCTGACTAATTCATCCAATGCATGAAATAAACCTGGTTCAAAATAATAACACCTCATTAATTTATTTGGGGACTTTATTATATTATTAGACATGAACAATCCAACAAGCTTCAACAACTTGAGCATAAAGGCAATTAAGTAGTCCAAGTTACCCCTCATGGGCCCCTATACGGTCCGTCCTGAGCCATCTCAAGTTGTTTTGTTTCCTAGTTAGATTAAAGAAAAGCTTGGTATTGATCTTTTCCATCACAACAATCTAAAATTCTTCCCCACTCATTCGTATATGTAATCAAATTGCAGAGTATTCTACCGGACCTCCATGTATTTGGATCTTGATTCTTAGTTAGTGTGTATTGCACAATTTGTTTGTTGGGAAAGAGTCTTCTCTTCCTTCCTCGTGTCGGTTGGTTTCTGCATAAACAATGGCCACTCTTAATCTCACAGCCCATATGATCCCCAACCTCCCTCTCACACATTCGGCTCTCCAATTTCCATTTGGGTCCCTCCACACCCTCCTAATTCCGCCACCCTTGTGCCTTTTCCATCTCTAGCTGCCATTTTCGGAGCTGGGTTCTCTGTTATTGGGGGCATTACTCCATCAATGCTAGTGCTACAATAGGCAGGTTAACCAGTCAGAGATCCCTTATACATTTTCAGTTGTTTTTATCAGGTCCTGTGCTGTTGTTGGCAAGAAAAAGTATTTCCTGGTCTGTAGGAAGCCTCAGAAGGCGAAAGTAATTTAAAGGTACGGCTTTTGCTTTATTTGTTTGTTTACTTTTCAAAAAACCTTGGATCTGTGCAATACCGTTTTGAAAAGTCGTGGTTTCTTAGCTTTTCCAATTTGATTTTCTATGGTTTATTTTGTCTTGCCATGGTTCATGTTGAAAGCTTCAATTGTTGTGTATTTAGGATTTTCCGGATCTTTTAGTTCAGATCAACAGCTTAACAAAACTATAGAAGACTGCCCTTTGACTCAGGTTTTGTTCTGATTTATATGCCACAACCTCGTACATTCATAATTGAATGTATTTATATTAAGCTGTGTTGGGCATTTGCAGATTTCATTAATTTTTTGCAAAGTGTAGAAAGTTGTGATAGCCTGGTGATAATCTTTGAAGTTTGAATGTCTCCCAGTTTCTCAATTAGTCTTTTTCTCTTGCTGGATTCATGATAATCTCTTATAGGTTGCCCTGTTATGAGAAATTTCATCACAGCTTGTTAGATTAAACACTTTAATCTCTACAAATTATGCAGAGTGGCTCTTTTTGGCTGTTATTTTTAAATGTAATTGGAACGCCTTCATTGCAATATTTCTCCTTCGATTGTTAACCATCTCTCAGATTTACAGTCAGGTGTATACCTGATTGTCTTGGGGTATGGCTTTGCTTAACATTGTGGGGGATGCAATCTCTGTCAGAATTTATAGCTCATGACATAAATACTTTGAATCTTGTTTTTTATTAATATATTCTTTATTAAATTCTTTGCTCACCATCGGAGTCTTATGCCACTGATCTATGATGGGTGCTTATGATTTTTTTCGTGAATTTTGTGCGTATGTTGAGAAAAAATGAAAACATGGCAATAGGTCTTTTCTTTTGCACAGACTAGAAAATTTATGAGTGGATGTTAATTGAAAAGGATATTGGAGTTCTCCTACCCCATCTGCAATATTGGTACTTTGACTTTAGGGGCAGCATTTCCCAAAGTTCTCTGCTTTCTAGAATTCATGTAAATGGCTTCAGAATAATCAAAGTCAAAGTCAGTGCATTAGGTTTTCAAGATAAATTCAACTAAATCAGCTAACCTCTTTTTTATTTCTTTTTATTGTTATACAGTCTGGGGAAAATCCCTTTCTACATATATAAAGACGGTCACCGTTTCCTTTGGAAAAGTACAGATTGGGGACTAGTTGCTCAGAAACCCTGAGAAATTCTGATGTTTGTAATGGAAAAGATATATGGACAGGTTTGAGCCATAGTGGAGCCATGAATGCTTCTTTTGTTCAGTTGAATGTGAAAAAGAGAAAAGCAAACTGTATAACTCGATATGACTCTGGTATGCAGTCTTTGGAGATGAAACGCGGGGCCTTTACATCTGGGGTCTTTAAATCTGACACAAAAGACAAAAGATATAATCTATTTGCAGAAAATGAAATAAAGAATAGCAGTGGACTTGGAGATCAAATCATGCCTAGAAGAGCACTAGAGCGATATGTAGTACAAAGCAGTTGCAGTTCTGTCTCCAGTGCTGAAAGCCACACCAAACATGATTTTGTATGTCGTAATGAGCATGGACTCTTAAGAGCAGTTACAAGTGATGAAGATGCTAATTCATGTTCTCCATTTACCAATGCCAAAGATAATGGAGTCTCTTTGGGACAGAACTCAATGGATGTCCATGCCCTAGAGTTACATGCATATCGATCTGTATTAAAAGCTCTTCGAGCCTGTGGTCCCCTCAACTGGCAGCGAGAAACATTGCTGACAGATCTTCGCCTTTCTCTGAACATTTCTAATGATGAACATAGGCTTGAGCTTGCACATATATGCACTTCTCAGAATTCATAAACTGTATTCTGGTGGATATTTTATATACCCTCTGCCTTTCCAGGATGCACAATTGTGAAACCTGGCATATTTTTACTTCAATTGAATCCAGGTTTTTATTTTATTGTGGTGCAGTATTATGAGCATGCTATAAAGTGTGTGAAATTGTTGTCTGAACTAAAACTTCTCTGTTTATTGGTAGATTTGTAGTTCTTCCGGAGTCATTTGAAAACTCATTTTTTTCTTTTATATTAATCTTGCAAAATCATGGTAGTGAGTTGATGTTTATTAATTTATTTTACTTGCGTTATTTGAGCTCAAACTGCTACCTTTTCAAATTTAATTGCAATCATTCATAGATGCAAGTTTCTTAAACTATAACTTCACCCATTGGATGTGAAGTTCTATTTCTTTCTACTATGGGTGGAACTTTATGAAATGGCCAGAGTAATTCTCTGTTCTCAAAAGAAAAAGGGAATAAAAATGAATTCACATCCATGTAAAAGCTTCTTTTTTGTCAGGTTTCGACTATAATGCCAGTGGGAGAGCTTGGTGTGGCTGTAGTTCTACCCCCGAGATCTATGTTATCGGGTGAGCTGAACCATTTTCCCTTTCAAACGCTGCACACTTAGCTGCATGATTAAGCCATACTTCGTTAACCCTAAAATTAGGCCAGTTTATTTAAAAAGTAATGCATCGTGATCAGATATGTTCAATTGTCATTAGATGGACTAAAGATAGCAACAATGTATGGACATTTAGCAGTAGATTAAAAAGGTCTGGAAGGGCCCCATAAGAAGTCAATTCTTGTGTTGCAGATGAATTACGGCATTCAATATATTCTGTGACTCATCCTATCTCCATTCTTGTTTATGGTTTACCTTAACTTTTAAGTTTGAAATAATAACCCATGGAAAGCTAAAGTGGGAACCGTGGTAAATAGGAGTTCCTATGCCTGATCAAGTTGAACTTTCACTGGAGCAGTTGCCAAAAGGAGTTAAGATCTTGAAATTATAGTATGTTTTGTCAATAAAAGAGCTTGATTTGATTCTGAGAGTTTAAAAGTTTTGCAACTTCAGGCAATAGTCATTGAGAAAGTATTTATACATTGAGAAAGACGGCCTGAATTTGTATTATAGTCATTCACTTGCCATGCTTCTAGATATAATTTCAGCAATGCACGGGATGATAAAAACTGAGTTGTTAGAAGGCATAAACTTCAGCAGATACGGGACAAATTAGTAACTCTGATTGCAGAAGTTATTCTGCCATCCATTATTTGGTCTTACTTTGGTAATTGCAAGAGATATTGTGCAAATGATGAAATAAAAACCAAGATATTATGATAGATGTTACATGCAACAGAAACAGATACTTGTGATATGAAGTATGAACCCTCAACTACTTGTTGGTGATTGCCGCCTGTTCAGCACTAGGGAAAAGTCCACTTCTGTGTGTGGTGTTTTTGTTAAATCACTTAATCAGAAGTTGGGTGTATCCTTGAGCATGCATCTGAATATAGAAGGCAGATGACTATATCAGTGTATTTCGATATTAATCTATCAAATACAGACTTATATAAGTGCTTGTGCCAAGCATTTTTCATTATGCTGTCTAAGAAAGAACTGTGTTGCAGTGTTGTTCCAAGCTGTAAGCTAAAACCTTAAAATCCTTTTAAAAGCTCAGCACCTTTTTTCGCATATTTTGGTCTTTGGAGGTTTAAGTTTTCATTGTTCTTAAATTGCAACCTAGGCCCTCTCATTATAGGTTATACAGTTTAGTTTTCCCCCAATTTCATCTTTCACTTTTTAGTTCTTTCTTTGACCTACCTTATTATTACGTCATAAGGCCTTTCTTCTTATGGAAGAGATCTACCAAATTTTACTCATGGAGAGCTTAGAGACGTTGGCAGTGACCAGTCAAATTACCTTTATTTGTTCTCAGCTCCTCATGCTGTGTCTACCCTTCTATTTGAAAACAGAAGAATTGGGGTAAGTTTCTTTAGGAGTTGAATGCACACAAGGGTAAAGTGCTAGTAAAGTTTCATATTGCATTGTAACATGTGAATGCTGGTTATTAAAAATAAGATACATGAGGCTTGTGGTGTACTGCAACACTTGAAATTCTGGCTTTACTTGTGATATTGCTCTCTACTTAGAGTGGCAACTTTCCTCTTTGCTGTATAATTTGTCATTTTGAGTTGTATTCACTTATTTAAAACATTTTCAACTTGACTCAAGACACGACTAACAGATTGAATTGGCCATGTCAGCAAATCATTATCAGAACAGCCATTGTTTTTCTCAGGTTTTCAGATTCTGAAAAATGTGATCGTTCCACTCCATTATTTAACATGGGGTTAGAGATGTTCTTTACATTTCACAAGCTCAGACAACTGTAACAGAAGATGTCAAATAGTAAATTATACACACCTTGACAAATTTATAGAAGAACATATACTCAAAAGGGTCTAGAAAGAGAAGAGGTTAGTTTGGTTTGACACAAATTATAGCAGCCAGAGCTCCCTGAAGATAACGATGGTCAGTGTTTTTCGTTTGTCGGGTACTTCTATCAAATGCTACTAACATCTAGATATATGAGAGTAGCCATTGGCAAAATTAGAGGAAGGAGGACTTCTGGTGATGTGTAATGAAGTGATATCAAAATGCATAGAAATGGTAGGGGACTAGGTTTCTTTGGAGTTGTTAGTAATAGATTACCAGATCTAACCACTCAAAAGTAGGTAAAATATGATATAAGCCAAGGTGAGAACTTCCAAAAAAGAACACCACCTAAAAATACAAGGGATCATGAGAGTTATTTGAACAAACACATCAATCAAAATCAACATCTTTACAGTTATGGAGAGTTAACTGGAAGAGTACAATGGACTAATTTACATTCTTCACTCCGAAACCAGCAGATGGACTACTCCCAAGATAATAACTATGCAAAAACTAAGTTTACAATATCTTCCTTGCAAATGTGGTAATTATAAATCTCCTTGGGAAAAACTGAATGTATATGCAATAGAAATGAGAATGAAGATAACAAAGTCTATTTTGCAATCTGTTGTTGACAGTGGTATAACATCTACATATAAGGTCTACTTGTCATAGCCCGATCAAAAATACAAATTGTTTTGTCATAGTCATATCAAAAGTACAAATTGTTCATTTTAAGGACCTTGAGAATGCTATTTCCTGTGCCATTTTCGTTTCAGACAGGCTTTTTGGGCCAAAAGGACCTACTCAAAGTGCTATCTTTGGTGAGGGGATAATTCTATTTCAAATTTGACTAACGTAACTCATTAACTCCCCAAAAAGCCTTCTAATATTTTTTACTAATAAATTAAAAGAAACCTTAAGTTGTAAAAATAATAGAGGCATTAGCTTCGAATGATTAACTTTTCACCACAGAACACTACTAATTTCTAGCCAGGAGAAGAGTTCTGCTCAATTTCAGCTTTTGGAGAAGTATATATGAAGAGTTCTGCCCAATTTCAGCTTTTGGAAGTGTATATATATATATATTCACATTGGGATATCAAACTTCAGATTTTGAAAGGGATTACATTTGGGAAGCATTCTTATGTTCTCATTCCTTTTTTTCGTTGAGCAATAAAATAAAGAGGAATGGAAAGGCAAAGAAAAAGAAAAAGGTAATGAGTTATTTTGACATCTTGAAACTCGAACTTGAAAGTTCATTCTTATGAAAAGCTCCGATGGAAAAAAAAGTAGATGAAAGCCAGTCTTTAGTGGGTCAATCACGGGCACCGAGAAATCCATCTTTTAGTTTGTGCAAAGAATACACACAAGAAGGGGAAAACATTATTGGTTGAAAAAAAGGAACACAATAATTGTGTGGTCCGTATTTTACTCATTGATTATCCTCTGCACCAACATTATTTGTTACGGGATTTGTTGGGTTTTTAGTATCACAAATAGTGTGTAGGGGCAAAGTGCCATTAGTGTCAATAGCAAACAGAGAAGACTTGGATACACATAGAAAATGCATTTGTAACATATGTGCAGGTTCTTACTGCAATGAAGCAACCCTTTTTTCTTTAGCAAGTTCATACAATAGTAATGAGGCTGCATGAGCATTTATGGAGAGAGATAGAAGGCATGCATGCA
Organism: Pseudotsuga menziesii; assembly: GCA_001517045.1. NCBI lineage: Eukaryota > Viridiplantae > Streptophyta > Pinopsida > Pinales > Pinaceae > Pseudotsuga > Pseudotsuga menziesii. The sequence goes on along the minus strand of LPNX010588805.1, from coordinate 263,095 downwards.
CTATCCTCAATTTAGTTCTAATTTAAGTTTGCATGCATCAGTTTGGGAAGGTATATGTAGCTTAACTTAGTGTACTGAAGTGCATGGAAAGTAGTAGTTAAAGCACATGTCTCAAGGAGAATGCATGATTACATGCTTTATATCATTTTTAGTTGAAGCATTATTGTGCATGTGTTAAGATTCATTGTACCTATTATTCTTCATCAATAAAAAGAAGATAGAGAAGATAGAGGTATAAATTTGTTAATTTAGTTTTAAAAGTAGGAAGTAGTGGGTGAAGGGTAGAGTTTGAAATTTTTAGTGTAATTCTCGTTTTCAAGATTAATAAATAGTGATGTGATTTGAGTTTTGGATCTGTGTGCTCGCTACTACTTTCTTCAGCTTGATGTGTGTTTCAGTTTTTAGTAAAAAATATTGCAGTTTTGATACAGATTTAAGTTTATGTTTCCTAAGTATGTAGGTTAAAATCAGCCTAAAATTGTTACTATGTGTTGATGAATTTTAAAATGGTATTAGAGCTTAGCACCTAAAATATTCCATATTCTATGCATGGAAAGACACACTATCTAGAGCAGATAATTGTTGGAAGATTTCAGTGGGAACACATCCAGACTCCAAGACTTAGTGATTTGAGTAGAAAAGTGTCAGTGATTGACACATGGGCCTATTGAGGGTTGCAAGGTGAGAAGACCTTGTGATTTCAATGATTATACATTGTAGCTTGTAATAGACATTGGCAATGATGGCAATTCCCAACATGCGAGAGAGTCACTTGTTGGAGGGGGCCTCCAACTTTGTGCCATGGAAATTAAATTTGCAAAACCTTTTGGAAATGGAAGAGTTGTTATGTTGATAGGAGTTTTTATTTGAGATTTGGGGTGGACTACGGCCTGTGATTTTTCATCTACGGACGAGAATGAAACAAGTGTATTGTCAAGATTGATTCTATGGAAGTCGTTCTAAATTCCAAATAAACCATTATAAAAAAAAGAATATAAAAAATAACCAGTANATATATATATATATATATAGTTATAGTTATAGTTATAGTTATAGGTATAGGTATAAATGGATAACAAAAAGAATGCCAGTGATAACATGTAGCTAGGCATGGATAACTCAGAGTTGAACCTGTTTAACTAGAAGAATATGATGAATAAAAAAAAATTCCAAACTATCCTCCATTCCATCGCTTTCTCTCAACCATTTGAGCCCAATCGGTGTGATCCAACCACAAACTATGTGGATGTGCTAGTATCTTAGAATTTTGGGGTGGACTCCCATCTATGCTTTTTCATCTATGGACGAGGATGAGACAAGTGTACTGTCTAGATTGATTCTATGGTAGTCGTTCAAAATTCGAAATAAACAATTATAACAAAAAGATTATAAAAAATAATTGTTAGTTGATGAATGGATATCTCGTAGCTGATGCATGGATAACTCGTTGCTGATGAATGGATAACCAACAATTCATGGCAGATAACTAGAAGAATGTGTGAGAGAGAAAAAAGAAAAAAGAAATAATTAATGGTTGATAAATGGATAACTCGTAGTTGATGCATGAATGCATGGATAACATATAATTTGGGGTGGATTGGTAAGTTGACGCATGGATAATATACTAGCAACAACCATATTACTAAGATTAATATGTTTGAAAGACGCCGAGAGGGAGAGGTATATATTTGACATATTAATAATGTTCTTTTTACTAAAGAATGTGTTGATTACTTGTATCTAATAGTTAAGCTAATATAACAACCACTTAATTTATGGTTGTTAAGCTCATAGTTGAAGTTAGGCTCATAGTTATATTATCATTGGAGTTAAGCTAATAGTTGTGTCTAATAGTTAATTTAAAAGTTAATATATTGGCAATTACAATTCAAGTAAAAGTCATGATTGGAGTTGGAGTAAAGCTAATAGTTGTATCATCAATGTATTTAAGCTAATAATTGAATAGTTGTATCTAATAATCGAATAGTTGAAGCTAAAGTTTGCTTTTTCCAACTATCATGAATTGTACTTATCCGATGTTAACCAAACTATTTTTTATTTTTCGAAAATTGTTAATTATGAGTTAGACTAACCTCCTTTAAAAACAATCGAAAACCTAATTATATTTATATGGAAAACCTAAACATGTAATACAGACTGTGTATTAGCTTAGCTAGATGCCCAACAACTAGATGCATGAGTTTATTAGGAATTTGGAGGAGTTTATTAGGAGTTCGAACTATTTTATTAGGAGTTCGACTCTTACATCACTGCACATTAGCTAGACTCCTGGATGTCAAATGCACTTGGACTAAGCCTTAAGTGATTAGAGTTGAAGCTAAGCTAATAGTTGTAGAATCATTGGAGTTAAGCTAATAGTTGTATCTAATAGTCAAGCTAATAGTTATCCAATACAATTGTGCTTAGAGTTGAAGTTAAGTTAATAGTTCTAGAATCATTGGAGTTAAGCCAATAGTTGTATCTAATCATCGATGGAGTTAAGCTTGTAGTTGTATTTAATAATCGAATAGTTGAAGATTAATTTTAATTTTTACAACTATCACCAACTGTACTTATCACATGTTAATTAAGCTATTTTTTATTTTTTTGAAATTATTAATTATTAATTTTGGACGACGCCTATAGAATCAATTTGAACAGTACATTTGTCTCATTCTAGTTTAATCTTGGATGATGCCCATAGAATCAGTTTGGACGGTACACTTGTCTCATTCTCATCCATAGAGTAAAAAACATAGATGGTAGTCCACCCCAAAATTCTAAGATATATACGCCTATCGACGTAATAATTTCATGGTACTTAACTTGTTGTCTATTGGCGTTCACCAACCACAAATTAAGTGGTTGTGCTAGTGGTACTTTGTGGAGAAGTTGGTTGTGCCATGTGTAGATCCCAAATATTTGGCAAAACAAAACAGAAAGGCAATGACAGTGAAGAAAATCCTATTGGGTTCAGTGAAGGATCACTTGATCCCACATATCATTGGGAAGAAGACTACCAAAAATATGTATGATGCCTTCGGAACCTTGTACCAAAGTGTGAATATATCCATGAAGATACTCTTAAAGAACAAGCTCAATGATATTTGCATGAGCAAGACAAGTATGTTGACAAGCTATCTCATGAAGATAACAAAGTTGAGAAGCATAATTGCTATAATTGGGGACAAAATTGAGGATAATGAGCTAGTTTGGATTTCTCTTAATGGGTTTAGTCCATCGTAGCACAACATTGCCCAAATCATTAGTCGTTCAAAGAAGTTACCTTCCTTTGAGCAATTGTGGGTTTCTTTCATTGGCGAGTAGATGAGACTACAATAAGCCTCAACCAGTAACAAGGACAAGGATGATGAACCAAACCTAACCCTCATCGAGAATGTGGGGAGAGGAGGTAGGAAAGGAAGGACTTGGAGAGGTTAAAAGAGAAAGGAGGAAGAATCAAATTCTTCATGTCAAGGAAGAAAGGCATGAACCATATCCAGTGCTTTAGAGGTGACAAGAATGATCATTACCTAAATCCTTCACATATGTGACATTTCATTAATTATTACAGAAATTCATTATCAACATACAAAATGTAGCTCATTAACATCATCATCATCAAATTTAACATGGGAATTGAGCCTTAGAATTGAAATTTTTTTTGTTTAGTACAACAATGACTTTCATAAAATAAACCTAAACGGGAAAAGGATTGAAAGTTGCATGGTTGTACCAACACATGAGCCATTAAATTTTTCGTGGCACATTCTAGGATCACAATTAGGCTCCAAGAATTCAAAATTTTCTCCTTTGGATGCTTAGGGCATTCAATAGCCCCATACCTGTACCTTGAAGATCACTTCACGAGGTGGAGCATTCACATAGAGAATTAGATGTTTAAAGACCCCCTTTTGGCTTATAAAAGGAAGTTACGAGCATGCATTTAAAAGAAATTTACAGCAAATTATGCTACAAGAATTAGTTTGACAAAATCATCCTTCCTTCTTATCACTACTCGGCATTATAACTTCTTTCTCAAGAAGCAAGTGTTTTCCGTCACCAATTGAAGTTATTTAGCAAGCACTTTGAGAGAGTTCAAAAGGACCCACCCCATAAGGGAGTGCTGGCTACCATTGAAGCTACATTCTTCTAGGTGACGCCATTTATTTTCAAGATTTTCTACTAGACAATACTATATAGTTGAAGCTAACTCATTCTCTTTTGTTTTATGAAATTTTAGCACTTGATAATATCTTTATTTCTCTTGTATTTGTTGAGTTTTCTTTAGCTTGTTAGTGTTTGGTACTAATCTTCACTTACATCGTTTCCTTGGTTGCAACTTGCAAGGAGAAGAGGAATTTCTCACTCTTGTGACAAATTTTCCCAAAACAGTGTTGGTGAATCCACTACTAATTCTTATTAGTTTTTTTTATCTATAGGTTGTCTTTTACTTGTTAACTGATTTGTGTCCTTTTGCATAATCGTACTCTTGTTATTCATACCCCTAACCAGTGGAATTTGTTGGTTCAAGGTCCAATTCCATTCATTTTTTTTCCTGTGTGGTTCCCTACATCTACTTTGCATGGATCCATGTGAATGTTTCCTTGACAACCACATAGCTATAAAACTTTCTCTTCATTAAGCCACATTGTTTCTCCATGTGGATTTTGTAACATGTAACCCATGTGACAGTGCGACTATTCAAGGAAAACCCAAACGGTTGTCTCATTATTTGTCTTCTTGGCCTAATTTCGTCACAAACAACAATATATATGTGGCTTCCCTCTCATGCTAAGGAATTAACAAACAACTACAAACTGTTTTTACTTCTTTAAATATTAAATTAAATAGTTTAAGTAGGAGCCAGAAATAAGTTTTAAGTTGGGTTCATAATATAAGTTTTAAAGCTATGCAGAGAAGCAAAGCATATAGAATCTTTTAAGCAAAACAAATATTACACCACAACATTCACACATAAAAACATATATTTGCTCTGGAAACCCTTAACTGGGAAAACCAACAAACCTTGGAACTCCACCTCCTATTTTCTCATTATCATTATGAATCCCTCACAATACAAAATATAGGAATTCACCAACATCCAATACCCTAGTCCGTTAACCCGAATTAGAAAATAGACTCCAATCCATTACCATGATTAAATTACATATTTTTAGAAAATTTCCCAAAATAGCCAAAAACAACCAATTTTTTTGGGCTCTCTTGCGCTCGCGTTGGAAATGACCCGAGGACCATTTCCAAATGGAAATAGGACAAGAGGTATGTTTCCTTGAAGGTACCGATAGCGATCGTCAGACATAGTGATAACAAGTGCACCTCCCCTCCACATGGACATGCAAAGAATATAACATATACCCAACATTCTCCCACTTGTTGTTTTCTTTACATAACAATGAGTCACGTACTCATAAATTCATAGGTTCAGGGAATCAAGTCCCATATATTCTCTACACCAAGAGAACTTATCTGTATTGATAGACTTTGTTAATGAGTCTGCAACATTTTTCAAGGTGTCAACCTTTTTCGGTAACACCTTCTTGTCTTGAACCATATCTCTCACAAAGTGATATTGCACATCAATATGCTTTGTCTTATCATGATAAGCATGGTTCTTTGCCAGGAAGATTGCACTTTGAATCTCACAATCTAACATTATATATTTATGTACAAACCCAATACCTGAACACAATCTTTGCAACCATACAACTTCTTTGCTTGCATGAGTGCCTGCCATGTATTCACCTTTTGTAGTTGAGAGTGAAAATACAACTCATCTATTTCTCATCCAACGAATAGCTCCTCCAAACAGGTCAAACAGATACCCACTTGTATATCTTCTGCTATTAAGATCTCCAACCCAATCTGCATCAACAAATCCATGTACATTTATTACTCTATCTGGTCCATGTCTTCCTTGGTAGCAAATTGCATAATCCGTGGTGCCACACAAATATCCAAAGACCCTCTTTACAACTGTCCAATGCTCCTTTCTTGGTTTTGACATGTATCTGCTCAAAACTCCCACTACATGAGCAATCTCTGGTCTGGTATAGACCATTTAATACATCAAACTACCAACTACAGTGGCATATCTTCTTCTTCTTCTTGTGTGTTGGGACACTGTTCTACAGATAATTTTACACCTACATGAATAAGAACCTTGACCGGATTACTTTCCTGCATGTTAAATCTCTGTAGTACCATCTCAACATATTTTCTTTGATTTAAACAGATCATCATGTTTACATGATATCTTCTTATCTCCATTCTTAGAATGAAGTTTGCAGCACCGAGATATTTCATATCAAATTTGGGGGACAACTGAGACTTCGCCTCCTTTACAACATCTTTGTTGTTTCCAAGCAAAAACATGTCATCAACATATAGTACTATGTTAATGAATTGATCACCAACCTATTTGGAGTATACACAATGATCAACTTTTCTTCTCACAAACCCTAATCCAAGTATGTATGTGTCAAACTTTTGGCACCACATCCTTGGAGATTGATTTAAATCATAAAGGGACTTCTTTAGTTTACATTCCTTCTATTTCTTTCCCTTTACTCTGAAACCTTCTGGTTGTTTCATGTATATTTCTTCCTCCATATCCCCATGTAAGAACGTTGTCTTCACATCCATCTTCTCTACTTCAATATCAAAAGCAACAACAATAGAAAGAAGAAATCTAATAGAAGTTAATTTTGCAACTAGAGAAAATATTTCACCAAAATCAATTCCCTCTACCTGAGAATATCCCTTTGCTACCAAGTGGAATTTGTACTTCTCCACTTTACCTTCTGCATTCAACTTCTTTTTAATCAACCATTTTCTCCTAACGAATTTTCTTCCAGCTGGTAATTGGACTAGATTCCAAGCTTCATTTTTTCCAAGGCATCCATTTCATCAACCATGGCCTTCTTCTAGAGATCACTATCCTCTGAGTCAACAACTTCCTTCACATTTCTAGGATCATCATCAGTAATAGACAAAGAAAAATGAGAGCAAAAATTAGGAGGGGAATATCTTTTTGGTTTCCTTCTTTCTCGAGATGATATCCTCAAAACTGGGGTATGAGGTTCTTCTTCTTCTTATTCAACTTCTTCTGTTGAGTCAGATTCTTCACTTTCTAACTCAAATTATATTTTCTATGGTTCCTTTTCCATTGGAGTCACTTCATCTCTGGGGACTTATTTGAACTCTCTAAACACAACATATCAACCATAAACAATCTTCTTAGTTACATGATTCCAAATATTATAACCTTTCATACCATCTTTATAGCCAATAAAGATACACTTCTTAGCTTTGTTATCCAACTTTGCTCCTTTCCTCCTTTGGAACATGTACATAAGCATCACAACCAAAAAATTTCAGATGCTTAATAGCGGGTTTCTTACCAGTCCGTACCTCTTGCAAAGTTTTGTCAACAAATGCTGATCTGGGTGATCGATTTACCAAGTAACATGTTGTCTCCACCACCTCTTCCTCGAATTATTGTCCTATCCCAACATAGCTTAGCATGATTCCTTCCTTTTCCATTAGCATCCTATTCATCCTCTCGGAAAATCCATTATGTTGAGGTATGTCTGGAGTAATATTCTACCTTGCTATACCAAACTTCTTACAGAAGTTCTCAAATTCATTCCCACATAACTCTCCACCATTATTTGTCCTCAACACCTTTAATTTCTTTTATGACTGATTTTCTACAAGAGCCTTAAATTATTTAAACTTAGCAAATGCTTTAGATTTATTTCAAACAAAATATATCCATGTGTTCCTTGAGAAATCATCTATAAATGAAAAATAATACACAGATCTACCTAAGGATGAAACATGCATAGGTCCAAATACATCACTGTGTACTAAATCTAGAATTCCCTTTGCTATTGTAGCACCAGATGCAAATATTACTGGATTATGTTTTCCATATATGCAATGTTCACATAAATAAAAATCCAGAGTGCAATTAGTCGTACCTTCAACCATACCTTTACCTTGTAATGCTTGAAGGCCCTTTTCTCCTATGTTCCCCAATATTTTATGCCATAGCATTGTATTTCCTCCTGATGCAATCAAATTTCTGTCATCTTTACCTCCTTCCTCAAGCACAACATAATGGTTACATTCATCACCGATGGTTCTTCCCAATATTTTGTACAGAGTTCCATACCGAACTCCCCTCAGCAATACCATTGATCCTCAAACGATTTTGCAACCACCATATCCACACACAGTCTTATACCCGCAACATCCATATTTCTGACAGATATCAAATTTCTTTCTAGATTTGGAATGTGTAGCACTCCAAATAGTGCTCTAATCCTTCCATCCTTCAGTTTTAGCTTGACTCTACCACGTCCAATGATACTAAATGGTGAATCATCTCCTAAGTACACATCTCCTCCATTGTACTTTTCATATTCATAGAACCACTTCCTATGAGGGATCATATGACATGACACACCTGAGTCAATCAACCATATATCATGTTTTGAATGATTTCCCATGGAAGCTAGGTACACATCCCCTCCTTCATCTGAGGTATTCACCTCTGTGGAATGGGTATCCTCAAATACATTTTCTTTCTCAACATTCTTATATCTGCAATCCTTTTTATAGTGCCCATCTTTACCACATTTCCAACACTTCCTTATGCCTGTTTTGGGGGTTTAGATCTACCCTTAGATTTAGATCTTCCCCAGACCCTTTATTTTGGTTTCTCACCTAGGGTTGACCTCTCACAGACAAAGAATCCATGCTATGATTATCCATGGTTTTCTGCCTCATCTCTTCTTATAGTAGGGATGACACTATTTCATCAAATTTTAAGGTCACTTGGATAGCACTACCTATTGCAACAATTAGGTTGTCCCATGAATCTGGAAAAGAACACAAGAATGTAATACATTTATCTTCTTCATCCATTTAATACCAATAGTGTTTATCTGACTTACCAAAGTATTGTAGACATTCATATGCTTTGTTACTGTGTCATTTTCATCCATTCTAAGGTGAAACAATTTATTTTGTAGAAACAACTTGTCCACAAGGGATTTTGATGATACAAACTCCCTAGTTTCCCCCAAATATTTACCACACTATCTTCACCAAATACATTCAACAACATGGATTCCTATAAGCACAATCGTATTGTACTCCTCGCCCTTCTTTCTAATTTATCTCAATCATCTTGTGACATTGCAATGGGTTTAGTACCCAGATCAACAAGAAGGTCCTGCATTTTGAGCTTCCATAGCTCAGAATTATGGTCGTTAAATTTCTCAATCTCAATTATCAAACTTCTCACTACTCTCTTTCAATGCACAAATCAACACTACAAAGCTTCCACTGAACCTAGGTTTATCACAGACCTAAGATTTATCAATCACATTGAACCATCAACAACAAAGGCATACCCATGATGCTAAAAATCGAGCTCTGATACCACATGTAAGTTTTAAAATTGTGCAGAGAAGCAAAGCATACATATTCTTTTAATCAAAACAAAGATTCGACCACAACATTCACACATAAACACATATTTACTCTGAAAACCCTTAACCGGGAAAACCAACAAACCTTGGAGTCCCACCTCCTATTTTCTCATTATCATTATGGATCCCTCACAATACAAAATATTGGTATTCAACAACATCCAATACCCTAATTTGTTAACCCGGATTAGAAAATAGACTCCAATCCCTCAACCAAGATTAAATTACATATTTTAGAAAATTCCCCAAAATAGCCAAAAAAAACCAAAAACTTTTGGCTCGCTTGCGCTTGTGTCGACAAATGGCTGTTCCCAAACAAAAATAGGATTCCTGACATGTTTCCATGAAGGTCCTGATAGGGATCGTCAGACGCAGTACCGATAGGAACACCTCCCCTCCATACACACATGCAAAGAATATAACATATACCCAATACTAACCATCCAATTAGAGAACTATTAGAAGGCCCAATGACTATTTCTGAGAAAGGAAAATAAGTCAAGATAGGATCACAATACTATTTTTCTAAATTACAAAGAACCCTACATAATCACTAAGCAAACACATTAAAATTCCACATACATTCTCATTTATATACACTATTTCACCATTTTGCATTTGTTATATGTGACCAGCGTATTGTTTCACTTATTCTTTTGTTAATTAGGTCCTAGTTTTGGCACATTCTTTCATCTCATTTAGCACGATAGGAGACCCATTGCCTCCTCGAAATTCCTTGAGGATTCAAAATCTCCCTCCCATAAGAGAATTTCTAGCTATACATCCTCCTCATCTTAGATGAGGGTGGCCACCACTGAACTTACAGACACATGCAACGGTAATTGGGTATGTTGTGCTTGGACACACCTTACTCAACACCCCCCTTCCAGGTCAAGTAGAGGAACTATCCTTCCACACATGATGGCAGGACTCCCTCTAACAAACTTTCCCTTTATGGCAAGTTTAAATCTCATTGACTTATCTAAGCTCATCAACGAATCCATCTAGCATGACCCAACATGGCTACAAATTATGGTAAGTTACCCTCAGACATTCCAAAGTCTAAAGGAAAACATAGGGATGACCCAACCAACCATGTGATGTCATTTCATCTTTAGTGTTCGTCCAACAACATAGTAAAAGACACCATCTGTTTTAGACTCTTTCAAAGAATCATCACAGGTACAACAACTAAATGATATGTCAACTTACTAACATGTAGGAATACCAACTTTGGGCCCATTACCATTGTGTTTTTAACTTACTTTCAACTCCTAGTTCGCCATGACTTTGGATTGGAGATTCTTTTGAATTTTTGACAAAACAAATCTACGCATATCACCAACCACATTCTTGAATGGCACCACAATGCAGATTGTGTAAAATCAAAATCCAACCCAAATTTTTATTAGATTGGTTCCTTAAGTCCCTCTTACCCATGATTTCTAAAGATGTAGTGACAACCATGCCACAATCTAGAAATGAGTCCATTCTAAATCCCAATATTTTGATCTAATTTATGCCCAATTAGGGTATCTATACACCATCTTAGTCAATGCTCCTCACCATCACTCATTAGATCAAACTAATCTTGGCACATCACACACAACCAAAGGTATTGTTGGGATGTTTTCACATCAAGGAACTTTACCCATGTCATATGGATCCCCTACATTCATCTTATTTCAGAGTGGTTCTCCTCTATCCTTGGCCATCAACATCTCTCAAAATGGACCTCATATGTCGTTTGGACTAATAATGTTTGGGTCATATAATCCAACCTTTCCAAACATAGGGGCACAACTAGTTTGTTATGCAAACCAACTCCATGATTCGTCAGGAACCTACACCTTCATATAGGACGCACAATCCTTATGGGGTCATACCACCACAAAACTATAATTTTCATTCTTTGGACCATTGGTTCTCACCCCATGGCTCAAGTAGGGGTAATTTTTTGTTCAACCTTCACCTACTCAATAGGTTTAGCAGTTTTAACAATTGAAGGTGGAAAAACCCATAATACATATAATTAGGGAAAGAAAGAAAAGAACAAACAACAAAACCAAACCCCGGGGAAAGGGAGGAACCCCCCTCCCTTTTCAAATCGCAATGCCAATAACGAGAACCAATAAGTTGGTATTAATAACTTATCGACACAAGAGAAAAACAAAAATATTAAAATGAACTTTGCATGCATTAAGTGTGGCAAGTTTTTCTATTACACTCACCATTGACTATTAATGCCCGAGTGTCAATGGACATTAGAGGCCAAAAAAACAAGAACTAGGAACAAATCCTACCTAAGGAACTAATGTCGCTCTGCCCAACAAGTTGTGTTACAACACCCCTTCACCAACAAGTCGTGTTACACCACCCCTTCACCAATCAAGGCACTATTTCTCAGCAAGACACTTGGGCACAAGCACACCCTCCTCCATCATGAGAAAATTATTATCAAAACATCTACATGAATGTTGTAGTTATTCATCCAAAAACCCGCAATCGAGCCTACGTCGTCCTAGAAAATCCAACCATTCAGTAAGAGTATGTCCCAACTTCTACCATCGATTCTTTCCAAATTCCACGTCCTAGTAGTGACCCTATCCCCAAGGTACCAAAACGTCTCTTCGATGTACCACTTACACTCCCCGTATAAAAGAAACACATAATTACAACATAGTAGATGATTTGGATCAATCTCCCATAGCTATGTCAACATTGGAGGTCTTCCACTACTGTCCTTCCTAGAACAAGGATCTACTAACAACATTAGGCACCATTGATCCTTCGGATTCATGTCTCATGACTTTTGACGTCAATAGTGGAAAACCACAACTACCATCATTAATCACCTTCCAAATACTCGTCACCATTAAAAATATTATCATTCATCGATGTATTGTTGACAAGGGCACCTCCACTTTCATGATTTCTACAAACATTTGGAAGTGTCTAGGATCCTTAAATTTCATACCACCATCTATCACCTTTCAAGTATATGAAGGGAACCCTTCACAACATTAAGGTCTTTATCAGAATGTCCCTATCTAACTAGGGGGCAATATGGTCTTACTCGATTATGAAGTCATAGTTACATGTATGCCATTAAGGAAGTTGAATTTTTAGTATTTTGGGTCATGATTTTCCCTCATAACGGGAAAATAATCACCCTATACCAACTTAATATGAAAACCACCCCATGGACAACTCATACAACATTTTTCCTACTATTGGAACTGAATACCCCCCATCTCTTAATGAGATAGGAACATGAGTATACAAAGACTTGTCTTTGCTGGGGTCATATGCTAGATTTCCCCTAATCATACCATTAGTTACAGATGGCCTCATGTTTACCATATTCTTCCCCCAAATGAATCACCATCATATATTTATAGTTCTACTCCTCCAACTATTATATGCAATGGATAAGGGGGCACCACCTTACCACCTTTGCAATAGTTCCCACCATTGAAAATGGGATCATCCCACCCTCCCTTGTTAATATCACCAATCGTGGAAGTACCATTCATTTTCCCTCCCCTTGGTATATAAGGAATCCTAGTCATGGATACCCTCACTCTTCCAAGAATTACCCTCAAAATACTTGCTTAATATTTGAGATCCCCATTTTCGAAGATAACCCCCAAACCGTGCACACATATCAACTTTATGCCCATTTCTCTAGTTAATTTCTTGCCATTAAGGATTCCATGGTCTACAATACAAACCATGGCACAATTGGTGTCCCCCACCATATCAATTGTTGAGAGTGCTAAGACCCCAATGAAACAAATGATAGAACCCATAAATCCACTTGCACAAGTTCCCCCACCATGTGCCTTGTGTAGCACAACTGGTCACCTTACCAATCTATGCCCAAAATTTCTAGAACTTAGAAACCTGCTATCAACAACAACTCATACATCCTCAAACTTACCAGTAGTAGGAATTATCTCTACTCAAAAAGTAGAGTCTCTCAAATTGAAAAGAAAAATGTTGCGCACAAATTATCCATGCACTATTTCCTCTTAGTTTGATCACTGCACACATCACTATCCAAGTCTCCCTTGATTCCGAATGACCCTTTCCATGTTGTCACTCTTAGAATGTTCCCATTGAATTTGTGTAAAGGTTAATTCTCATGCGTTGAGGTGAATACTTTGATATGTCAAATTGACGATGTTGTACAGTCTTTTTGGACAAGTCTAAAGACTTGTGTATCAAAGTCGGATCCTCATGTGTAGAGGTGATGCTTTTTATGTCAAAGCATTAATGTTGCATGATGTATTATTAACCATTGTCACTCGAGATGGATGAGCTATTAAGTCTCGTCTAGATATTGGCCACCTCCAGAGTGAATTACTATAGCATATGACCACTTGGAATTAGAGTAATATAATATCATCACAACATTGGAAAAATATTCTTAGTATGATAAATTAAAGTTAGCACACATGGACCATGTAGACAAGATAAGAGATCAAGTGAATATACATTAAGAACAAAAATAATTCAAACTGCTCATGATGAAGACTTCAATTGATTAAAGAGAACTCAAATTATTAAGCTTCAATGACATTAACAATGTATGCCTTGGTTGATTAAGGAGAACTCATAGTGGTCTCTTCAATAAATCAATCAAGCATGATTTAAATTAAGAAGAGTTAACTAAAGTGTTAATAAATAAGAATTAGTTAAATAAAAGTGTTTTGCATGACAACACTTTAGTCAAACTAAAAGACAACTATTAAGTTAAAAGATAACACTTAAGTTATGCCACTTGCATGACGAAACTTCAATTAGCATCCTAAATAAGTGGTCTAGAATCTAGTTAGAAGGTGAGTTCATCCTAGAGTTAGTAGAGCATGGATTTAATGTCAAAGATGAAAGGGAGTGGACATTGTGTTATGCAGGATTGAAGGAATTGAGGTGCAAAGCTAATTCTCCTTGAGAGCATTCTCTATATTCTGCATTAGAGCCCGATTCCCATGCAGTGATTCACTACATCTTGCATGAGACTGAATTTGGAGTGTTATTAATGTGTTGGACATGACATTACAAAGTTTATTCAATTGATCATTATTCTCTCTTGTTCAGTGATTACACCCTCAGTGTTCAATTTCCCTCTTATCTTGCACTTAGGGTGCCAAAAGCAGTATGCAATTGTAAAATACATTCTCTACTATCTATCATTATTATACTGAGAAGATTTGTTGGGGTTTTTTCACTCTCATTGTTTTAAGGTTTTTCCCAAGGGTACATATTGTGTTATGTGTGATTGCTTATGTGTATGAATGTTCAATTGATTTCAAGTACTCATTAATTCTACATTTAAAGATTAAAGAAAAAATCTCAACAGAATGAACACTATTCCTTGAGCAATTAATTCACCCACAATGCATATCTCCCCCTTACACAACTTTAGAGGTTAAATTGCAGGAAAAGATCTTGCCCCCATTGCAAAATACAACTAGACAGATAGACATGTTTTACATTTCGTCATCTAGTTCTTTTGTGATTGATGATCAAACATTGCCATCAATAATAAGTATAACTGGTCCATTTATAGTAAATACCTTAACATACACCCATAGGATTCTATCAACCATCATCCAACATGATAATAACACCTATTTTCTTGCCTAGTATGGTTGACATGACATACACCCATAGTGTCAAATAAATTCCTTGGTTGCGTGTTTCACTTAAATGAATACATCGTGGAACCAATCACTGCTCTTGAGACACTGTGGGGTGATATGTGTCATTGTTCTTACTTCATGTTTTAGGACACATCCAAAACCTCAATGATGGATTGATACACCATTGAAACCAAATATTTTATTCCTCTTGACCATGTCAATTGTTATAAAAATCCCATGCCTTCCCCTGACACTTTTGAACAGGGAAAAAAAATTAACATTCCCCCCACTATCAAGGTGGATATTTCCGTCACCTCCAATGTCATATAAAATATCTCAATTCATGCCTCTTTCTCTCAACAAGAGGTTAGTGCTTAAAAAGTAATATTCCAATAATTTCAGGATATTTTCGCCTGGTCATATGTAGAAATGCCAAGGATCGATCCCGCCATTTTCAAATAGCATATCGACACATGGATTGATGCTTCACCAGTAAGACAAAAACAATGACCTATCCACCCATTCCAAAGAAATCACTATCAAATAAAAAATCTAGAAGCTTCACCAAGCACGGTTCATTTACCCCATCATCTACACATCATGGGTATCAAATCCCATCCTCGTTAACAATAATCATGGCATACTTCGTGTATGTACATATTTTAGATATATGTATTAGGAATGTACCAAAGAAACTTTTCAAACGCCTCTTATCGATTAGGTAGTCGATGTGTGTGCTAGTCATGAAGTCTTGTCATTCATGGATAGATTTTATAGTTACAACGAAATACAAATCTTCCAGTAGAATCAATATAAAACGACTTTCACAACACTGTGGGCACCTTTTCCTATCGTGTCCTGGAATTTGGACTGAAGAATAGAAAATCCACATTTCAGCATGCCATTCCTTATGTGTTTAATGGCTTAGATCATATAATCTTATCTTACATCAATGAACCCACAATTAAATCTAAGAAACATGTTGATCATCTCACCAATCTTTGGATCATCTTCTCATGATGTTGGTGGTACCATATATGATTAAACCCTCTCAAATGTGTGTTATTCATCATAGTAGGATACTTATTTGGGTTTTTCATATCTCAAATTAGGAACACCGTCAATCCCCTCAAATTTCAAGCCATCCTCAAACTCCCCCCACCAAACTCTCAAAGACAATTGCAAATCATTCAAGGAAAATCCATCTTCCTTCGTCACTTTGTCCTTGACTATGCTACACAAGCGCTGAGATTCCTAATACTTCTCAGGAAAGACATTTCCTTTTTGTGGGATGAAAAATAACAATGATATTTTGAGTCACTAAAAAATGCTCTCACATAGGATCCTTTGATTTCTTCGCCTAACTTTGATAAGGATTCCATCCTTTACATTTCGACGTCCCCCTTCTCTCTCACCAACGTTTTAGTTCAAAATGGTGAATATCACTATGAACATGCCATTTAATACATTATACACTATTAGGACAACCACTCAGTTATAACCATGAAGAAAATTTATATTTGGCCATAATATTTTCAGTGCAAAAGCTTAACCATTGCATATGGCTTGTAAAATCATAGTGATTGAAAACTCTAATCCAATGCAATAAACACTAGGTCAGTGGCTTATCAATGGTAAGTTTTCTCATTGGATCACCATTCTTCAAGAATTCAATCTTGATTTTGTAACACCCAAACGAAAAAAGGATTTGTCCCTTGTCAATCTCATTACTAATCTCCTGACTGTTGCAATAGGACCCTCATGAATGGTTGGTTACCAAACAATTTTTTTTTGTTCTCACTACTGAATATCCATGGTACGAAGATGTTTTCACATATCTCCACACATAGAAATTCACTTCCTACCACTCACATAAATAAATTTGTTGCATTCATCACCAAGCTCCTCGTTACCTCCTCATTGGAGACGTTCTCTCATGTTTAAGCCGAGCAAGTCCTTAATGATTTCCATGATGGAACATGTGGAAGAAACTTATCAATATTATCCACTACCTAGAAAATATTGCATGGTGGATAACTTTGGTGCTTGCTCTCCAACGATTGTATTCATGCCATCAAACAATGTGAAACTGTCAAATTTTCTCTAGTAAGACCAAGGCTCCTCCGTCCCCTTTGCACCCCATCATCACTATCGATACCTTCTACAAGTGGGGGATCGACTTCATGGATTGTTGAATCATGTCTTCTCAAGGCCATAGATACATTGTTGTCACCATCGATTACTTTACCAAGTGGGCCAAGGCAATTCCTACTTTTAACAACACTAGCACCATGACTATTAGATTCTTCTATAGTCGTTACACAATTTGGTACACCCAACCCGTTGGTGTAAGAGAATAAAACTCATTTCCAAAATGATATTTTCTAGGATTTGTCATTCTTGTTGGGATTCACACAAGAATTTTCTACTCCTACTATCTGCAAGATAATTAACAAGTTGAGGCTATCAATAAAGTCCTTTAAACTATGCTCCAATGGGTGGTCAACAAAAATAAAACCAACTGGCATCATATGCTATGAAACAACAAATTCAACTATTTATGATTGATAAGCACGAATTAAAAAAAATCAAAATAACAAATTCACCTAATTACCAAGTCATTTTTTTTATTGTTTTGGGGGTTTTCAAATTGAAATTTTTTCAAGTGAATTGTTCCAAATTTTTACAAGAATGCCTCTAACTAGTCCTAACAATAATCTAATGGATGTTACAGGTCCGCAAATTCAATATTTTAAAAAAACTACAACCCTAATGTTTGTGCACAACAATGATATACAATTGGTTTTTTTTTTGCAAATTAGTAAACTAACCCTTTAAATATTTGTGTGATCAACACAATTCAGTCATGGGAGGTGTAATTAAGGATATAATTAAGGATCACCAAAATCCTTTGAATCAAAAGAGTTCATTGCTTTAATCCTTTAGCATAAATTTTCTCTTCTCATGTGTGTTTTGCTTCACCCCAAAGTCCTCTTATAGTTGTACAATTTGGGTGTTCAAGAGCAAAAGTGCAATGTGTGATAGAATCCTCATTCATCACTTTCATTTATTTCCTTAAAAACCCACTTTTCCATAGTTTTTCAGGCATTTGAATGATTAATTCATGATTTAAGCACAATTAATACATATTCCATGTATTTTTTCCACTCTTAGCTAGTGGAGGTTGGATCTTATCTTTTGGTGTATAATTCAATCATTGAATTTTTCCGCTTTTCGGCTACATGTATCTTCACTCACATCTTCCATTTGTGAAAGTGATCATAGGATTAAGATATCGTGTTCCTTATTGTACTTGATTTTTTCTTCATGTTGTGGGCGAATAGTAAATTTTGTTTATGGCCTTCATTGTTTAAGGGTGTTAATTTGATTGTTAACAGTACCAAATCCACTTTAGGGACACCTCCACTTATATCCTAGAAATGAACTTCATTTTTTAGGGAGGTGTAATTAAGGATATAAATGCTACATTCAAATCCACTTTAGGGACTGATTTGGTACAAGAGGATGATTTATCCCAAGATCACATTGTGTACTACCTTAGTAAGGGTTTTGCATGCCCTGAATATCACTATTCCCATGTAGAAAAGTTGGCCCTGGTAGTGGTTCATGATTTCCAATGGTAAGGATATAAATGGTAAATATCGATGCTCAGATTTCTAGTGTTGAACCATGTCGCATTCGACATCAAGCATGAAGATACGTCATCATTGGGGACACTTTGTATTGTTGAGGAGTTGATGTAATCTTATGACATTTTTTTATTTCACACAGAAGCAAAGAAATTTTTGTATGACTATCATGTTGGAGCATGTGGCAGTCATCTCTCTGGGTTTTCCATAGCTTAAACGATATTGCATGAAAGATACTTTTGACCCACTCTCTTTAAATATTGTATGAATGGACTAAAAAGTGTCATCCTTGTCATATTTATACAAGGAAAATGCATGCTCACCCTTCTCAATTACATCTTATGGTGATTAAAATGGGTTCATTTTCAAAATGGGCCATTGATTTAATGACATCTAATCCTCCTCCAGTCAATGGCCACTATACATCATAGTGGCAATGGACTATTTCACAAAGTGGGATGAACTGATGCCTACATTCAATAACCTGGACAAAAGCTCAACATAATTTTTGTTTAATCATGTTATAACCAGGTTCAACATGCCAAAATAGATTGTTACTAATAACAAATGTCTTTTTAGGAATATATTCTTGGATGAACTCATGACCAAGTTAGGATTACAACAAAAAATTTCCTTTCCATATTACCCACAGTGTAATGGTCAATTAGAAGCCATAAACAAGGTTTTGAAGACCATGATGTAATGAACGATGAATAAGAAAAAATCTAACTAGAACTTAATGTTGTTTTCCTCTCTCTAGGCGTATTATACATCGAACGAGAATGCAACTGGTTTCACTCCTTTCCAGCTAGTTTAAGGAGAGGAGTTCATGTTGACAATTGAATGTTAAATCATGTCATTGAAACTAGCTATTTAACTCCTAGAAAACACTTTTGTAGAAGAAAATAGACTTATGTATCTACATCATCTTGACAAAACTCGATGGGAGGCCTCTTTGAATGTCGAAGCATGGTTGTAGTTTCTAGCACACACTTATCATGCTTCACAAGAGACTTCCACTTATCTAAGATTATGGACGGCACCATCAGTATCTCATGGAACATTGCTTTTACTGCATGGGAGATATTTTCACCTACTAATCAACTATTTTGTTAAGGGAACCTTTCTTGGATCTACAACCAATAAAACAACAGAATATAGCACAATCATTGAGATTCTTGTCAAGTCCATTACCCTTTTCATCTATCGAATTATCATTAAACTAGAATCTAGATTGGTTGTGTCTCAATTAAAAAATCAATATTAGGTTCCAGACCCCACACTATATCAAATGTTTCTACAAGTATGTCTTCTGGAACATAATTTTGAATTTATTGAATGTTTTCATGTTCCTCGTAGTCTAAATAGTCTAGTTGATTCATTAGAAAAATTTGTACTTGATTTATATCTTTGTCATTAGCACAATTCATGTTAAGAAAAAACATGTACATTGAATCATGATATTCATTTGCTCACACCATTTAACAACATAATTAAAATTTGAAACAACCATCACATGTTTAAAGAAAAATCAGGCACATCATAAACCAAAAGTGTGTTAAAGTTCAAGATATAAAAACTCAGCTTTACAGCTGCAAATGATGCATACATAATTCCCATCTAACTACACTAAGAGTAGGTAAATTTTCTTCAATATGACTAACTGGATGAATCTCAGGGACATTGATAATCATAGTAGTACATGGTTATTATCGCCACACAAAGAAGCAAGTGGGACATATGTGAAGTCACCCCCACTATATGGAACTGCATGCATTGTGGAATCCTACTTAGCTGAGTTGAGGGAATACCCTATTCAAACCATCTATGTTCACTTGGACCTCCTGAAGGTCCTCTATATCCATAAATCCCCCCTCTATTGTCACACCGCCCAATTCATCATCATCATCATTGTATGCTAATCCCGTTCTTAGATTGAATGACCGCATGCATCCTTTTGGGAATTTAGGTCCAATATTTGGATCACACATAAGGAATTTTGTCAATAACTTTGCACACACCAAAATAAAATAGTGTAAAATTTTTCATCTTTTTTTCTTTCTTTAAGATATGAAAAAATTGAAATATTTGCAAAAAAATCACTAAAAACACACACATGGCCTGCAAGAGAAGAATGACGAGACTTGTTATAAAGGGATAAGAAGATATATGACTGTACGTTACAACCCCATATAGAATGGTTTTGTCAAAAGGAATAACAAAACAATATGTGAGGAAGAAAAAACCACGATGCGTGATCAAGATATGCCTACCTCCTTCAGGGAAGAAGCCTCTAGCACTATTGTTTACATCCATAATAGAAGCCCTCATGCTATTCTAGAAGAGAAGAATCCTGAAGAAGTTTACACTGGTGAAAAACCAATATTGCACACTTGAGGATCTTCGCTTATCCTATATACATTCATGCGCTGAGAGAGAAGAGCAAAACCATGGATCCATCTGAAAAGAAAGGGACCTTTGTTGGTTATATCGAATCATCCAAAGCCTACATAATCTAGGTACCAGGTGAAAGGCACATTGAAGTCAGTAGAGATGTGGCATTCCATGAAGAGGCTACATTCAAGTGATCTAAAGAGATTTAGTGTGATTCATACATGGAGCATGAGACTCCTCAGATTCTGGTTCTCCCCATTTAGATGTTGATATGGAGAATACAAAACAGCCCTCAGATTCACTAGCTCCTGAAGAACCAGTGGAACTAGTTGAAATGTCGCTTGATCGACCTCCTTCTAAGAGGTGATATGAATGGTGTCGAGACATTCTACAAGATGCAGAAAGACATGGAATTCCATTAGGATCATCTAGAGAGAAAAAGAGACCTAAGATCTATTCATGATATGTTGCACAAATGAGTCACATCAATGATTCAAAACCTTCCACCTATGAAGAAGCTTCTCTGAAACAAGTGTGGAAAGATGCCATAGTAGAGGAATACAAATCTATTATGAAGAATTATGTTTGGAAAGTGGTTCCTAAACCTGAAGGGAAGTCCATAGTAACTTCTATATGGCTTTATAAAATCAAGCATGCAACTAATAGTATTATTGAAAAGTATAAAGCAAGAATTGTAGCTTGTGGTTTCTCACAGAAATAAGGTATAGACTATGATGAGACATTCATGACTGCGTCCAGGTACACCACTACTTGAGATATGATTTCACTTGCCTATGTTCTTGGATGGAAGCTTCACCAGATGGATGTGAGGTTGAGGAATAGGTTTACATACAACAACCTAAGGGGTTTGGGAAGAATTCCCATGTATTCAAACTAAATAAAGCCTTGTATGTGCTTAAGAAATCCCCTAACACTTGGTATTCGAGGACTGATAGATATGTTCAAATAATTGGCTTCTCTAAGAGCGAATCTTATCCAAACTTGTACTTCAAAGTTGTGAAGAACCAACCTTTGATATTGGTTCTCTATGTTGATGATTTGTTCCCGATTGGATAGGAACACCTGATAGATTGGTGTAAGAGGGAGCTCACTTTTGAGTTCAAAATTTGAGATGAAGTATCACGTCATCAGATACATGGTTTAGAGAGGTGCGGTAAGACTTCAATACATTGATATCGATGAGCAGATTGCATATATGTTGACTAAGCCTATGTCAATGACAATGTATAGGTACTTCCAAGACAATATTGGCATGGAATAGAATGCCTCCCTTGTTGAGAGGGAGTGTGAAAGTTACAACATCACAAATAATTCTCCAATCCAATCTTGTGTGTCAGGATTGGGCCTCATGTGTTGAGGTAGGGAGCCTGAGTTGGACCCAAGAACTTGGAGTAATATTATTGGGTTGGACTCAATAATGACTAATCCTTACGTGTAAATGTCAATCCTCATGTGTTGAGGTGAATGCTTTGATATGTCAAATTCATGATGTTGTATAGTCTTGTTGGATAAGGTTAAGGACTTGTGTATCAACGTTAGATCCTCATGTGTTGACATGGACCTAATGTGTAGAGGTGATGATTTGCATGTTGAAACATTAATGTTGTGTGATATATTACTAACCATTGTCACTCGAGATGGATGAGCTACTAAGTCTCCTCTAGAGACTGACCACCTCTAGATCAAATTACTTTAGCATATGACCACTTGGAATGAGAGTAATATAATATGATCACAACATTGGACAAATCTTCTTAGTCTAATTTTATATGATTGATAAATTAAAGTTATAAAATATGGACCATGTAGATAAGATAACAGATAAAGTTAATGTGCATTAAGAACAAGGATAATTCAAATAGATCATGATGAAGACTTCAATTTATTAAAGAGAAATCGATTTATTACAATTTTGTGACATTGACAATGTATGCCTCAATTAATTAAGGAGAACTCGCGGTGGTCACTTCAGTAAATCAATCAAGCATGATTTCAGTTAAGAAAAGTTAACTAAAGTGTTGATGAAGAATAACTAGTTAACTAAAGTGTTTTGCATGACAAGAATTCAATTAATCTAAAAGACAACGCTTAAGTTAAAAGATAACACTTAATTTATGACACTTGCATTACGACACTGGATTTAGCATCCTAACTACGTTGTCTAGAATCCAATTAAAAGGTGAGTTCATCCTGAAGTTAGTAGAGCATAGATTTAATGTCAAAGATGAAAGGAATTGCGCATTGTGTTGTGCAGGATTGAAGGAACTGAGGTGTAGAGCTAATTATCCTTGAGAGAATTCTCTATATTCTACATGAGATCCTGATTCCCATTCAGTGATTTGCTAAATTTTGCATGAGACTGAATTTGGAGTGTTATTAATGTGTTGGACACATTACAAAGTTTATCCGGTTGATCCTTCTTCTCTCTTGTTCAACGATTACACCCGGGGTGTTCAAATTCTCTCTTATATTGCACCTGAGGTGTCGAAAGAAATCTACAATTGTAAAATACATTCTCTACTATATATCATTATTATACTAAGAAGATTTGTTGGGGTTTTTAATCTTATTTTTTTGAGGGTTTTCCCTAGGGTACGTACTATGTTATGTATGATTGCTTATGTGTATGAGTGTTCAATTGATTTCAAGAACTCAATAATTCTGGCTATAAAAATTAAAGAAAAAAAATAAAAATAAAAACTCAACAGAATGAACACTATTCCTCGAGAAATTAATTCAGCCACAATGCATATCTCTCCCTTACACAACTTTAGAGGTTAAATTTCAGGAAACTTAGATCTTTCCCCCATTGCAAGATACAACTATACAGATAGGCATGTTTTACATTTCGTAATCTAGTGATTTTGTGATTGATGCTCAAATATTACCATCAAAAAGAAGTATCACTGGTCCATTGCTATAAAATACCTTAACATACACCCATAGGACTCATCATCCATCATCCATCCATTGTCTTTCCTAGTATGGGTCACCAACATTTTAACACCCATGATATTAACACCCTTCCTAGTCTCCAACATTTTAGTTCAAAATGGTGAACATCACTATGAGCATGACATTTATTACAGTAGAAACTATTACGAACACCACTCAGTTATAGCCATGAAGAAAATTTATCTTTGGCCGTAATCTTTTCAGTGCAAAATATTAACCATTACCTCTGGCTATGTAAAATCAAAGTGATTGCAAACTCTAAGCCAATGTTGTACACACTATGTCGGTAACTTATCAATGGCAGGTTTGCTCATTGGATTACCATTCTTCAAGAATTCATTATTGATTTTGTAACACCCAAAAGAAAAAAGGAATTATCTCTCGTCAAACTCATTACTAATATCCTGACTATTGCAATGGGACCCTCGTCAATGGTTGGTTACTAGATGAACATGTGTTTGTCCTCACTACTGAATATCCATGATACGAAGATGTCCTCACATATCTCCACACATAGAAATTCACTTTCTACCTCTCACATGGATATCTTTGTTTCATTCATCACTAAGTCCCTTGTTACCTCCTCATTGTAGACGTTCTCTCATGATGAATCCGACCAAGTCCTTAATGATTTCCATGATCACACATGAAATGAAAACTTATCAATATTAGCCACTACCTAGAAATTATTGCATGATGACTACTTTTGGTTCTCTCTCTCCAACGATTGTATTCATGTCGTCAAACGGTGTGAAAACTATCAAATTTTTACTAGCAAAACCAAGGATCCTCCATCCCCTTTTCACCCCATCATCACTATCAATGGCTTATACAAGTGGGGGATGAAATTCATTGATTGATGACTCACCTCCTCTCAAGGCCATAAATACATTGTTTTCACCATTGATTACTTTACCAAGTGTGCCAAGGAAATGCTTGCTTTTAACAACACTAGAACCATGACTATTAGATTCTTCTTTTGTCATTACACAATTTGGTACGCCCAACTAGTTGGTATCAGAGATTGAAACTCATTTCCAAAATGATATTTTCTAGGATTTGTCATTCTTGTTGGGATTCACACAAGAATTTCCTACCCCCTACTATTTGCAATATAATGAATAAGTTGAGGCTATCAATAAAGTCCTTAAAACCATGCTCCAATGGGTGGTCAACAAAAATAAAATCATCTGGCATCATATGGTATGAAACAAAAAACTCATCTATTTATGACTGATAAGAATCAATTTTTAAAATCCCAAATAAGAAATTCAACTAATTACCAACTCATTTTTTTATTGTTTTGGGGGTTTTCAAATTGAAATTTTTTCTAGTGAATTGTTCTATTTTTTTACAAGAGTGCTTCTAACTAGTCCTAATAGCGATCTAATGGCTATTTGTGACATCTCCAAAAAATTCATAAAAATTTTAAAAAAAAATATATGATATTTAATGCTAGATCATAGCCAGGGTACTAGTTTAATAACTAACTTTAGTTTATTTAATAGGTAGATTATCATATAAGACATCAAGAGAAAAATTAGAAGTTAATTATTTTTTATTAACAATAACTAAAAAGGCTACAGAAATTTTACTTACTAATCTTGTAAGTTACATGTTACTAACCGTATTCAATCTAGATTGATTTTCAGCTACGAATAAGAGTTTAACAGAGTTAAAGAGTTTCAAATTATTAAATTCAGGTTATTGACTTATTTGTAAGAATGTGTATGATTCTGATGGTTGTTTTCTTTTCTTACTGAAGGGGCTTGAGGTTAGCCTGAGGCTTACTTAGCTTTTCTCAAAGCTAACGCAGATCCGATGCTTGTACAAGATTCACAGGTAAAAGTTATTTCCGGGTTTAGGATGTGAGAAATTAAAAACTCTGAAATACTAAGTGAGTAAGTTAGGAAAGACTCTTAACTCCATTTATTGTCTATATTACTGAAGTGTAAGAATTCCTAGGTCCATCGCAAGACTATTTCTTCTCAGGTAGAAATATGAATGGGTAGTGTGATTATTTGTCCTAGAAAATAATCTATATGACTAATGGTTTACAATTACCAAAACATGTTTTAATTGTTGCAGTACTAGGAGTAGACTACATTTTCAATATTTTAATATTATGAACTTTAACCATACTTCTTCTAACACTTACCTAAGCATTAAAATTATCATTTATTAACTTGTCATCTATAGAGTAACTATAAAATATCATAAAAACTACTCTAAGCATGATGTCGATGCATAATATGACATTTCAACCTAACTAAAACATGCATAACATAATACTAAAAACTTAGTTCAGGGTTTTAATATGCATAAAGTAACTTGTTAAATTCATAACCCATACTTGTAGGGTTTATCATGCAGGTTTAAAACTATATTGAAAACAAAAATATTTCGATGGTAGTGGAGTTCACGTGGTGGATGCTCACTAGCTAAAGGGTTTTGGTGTTAAACCCTAAGCAATGGCATTCAGGCCTTACCCTAAAATATCGCTCGGCTTCATTTGTTGTAAATTTTTGGCCAAGGAGAGTGGGTCGACAGGCTTTCAGCCTCCTCGGTGCTCTGCAACACGGGTGACATTTACCTTTGTCGTGGTGTTAATAGGTGGGAAGTTATGGTCCCTCACCATAATCATATGCTCAATGTTTAAAACCATGGTCTCCTTTGTTTCCCGTGGTGTTAGTGAGATTGAAGCTCTGGTTTCTCGTCGTGACCGTACACTCAAAGTTTTTACTAGTAAGTTGTATCGAAACTTTCTCCAAGAATTTTTCTTTTGTTTATAAAACAAATCTAAGTGTTTACTGGTTAATGATAGGTGAGGAAAGACAGTCGAAGGTTGAAGTCATTATCTTGAAGCTGAAAGGGTGAGAAAGAATGGCTTTGGGTAAGCCTCAGTTCTAACCCTGAGGTACCCTTCGTTGTTGGTGTGTGTTTGTGATGATATCGATCGTGCTTATGGATTATTACTGCGGTGTTCAATATTTACTGGTGGTTAAATGTTTTTTTATTATTATTAGTAATGGAGGTCATATGGTCGTTCTTGTTTATAACCCTTAAGGTTTTTACCAAAGAGCTACGGCTACGGTATTTAGGAGTTAGGGTACGAATGTTACTGTTCTAGGGTTTTGTTTACGTTTGCATACTATGATAAAGTTAAGAGGAAACTTTCATCCATGGTATCTCTTTCGTGGCTTCAAAACTATTATGGTAATCTGGTTTTAAGCGCCGATCCAAGTGGCGACTGTATTGGTTAACTTTTGGATAATTTTGAAGACTCTATTTATAAATATTTTTTTTTGTCTTTAAATGGTAGAGTTACGACCATAGCGTAATTATCTGCTTAGCCGTTGTTTCTCCTTTGGTATTTTCGAATGCTCATTGCATAAAGTTTGGTAGAGAGTCTTCAACGTTTTTGTTGTAATTTATTTTATGGATATAAACTAGTTAAAGCCAATGGAATTTTAGTTGTTTAAAAGAAATTGATTTGAGTAACCTGTACCGTAAAGAATAATTCTAGGGTTTGGTTTTGATATCAGTTTTGGTAATTAGGTTAAACTGGTCAAGTTTTGATTTTTGATAAATGTATAAATGATGGTTAACTGATGATAGTTTTTATTTTAATATAGAAGAGCTAGTAATCTATTCTTTTTCATAATGGGATTATGTACATAGATATGAAGGTTTATATTAGTAGATTAGGGTTTAGAAACACAGTTTACAAGAATAATAATTGAGTTATAAAGGTTGTTTAAAGCTAGTTTTTTGAGTAACTAAATTATGTACTAAAATTTGATAGTTCCTAATCATTTCCAGTCTGTCGAAAGTTCATTATGAACTTACTATGTTTGATGTTTTTAAAAGAAACAAAAAGAGGTTTAACTTCGTATTATTTACTATAGTATAACTAGAGTAATGTTGTTTGTGTTTTAGGTTTTTAAAGTATTAAAATAAAGAAAGATTTTTCTTTACTAAGTATAACTAATTTGTTTGTATTATAGTAATTATTATTATATTATACTATACCCAGCTTTATGACTGAGTGACAGAAGCTTACCATAATAGACTCTAGGTAAAAATATTAGGGGTTTTTGTATAAAAACTTAAAACCTAGAAATGGAAATATTATGGTGATTAGCTGGTAAATAACAACAAAACCTTTTAATGTTTTAACAATTATTTGAAAATAATGTGGGTAACTTAACAACATAAAATATTAGTGATTCATTTCTACGTAAACTCTTCAATTTGATAACAGTTTCAGGTCATTTTATCCATGTATAGACATTCCTATTTACCTTTAAACAAACCTTCTATACTAGAGTACTTCATCGTAAGATGAGTGGAAAAAAATAGAAAGGAATTTTACACATTAATCAGTCTTATCTAATTCTAGGTTCATTTATTCAGGTAAACATATCATAAGTAAACTTTCTTAAGTAAATTGCAGACTTAAGAATTCTATTAATAGATTCATAATATCTAAGTACTAATAGAAAAACATAACTACTTCATTCCAGTAAATTGCTTAAACAAAAATAAGAAAGATAACAAAATGGAACCTGATAACTTGTAGAAGAGACAGACAACCCAAGGAGCCCGTTCCACCCAACCTTTTCCTGAAGATAGCTCAACTGCTTGTCTTAGGACCCCCGAGCTTGTCCACTGATCCACTAGGATGAAAGCACGGTGTGAAGGAATGGGATTAAATACCCTTGCAACTCAACAAAGTACTTAACAACAGTACTTCTGTCCTCAACAGTAGAGAACTCAGCTGTCAAGCTGCACTAGTTCTGAGAATAGTCTTAACACTCAAACCAATTCAACTTTTCCCTCATCAAATATCTTGTGCTTCTTTCCCCAACTTCAAAAATTTCACAAGGTAAAAATAATGAGCAGCCTCCTATTGAATTCGATGGATAGAAATATGCATGCCTAGGTATTTTCGCTCATTTTTTCAATTGATGAGCCACCTTCTCTGTTCCAATTTCTTGGCGAAAATGACCACAAAATTAGGGAAGTTTTCCCCTACAACAACTAGAAGTGGTTGAGGATGCTGCCATGTGTCAGGTTTCTCTCACCCTAATTTATTACTCCTCCTATTTTATTCCTCCTAGTGGGAAAGTGTACACTCATTCAACAACCTCCTCAGGATATTTGTCTCATCTTTTATTTATTAAATAATAAAATATTCAAGATAATTAAATACAGTCATCCTTGACCCCACTTGGTCAATAGTCATAAACTTTACAATAAAAGTAAAATATAATGTTTTCTTAAACATAAAAATGTTTCTTTATTCATCGTCCTCGATGTTTCTTTATTCATCATCCTTAGAGTTGTCCTCGAACAAAATTGGATAATTTGCCTGCATATGACTCTCCAATTCCTAGGTTGCTTCTTCTGGACTAAGGTGCTTCCATTGCACCTTCACTTGCCCAATGGTGCGATTCCGAAGTAGGATTTCCCTCTTGTCAAGGATACAACACAGTTCCACCAGAAAATATCCTTCATGATCCACCTGTACATCATTCCAATTTATCACATGAGTAGCATCATATACATACCTTTTTTAAACAAAAATATGAAAAACATTATGAACTTTAAGATTCGGTGGTAAGTCTAATTGGTATGCCACCGGTCCAACTCTAGATAATATTTCGAAAGGCCCACGATACCTGGGTGCTAGCTTAGCATAGCTCCCTAATTTTAAGGAACACTTTTTAGGTTTTACCTTAATGAAAACATGTTCGCCCACCTGGAACTCTTTTTGAGTTCGTTTAAGATCCGCTTGGCTCTCCTGTCTGTCCTGTGCAACCTTTAAATTATCTTGTACCTGCTTCGCGGTTAATTCCATTCCCTTTAATTAATCAGGTCCTAATATTAACCTGTTAATGGGGTTACTCCATGAGATGGGATTATTGCATTTTCTGCCATACAGAATTTCAAATGGGTTGAGTTTTAATGAAGCTTGGTAGTGGTTGTTGTATGAAAACTCAAACAAGTGTAAGTAGTCCTCCCATTTACTTGGTTTTTCTCTAACATACATCTTTAACATATCTTCCAAAATCTGATTTACCCTTCTAGTCTATCCATCCTTATGCAGATGAAAAGATCTATTGAAATTTAAGGTAGTATTTAAGCCTTTAAATAAAGATTTCCAGAATTTTTCTATGAATTTAGAGTCCCTGTCAGAAATTATAACTTTTGGAATTCCATGCAAATGAAAAATTTATTTCATAAATATTTAAGCAATATTAGCAGCCTTATGAGTGGTCTTTACTGGTATAAAATGGGCTCCCTTACTAATTTTGTCAGCAACTACCATTATAGAATCATTCTGGTTTTGATTTTTAGGCAAACCTATAATGAAATCAATGCTGATTATTTCCCATTTCCAACTAGGAATTGGTAACCGTTTTAATAAACCGGCTGGATGCTGATGTTCAATCTTAACCTGTTGACATTCAAAACATTGAGAAATATATTTTTCCAACTCATTCTTCATATTGGGCCAAAAATAATCTTTCTGTAACATAGTGATTGTCTTCTGATAGCCAGGGTGTCCAGAATAAGGAATCTTATGTATTTCATTCAAAATTAACAATTTAACTTTAGGTACTTTAGGTATATACAACCTATTTTATAAAGTATTAACCCTTTTTCATTTATATTGTAACCTGTATCTAAACTTTCAGTTACATTTTCCGCTACTTTAGCTTGCAATTTTCAGTAATTTTCATCAATTTTACTCTTTCAAGTTGATCTTCTAAATCTATTTTATAAGTACTGATTGCTACCATAAAATTTAATCTTACATTTTTTCTCAAAGCATCAGCTACTTTATTTTCCTTCCCCTTTATATGTTGGATCTCAAAATCATATTTGCTAAGGAAATCTAGCCACCTAGCTTGCCTTGCGTTTAAATTTGATTGATCCAACAGATACTTTAAACCCTTATTATCCGTCAGTAAATTAAATTTTCTCCCGATCAAGTGATGGCGCCGCATATTTAATACATGTATCACGGCAGCCAATTCTAGATCGTAAGTATCGTAATTTTTCTCATGAATTTTAAGTTTCCTGGACTTATATGCTATTACGTTTCCTTCTTGAGTTAAGACCCAACCAAGAACATCGTTGCATGCATCAGTGCATACAACAAAGTCCTTGTTAGGATCCGCCATTCTTAAAATAGGTGCAGTAGTTAAAAATTCTTTTAATTTCTTAAAACTCTCTTCACATTTTTGATCCCATACAAATTTCTTTCCTTTCTTCTGTAGAGAAGTTATGGGATTCACGATCCTTGAAAATCCCTCAATAAAACTTTAATAATAGCCGGTGATCCCCATGAATGACCGTACATCAGTCACATCCTTTGGTATCGGCCATTCGTTAATTGATTTTATCTTATCTAGGTCAACCGAGATCCCATCTTTATTTATTACGTGACCCAAGTATTGTATTTTATATTTGAAGAAGTCACATTTACTAAACTTGGCATATAGCTGATGTTCCCTTAATACTTGTAAAATGATTTTTAAATGTTCTTCATGCTCTTCTTTAGTCTTAGAATAGATTAGAATATCGTTAATAAAAAATACTACAAACTTATCTAGATATTTATGTAATTCATTGTTCATTAAATAGATCAAGACTGTTGGGGCATTAGTTATCCCAAATGGCATGACAACGAACTCATAGTGACCATATCGGTCCTAAAAGTCATCTTGAAAATATCGTCATCCTTAATCCTGACTTGATGATAACTGGATCTTAAGTCAAATTTTGAAAATATTGTTTCTCCGCTTAACTAATTGAACAGGTCATCTATGCGGGGCGACAAGTATCTATTTTTAATTGTCATCTTATTAAGCTAACGGTAGTCAATACATAAGCATAGAGTACCATCCTTCTTTTTAATGAAAATGATCGGTGCTCCCCAAGGAGACACACTTGGTCTTATATACTTTTTATCTTATCAGTTCCTTTAATTGCGATTTTAGTTCATTAAGCTCCAAGATGTTCATCTGGTAAGGAGCTTTTGAGTTAGGCACCGCACTGGGTACCAGCTCAATAGTGAAATCCAGCTCCCTTTTCAGAGGAAATCCCAGAATTTCCTCTGGAAATACATTCGAATAATTTCTTAGAATTGGTATATCTTCTAATTTCAGTTTTTCTTCTTTATTAATGTGTTCTTCATTAGTTATAGTTACAACAAAAGCTTTACATCCTTTCCGAACAACCTTTTTTAGTTGTAAGGTATAGGTCTGTCTGATTGTTGTTTTCTTAGGGATTCCTTTTACTTTTACCGTTTCTCCTTCGTTGTTTAAACAGGCAAAAGTTTATCAAAACAAATTAACACTACTTGATGTTGTTCTAACCAATCCATTCCAATTAATACATCATAGGAGCCTAATGGGAGTACATTGAACTTTACAGAAGTTTCAAACTGATTCATAAATAATGTACAGTCTTTCACAAAATCAATTACTTTTCTTTTTGCTCCTATAGCTAATTGAACCAACCATGACTTTGCAAATTTCTCTACTGGTAGTTTAATTTTCTCTACTAAACTAGGAGAGACATAACTCAAGATATCTAATGGGTCAATTAAAATAGAAATGGGTTTATGGTTCTGTTAACACCCAATAAAAATTTGGGCATGGGTGTTCATTGCGTTCTTTCGCCCCGTAGAGAAGTGTCGAGTAGGAAATAGAAGGAGATGATGGCGTGCACAGGGTAAGGCTCAGCAGTGGTATAGTCTGAGGAGTGAGAAAGCAGAGCTGAGGAGGAGTGTTGGATGCGTTAAAAGAAAAATCCTAATTGACGGCTGAAGGTGATCAGAGGGCAGATCAACAGCATCAGATCATCTCGCAAGGCGAACTTGCTCAACCAAAGACTAATTTTCAGTCTTGCGAAATGGTCTAAAAATCCAACACATCCGACGATCAATATTAGAGCTCGCAAAGATCTACAGTCGAGCATCATTTCGCAGCCCAAAATTACGAGCAAAAAAATGCAAATACGGATTGCGAAAAATAGTGCAAGCCATTTTGATCAATGGTGCTCATATGGGCAAAGGCAGATCGGTGGGTGTAATTCATTTCACTATCTGGAGTAGCAAGGGAGGAAATAACACTTCACCATGCGAAAAAGGGTGGGGTCCACTCAGATTGAAGGTTGTGAAGGGAGCTGATCCGGATCGACGGCCAAGCTGCATTGCACACAGAATAAGAATACGTGTAGAAATGGGAGCCCCACAAATCTACAGCCTGAGATCACGGAAGGTGAATCTACGGTGCGAGCTGCCCAGGAAATGCGCAAGGGTTATATTGTATAAAAAACTATAAAGAGGCCCATGCAAAGCTACAAATATTTGTCTTTTCTGAACCCTCTAAGTTGTCAAATATCTAGGTCACGAATAGAGTGCCATCCCGGACCATCCAAGGGACCACGTTGTAGGACAAGGTAGGCCCTTGATTACTCCCTCAGTATTATTTAAAAAAATTGTCTCAATGCGGGTGGAGAAGGTGAGAGATGAGATAGAACAAGAGGTATCAAGTCGGGATATAGAGGAACACCTGTTAGATGCGAACTCTAATGTTTGTGATACCATCCCAATGGGGGAAACTATTGAAATCGCCAGGGGAAAATTGGAAGATCGTAAGAACTGGGGTATGGATACCTGTGGTGTTTTTAAGTCTTTATTTCATTTCTTCTTTGTCAACCCAACCCCCCAGTGCTCTGAGTTTGTCGAGTGGTGCACAGATAATTTCTCTGTCACCGAAGGAGTTATCATGAATAAGTCTAAGTCCAAAATCCTTTGCCCTGTTCAATCCTTCGTCATCCGCAAAACCCCTAATATCCCCGAAACATTCGTCGATTTTTCCCAATACTATCGGGAATAAGACACTATACACTATTTTAGAGGATATACTGATGAAAGTAAAGAAGCCTTCCTAAAGAACTGTTCTAAGCCTGATAGTGGACCCATTGACCTGTCTTACCCCATTGACCTCAGCCGGTTCAACAAAGAAACTCAGTGGTGCATATCCCTGGCCAGTCACTTCCTAGGTCTAGATACCGACACGTACATCCCAAAGTCATTGTTGAGTCTTTTATTTGTCTTAGATACTTGCCCAGCCAAACCCAAATTGTCTGGACATCCAAGTCAGTCTTGTCGCCTTAAGTTTGATGGGTTCTTGGCCGAGAACATTCGTTCTCAATTGATGAACTTCCATGACACCAGAACATTCAAGTTCCGGTCCTTTTTGCTGAGAATGTTCATATCCTACAATGAGGAAGAATTCCAGGTACCAGAGTTGGTCCTCACCGCTGAAATGGCCACTGACTACTATAAATTCATGAACCAATTGATGGCCGAAATATATGAAGTTTTCTTTCAAGAGAGGCTGCCTAGGGTGTTTCCAGAAATGAGGCAAATGCTGCAATTGTCGAGAAGCAAGATGATAGGGGATTGGTTTCTCTCATATTTTGGGACCACCATAAGACTGTATGGCTTCATACATCTACCGTACATCCTGCCAGCTTTCTTGACACCCAGGATTTTCTGCTTGGAATTAATTCGGCAAAAAAATTATGGTCGAAGAGGAACACTACTTGAGCTTCAAGAAGTGTTCGAATTTGGTTTTTCCCTAGAAATTAGGACCATACACAGTCATAATTAGGGCTGCACTGACCCTGGTCTCCAATTTTCTCAGAGGCATGGAATTTCCCCAAGACCAGGCAATAAATTATGGTCCTCACCAGGTTATCTCCAAGAGAAAAGCAGCTCTCAAATGCCAGATCTTTGAGCACATGGAGGTTCCTGGACTCAGAGAAAAAGTGAATTGGGATGATTTCCCTAATCCTGCCCCAATGGATACCTGGAGCAGTTCCCCCCCAAGGGGAGCTGGCTGATGTAGTTGCAATTGCATGGGGATATTCATCATTAGTCAGTTATTTGGTGAGTTCGATGAAAAGGGGGATTATGCAACCCATGGACATCGATGAAGTGGACACTGCCAGCACCCCCAAGAAGTAAAAAATAGAGCCTAGATAGCAATTGGTGTAGAAGGGACGTGTGAAGAAGAAGAATGTAGTAAAAGTACAACAGCAGGTGGAGCCCGAAGGAGCCAAATTGCAAATACAGGAATACGTATTCAAAGGGTAGACTTTGAGTGAGTTTTCATCCAAAGAAGAATGGCTAAGGTCTTACAGAGATAGAGCTGACAAAACCTTCGTGGAAACAACAGAACTATACAGAGAAGCCGCGCATTTGCCTCAGCCTAATGTGGCACTAAAAACTGTATGGGATCATGCCACTGATACCCTTAGCTTAGCCTTGGCAGTAGGGAACAAGTTGTCCGAGGTCAATGTAATCCTCTCTACAGTTCCCACTTTTGACATCATACACCTGAACAAAGAGATCAGAGACATATTGAATACCAGACTGCTTAAGGCTGCTATACAATTGTCCAAGTCAGAGGAGAGTAAGGTAAGGACTTCTAATATTTTAAGGAAGTCGAAGGTGGAAATCAAAGCACTTAAATCCCAAATCAACAGTTTACAGAAGGAATCTATACAAATGGAGGGAGATGGGCAGAAAGGGAGTGTGGTCCAGAAATTGCTCGATGACAAAGATAAAGAGATACAAGATTTGAAAAAGAGGTTAAAAATCCTCAGCTCCCAGCTTGCTCAGGTAGATGAATTGGCTGACTTCGAAAAGGAAAAAGAATCTATGAATTCTAGGCTTACTGATAGCCAGGCTAAGATGTTGAAGCTTGAAGAAAAAGGGAGGCAATGGGAAGTAGGTATCCAACTCCTAAGGAATAGCAAGGTGGAGTTAAAAGCCAGACTGGCAGCTAAGGAAAGTGAGCTTCAAAGCATGAATACAGAGAAGGCAATTCAGTCCACAGGTATGATTGAAAAAGTAGACACCAACTCCCTGTCCAAAGTGATGTCCTAGATAGGCCTAAAGGATACCGAGATCGTTAAGCTGAGGCAACGAGTTGAAGAAGTAGAAAAGGAAAGAGTTAAAGAGAAACAAGGTAGAGGACAGGCCGAAGAAAAATGTTGAGACCTGACTCAACAAAATGATAAGTTGAGCTGACAAGTGATCGGAAAGCTTGCCTTGCAAGGCACAAAGCATATGATATGGGATTATATCATCATAGAAGCTGACAATTTCCGACCCTATCTCCGTGTTGTTGAAGACCTGGAACTTGCTATGAGAGAAGCCAAGAAGCAAGTGTAGATAGTAGAGGCTGAAGTGAACAAAAAACCATTGGAGACCACAGAAAATGTCGTAACGTACCTGAGCTCCTTATCGGATGAGACCTCTAGTAGTTACGGTATTCAAAATAGGGTCGATGTTATTTCTACAGCCCGAAAGGTGATAGCTAAACACAGGATGAAGGAAACAGTGCAAGCCAAAATAGAGCTCACTGAGCACAAAATCCAAGATGTCATCAAGCTATCTAAACCTTTGACGAGTAAGGGGCTCCCCTTCTTCTGGGAAGAGATGGGTCCTTTACTGTTCCAGAAGGATTATAAAGAATGCCTAGCAAACTGCCGATCGAATCACAACAAATTCGAAGATATGCAGCAAGCGTTGTCAGGGAAGACCATTTTTGAAAAATTGGCCGATGATTTCGAGTTATGGTTTGACCTTAAGGCCATGAATTCCAAAGTCCCCAGGGCTTCATACTCAGAAGCGATGGAGCTCAAGGCGCTAGCTTATGACATGGTTACGACGCCTCTGCCCAGTTCCGATACATGAAGAATCATCTGCCAATATGGGTCAACCAAGCTCCCACCACACCAGTAGAAATAGAAGTGACAATGCACGAAGGATTTTCCAGATGTTGCTCGCTCACCCGAATAGTCGTTTCTCTCAGAAGGGTCCATACAGTCATCATCAGCCAGATGGCAGTATGGGATACTCTTATGCCTTTTTCATCCCATGTTCCACATTTCACTGTCTAGCCGTTTCATACAAGCCGCATCCGATATGCCACATAAGATGCTGTTAGAGGATGTCTTTTTGTTGTAACCAATTTTGATTCCCGAAGGTCGGTTCGGGAAATACAAAATGCTATAAATATACCTCCTGCAGAAGGAGAAGGGGTTGAAACTATTGTAATATTTTGCTGTGTATGTTTTCAAGAAAGTTTTAATATAATCACAGAGCCAAGATCGACATTTTTCACACAAGGATTCCTGTGTCGTTCGCACTTACAGTCTGTTATTTCTTTTCTTATGTGAATGTTATTCCAGTTTTCCTTTTCCATTCTGTTTTCCTTTCATATCTGATACTTAGGGTATAATAGCTAAGAATTCATACTTTCTATGCTCCGTCTATTGTTTCAGGTATTCACCAGAGTTTCTTCTAAAGTTAATGCAGAATTCATTTCTCACAATGAACTGCATTAATGGTTTGTTCATGTTCCTCCTTCTCACCAGACAAATTTGAATCGACTGTGATCGAGTGGTTACCTTTCCCCTATGATGAAATCGTTTGCATTTAAGTTCTGATTATTTTTGTTTTATATCTTGACTCAATCACCCAATGATGTTGTGTTCTATTTCAACCAATTCCATAAGCAATTTATAGTTTCCATTTGTATATATATCTGGCACTGTCATACATTTAGTGAGATATCCCTCTCGGAAGAGTAGAAGGCCAATTCTCTCTTCGAAAGTGGTTTTGTTGTTACCCAGGAGTGAGCCCTTTCACAACCTTCACTGTCTCAGGCCTTATACGGCTTAGTTGAACCCGAGTGGCGGGTTAGGGCTGAAAGACTGTTAACCAAATATAAGTTAGAATCTGACCTAAGGAGAGCTGGGGTAGACCCTAATACGTTGCAATATTATCTACTTGATCCCTTATGGATGAACTTTGAAACCCTGCCAAAATCCGAAGAGATAGCCTCGGTATTTCAAAATAACCAAGTGCCAAATCCCTTATCCGCTCTTAGTCGATCCGTCTTGATGGCAGCTGCTAGATTCGCCCCATTGGCTTTACCTTTTGTCCTGCACGACCTTCCCATGAATTACACCCAAATAATTGCACTCTACAACGGGGAGGGTAATGTTTCAGTGAGGTACCATGTGGATAAGTTTGATGACTTTATTGACCTGGAGTAGGTAGATGATGAAGACATCAAGATGCGGTTATTCACTCATAGTTTGTCTGGGGAAGCCAAGAAATGGTATAAATATTTTCCACCTAGGTCTATCCGCAGCTTCGCTGGCTTTCAGACCATATTTCTGGAACGATGGGATGACAAGCAAAGCCCCCTGCAAGTTTTTTCTCAATATAATAATCTCAAGAAGGGAGGTTTTGAATCCGTCCATGAATTTTCTAATTGATTCATGCGGGTTTACAACTCGATACCTGCCGATATCAAACCTTCGCCCAAGGCAGCTAAACTCCATTATGTAGACGCCTTTGATAACAACTTTTCTCTACTATTAAGAGAAAGAAAGTCCAACACCCTCCTGTCCATGTTCACTGACACCCTAGAAGTAGAAGCCAATATGATGGCATGTGGGAAAATTAAACCCAGGGCAGATATTGACAGGAGGAAGGGTCGAGAAGAGATACATCCCTCTACCTCCGCTTCTTCATCCAGTGATGTGAAATTTGAGCTGATGCTCAAAACCATGGAAAAGTTGATGGACAGGCTAACGGTAGAAACTAGGCCGGTGAACAGGGAACCGAATGAGCCTTAGATAAGGAATCCAAATTTTAGGCGGCCGGTCCCTCCTCCACTCCAACCCAATGGACCAAGGGATGTGAGGAATCTGAGAAATCCTGAAGAGCAGCCTATTAGACCTCCTTTCCCTAAAAACTATGTGGCAGCTGAAGATGAAGCTGAGTTCGCCGAATATCACATCCATCATTTCGGCGACCTAGACTCTGAGATTTACTTGACAGAAGAGGAACATGATATGTTCGCTCAAGTAGATGGAAAAACCCTGACTGAGGAATTAGCAGTATCATAAAGGTTATATGCATGCTATAGACGACGTCAGGAAGATCAAGCTGAGAAATAGAGACGTGGTCGTACAAAAGAAAGGTGGCGACTCTGCTGGTGACACCGATGTACCTAAAGGAGGGTTAAACCCAGACTAGCCTTCTAGCAGTCATACCGGTCCCGAGAAATAAAATGACAAGAAGAAAGGGTTGATGGCACCTGTAAATGTGGTAAAGGAAGGCAGTAATGTGAAAAGGGTAGAACCAGTGGTACCTGTCGAGCCGATCAAGACCCTCCCCATATTTGACCTCCAAAACGAGTTAGCAAAACTGAAGATCTCAATTCCTTTTAACGAATTGTTGAGAAATCAGGAATACAGAGATACTATCATGCATATGATTGTGAATCAAGGGGGAGCTCACCCTGATATCTTGGAGCTGACCGAAGACAATCCTACTATCGTTATGGGGTCTAAAATTGACAGTGTGGATAGTGAAGATGAGGAGGTACCCCCCTTTTACATGAGCCTGAACATGCATGATATAGTGTTACACAATGCCATGCTGGATTCAGGAGCCTTGCACAATATGATGCCTAAGGGAGTGGTGGAAAGCTTGGGGTTGGAGATTACTAGGCCCTACAAAGACCTGTATTCCTTTGATTCTAAAAGAGTCAAATGTCTAGAACTGATCAAAGACATCGTGGTTTCTTTAAATAAGCTCCCTTCTAAGGTTTTGGTCATGGACGTCTTCATGGCCGACATTCCACCCAAGTTTAGTATTGTATTGTCGAGATCCTGGACTTCGAAGCTGAAGGGCAGCCTGCAGATGGACATGACTTATGCTACCATCCTTGTTCGGAATGAAAGAAAGAGGTTATACAGTGAGAAGAGGTTTCCTTACGTAGTAAGCAGTCAAGCTCAGCCTGACATCCATCATGTCTACACCATCGAAACAAATTTGGGGTCCTCTATTTTCTTCAACGATGTGCTTCCTTGCAAATCCAAAATCGTCGGGCCACAAGAAGATGAAATAGGAGCCGGCGAGCTGGGGGTCAAGGAAGGAAGTCAGAAAGATGAAGGATTGTGGAAGATGTATTTCAATGGCTCTGTGTCCAAAGCGGGTGCTAGGGCAGGTGTGTATATTATCTCCCCCATTAAAGACCAAAGCTCGCTCTTACAAGTTAATTTTTGAATGCTCTAACAATGTAGCAGAGTACGAAGCCTTATTGTTGGTCCTACGGGCATTGAAATATTTAGGTGCGAAAAGGGTCCATATTTTTGGGGACTCAGAGCTCGTGGTAAATTAGGTGAATGATGTTTATCAGACTAAGTATCCAAAAATGAGGGCCTACCGAAACGAGGTATGGGATATGTTCGGGAATTTCTTCACCGAACACACAGTCCAAGTGATTCCCAGAGACGAGAACACGGTGGTAGACTCTCTGGAAACTGCAACAGGGAGATTTGAAGCTCCAATGGCATGGAAGAAGAAATATAAGGTAGAGGTTGTGAACAGGCCTTCCATACCAGATAACACCAAACACTGGAAGGTCTTCAAAGATGATATGCGGATCAAAATATTTTTGGAGATGTCTGGGGAGTTTGTGAATACTCACATTGATGAAGGCGGCTCTGACCCTGAAAACCCCTTAGATGTCGAGGGGGAAGGAGAGGAAGCTTTTGATATGGGAAAACTAAAAGACTCCTTGGGAGGCAAGGATATAGTCCAATTAATAAGCAATCATATCCCCAGGGGCCTGATACCTTTAGAGTCTCTATTTGACCAGAATGATGTAGCTAAAGAGCCTAAAGTCGAACTCACCATAGACGCCGTCGAAGATATAAATATCGGCGCTACAGAAGACCCAAAGATTATAAAGCTATCTAAGAAGCTGCCCAATGAGGAGAAAAATGGGTATGTGAAGCTGATGAAGAAATACACGGATGTGTTTGCATGGAGTTATGAAGATCTCAAAGAATATGACACCTCCATCATCCAACACACCATTCCAATTAAACCCAAAGAGAAACCTTTCAGGCAAAAGCTCTCGAGGATCAATTCGAAGTTAGTACCCATCATTGAGAAGGAAGTGAAAAGGTTGTTCGATGCAAAGATAATAGTGACTCTGAGGTTTTTCAAATGGGTGGCCAATTTAGTTCTTGTTTGAAAAAAGAATGGAGAGATACGGCTGTGTGTGGATTTCAGGAATTTGAACAAAGTCTCTTTAAAAGCTAATTACCCTTTTCCCAAGATGGACCAAATCCTGCAGAGGGTGGTAGGATCAGAAAGAATATCCATGATGGATGGATATTCTGGGTACAACCAGGTGAAGGTGTTACCTGAAGACCAAGAAAAAACTGCTTTCACCACACCTTGGGGTACCTTCATGTACGCAAAGATGCCATTCGGGTTGATGAATGCTGGAGCGACGTTCCAACACACCATGGATATCGCTTTTGCGGAAGAGAAAGAAAAGTTTGTAGTGATATACATGGACAACATTACTATATAGTCCAGGTGGGATAAAGATCATATCAGGCACTTGGAAAGGGTTTTCATTAAATGTAGAAGGTATGGCATTTCCTTAAACCCGAGAAAGTCAAATTTCTCCCTAGAGGAGGGGAAATTGCTTGGACACATCATCTCAAAGGAAGGGATCAGGATCAATCCAGGAAGGGTAAAAGGCATCTTGAAGGTTGAAGAACTGAGGAGCAAGAAAGAATTCCAATCCTTCCTCGGTCAGGTGAACTTGTTGAGAATATTCATCCCTAGCTTTGCTGAAATCCTAATGGAGATTACCGACATGCTAAGGAAGGATCATGAAA
This sequence comes from Pseudotsuga menziesii, assembly GCA_001517045.1. NCBI lineage: Eukaryota > Viridiplantae > Streptophyta > Pinopsida > Pinales > Pinaceae > Pseudotsuga > Pseudotsuga menziesii. Next base: position 221,086 of record LPNX010588805.1, on the reverse strand, counting down.
TTAAATGGACGGTCGGGGCCAAGAAAGCTTTCAAAGGTATAAAACAAGCCATTTTAGAAGCTCCTGTGTTGATCAACCCAGATTTTGAAAAGGATTTTTTGGTATTCTCTTACTCTTCAGAGCACACCGTAGCAGCAGTATTGCTACAAAAGAATGATCGAGGTGAGGAACAGCCTATAGCATTCTTCAGTAGGATATTGAGAGATGGAGAATTGAGGTATATCATAATGGAAAAGCAAGCATACGCTTTGGTTAAAGCCTTGAAAGACTTCAGAATATATCTCCTCCATTCCCACATTATTTCCTTTGTGCCATGCAGTGTTATGAAGAGCATACTGACACAGCCAGATCCGGAAGGAAAGAGAGCCAAGTGGGTTGCAGTACTCCTGGAGTATGACATAGAAATCAAGCCCAAAAATTTGGTCAAAGGGTAGGGATTGGCTAAAGTGATGATAGACTCCCATTGCGACTCTCTGTAGCTAAATTTTCTTGCTTGTCAGTTTGGTCCAGAGGAAGTCGAGGTGCAGGTGAAGCCGACCTTCTCTACATCCCCTTCGTACGTTGACATTGTTTTTGTATTGCATAATTTACAACCCCCTACTAGTCTAAGAAAAACCTGAGCTAGATCCATCAAATTGAAAGCTGTAAAATTTTGCATCATAGAACAGTACCTCTACTGGAAGGACCCTGGGGGGATATTGCTGAATTTTATTTTGGAGGACGAAGCTCAACGCATGGAAAAGGAATTTCATGAAGGGGACTATGGGGGTCATGATTCCTAGAAATTCACCGCAAACAATATCCCGAGGGCAGGATTTTGTTGGCCTTAGTTATTCTCAGATGTTTACAAGGAAACAACAAAATGTTACCAATGCCAAATCTTTGAAGGAAGAAGGAAGGTGGTGTCTCTCCCCCTCAAACCTATATCTGTGGAAGCTCCATTTCAGCAATGGGGGTTAGAATTCATCGGTGAGATAAATCCAAACTCTTCTAGACAACACAAGTGGATTCTGACTGCCACTTATTACTTCACAAATTGGATCGAAGCCATACCCTCCCAGAGTGCTACAGAAGAAGTGATAACGGATTTCATAGAAAACAATATCCTGGCGAGATTCGGCTGCCCGAAGTGAATCATGACTGACAATGCCCCTACATTTAAATCTAAGAAGATGATAAATTTTTTCCATAAATACCATATAATTCTGAATCACTCCACTGCTTATTACCCATAGGGGAACGGATTGGCTGAATCTTCTAATAAGAGCCTTGTAAGGATTATTAAGAAGTTGTTGAAAGATAACAAGAAAGCTTGGCACACCAAATTGAAGTATGCCTTGTGGGCTGACAGAATCAGCACCAAGAGGGCCATTTCCATGTCGCCATTCCAGTTAGTATATGGGGCCGAAGTAATTTTTACTGCGTCTCTAGGCATCCCAGTCATGAAATTGTTGTGTGATCCGTTGGACGAGCCGAATCCCATTCAAAGAAGGATCAACCAGATCATTGAACTTAATGAAGTGAGGGACAAGGCTTATGATAAGGTCCAAATACACCAGGAGAAGATGAAGAATACCTTTGACAGAAAAATAAAGGAGGATGTTTTCCAAGTCGATGACTTGGTACTGAAATGGGATGCCCCCCATGAGGATAAAGGGAAACACGGGAAGTTCAACCATTTATGGGTAGGCCCTTACCTTATTGCGGCTCACAAAGGAGATAACGCCTTCATTATATATCCGGATGGGTCGCAGTATGAAGGAGGCACAGTGAATGGTAGGTTCCTGAAGCATTACTTGGAATGAGGGGACCAGGTCCCATGTACCATAGTGTAAATACACTTCACTTTTCAATCAGTACAGATGGTGACTTAGAATATTTGAAGCCTGCAGAGAAGGCCCTAAGATCAAAAGAGGTAACCATCCTTTAAAGTTTGTTTTTGTTTCAGACAGTTAGGTGATATAATATTTTCAATGGTTTCGGCACCTGGCCTACGATGGTTCTTTGCTACCTCACTGGGAGGATAGAATCCCTCGTGGAGCCAATTGTTAACACCCAATTAAAATTTGGGCATGGGTGTTCCTTACATTCTTTGGCCCTATAGAGAAGTGTCGAGTAGGCAGTAGAAGGAGTTGATGGCATGCACAGGGTAAGGCTCAGCAGCTAGATAGTCTAAGGAGTGGGAAAGCAGAGCTGAGGAGGAGTGTTGGACGCATTAAAAAAAAATCCCGATCGACGGCTAAAGGTGATCAGAGGGCAAATCAACGGCATCAGATCATTTCGCAAGGTGAACTTGCTCAACCAAAGACTACTTTTCAGCCTTGCGAAATGGTTTAAAACTCAGACACATCCGACGATCAAGATTAGAGCCCGCGAACATCTACGGTCGAGAGTCATTTTACAGCCCAAACTTATGAGGAAAAAGATGAAAATATGGATTGCGAATCAGTGCAAGCCATTTTGATCAATGGTGCTCGTATGGGAAAAGGAAGATCGGCGGCTGTAATTCATTTTTCTATCTGGAGTAGCAAGGGAGGAAACAACACTTCACCATGCGAAAAAGGGTGGGGTCCGCTCAGATCGACGGTTGTGAAGGGAGCTAATCTGGATCGACGGCCAAGCTGCATTGCACACAGAATAAGAACACGTTTAGAAATGGGAGCCCCACAGATCTACGGCCTGAGATCGCGGAAGGTGAATCTACAGTGCGAGCCGCCTGGGAAATGCGCGAGGGTTATATTGTATAAAAAACTATAAAGAGGCCCACGCAAAGCTACAAAGATTTGTCTTTTTTGAATCCTCGAAGCTGTCAAATATCCAGGTCACGAATAGAGTGCCAGCCCGGACCATCCAGGGGACCACGTTGGAGGACAAGGTAGGCCCTTGATTACTCCCTCAATATTATTTAAAAAAATTGTCTCAATGGCGGTGGCAGAGGTGAGAGATGAGATAGAACCAAAGGTATCGGGTCAGGATATAGAGGAACACCTGTTAGATGCGAACTCTGATGTTTGTGATACCATCTTGATGGGGGAAACTATTGAAACCGCTAGGGGAAAATTGGAAGATCATAAGAACCGGGGTATGGATACCTACGGTGTTTTTAAGTCTTTGTTTCATTTCTTCTCTGTCAACCCAACCCCCTAGTTCCCTGAATTTGTCGAGTGGTGCACAGAGAATTTCTCTGTCACCGAAGGAGTTATCATGAATAATTCTAAGTCCAAAATCCTTTTCCCTGTTCGAGCCTTCATCATCCACAAAAATCTTGATATCCCCGACACATTCGTCGATTTTTCCCAAGACTATTGGGAAGAAGACATTATACACTATTTTAGAGGATCTACTGATGAAAGTAAAGAAGCCTTCCTAAAGAACTGTTCTAAGCCTGATAGTGGACCCATTGATCTGTCTTTCCCCATTGACCTCAGCCGGTTCAATGAAGAAACTCAGTGGTGCATATCCCTGGCCAGTCAATTCCTAGGTCTAGATACCAACGTGTACATCCCAGAGTCATTGTTGAGTCTTTTATTTGTCTTAGATACTTGCCCAGCCGAACACGAATTGCTTGGATAGTAAAGTCAGTCTTGTCGCCTTAAGTTTGATGAGTTCTTGGATGAGAACATTCGTTCTTAGTTGACGAACTTCCACGATTCCAGAACATTCAGGTTCCAGTCCTTTTTGCTAAGAATGTTCATATCCTACAATGAGGAAGACTTCCAGGTACTAGAGTTGGCCTCACCGCTGAAATGGCCACTGACTACTATAAATTCATGAAACAATTGATGGCCAAAATATATGAAGTTTTCTTTCAAGAGAGGCTTCCTAGTGTGTTTCCAAAAATGAGGCAAATGTTGCAATTGTTGAGAAGAAAGATGATAGGGGATTGGTTCCTCTCATATTTTGGGACCACCATAAGACTATATGGCTTCGTACATCCGTTGTACATCTTTCTAGCTTTCTTGACACCCAGGATTTTCTGCTTGGAATTAATCCGACAAAAAAATTATGGTCGAAGAGGAACACTTATTGAGCTTCAAGAAGTGTTCGAATTTGGTTTTTCCCTAGAAATTAGGACCATACATAGTCAGAAACAGGGCTACACTAACCCTGGTCTCCAATTTTCTCAGAGGAATGGAATTTCCCCAAGACCAGGCAATAAATTATGATCCTCACCAGGTTATCTCCAAGAGAAAAGCAACTCTCAAATGCCATCCCTTTGAGCACACGGAGGTGCTTGGACTCAGAGAAAAAGTGAATTGGGATGATTTCCCTAATCCTACCCCAATGGATACCAACGTCAAGATAGACATGGGCTTGCAACTACCTAGAGCCATTTCCCCCCAATGGGAGTTGGCTGCTATAGTTGCAATCGTAGGGGGATATTCATCATTAGTCAGTTATTCGGTGAGTTTGATGAAAAGGGGGAGCACACAGCCCATGGACACCGACGAAGTGGACACTGCCAACACCCCCAAGAAGCAGAAAATAGAGCCTAGAAAGTAATTGGTGCAGAAGGGACGTGTGAAGAAGAAGAATGTAGTAAAAGTACAACAATAGGTGGAGCCCGAAGCAGCCAAATTGCAGGTATAGGAATACATATTCGAAGGGCAGAATCTGAGCGAGTTTTCATCCAAAGAAGAATGGATGAGGTCTTATAGAGATAGAGCTAACAAAACCTTCAAGGAAACAACAGAACTATACAGAGAAGCCGCACGTCTGCCTCAGCCTAACATGGCACTAAAAACTGTATGGGATCATGCCACTGATACCCTTAGCTTAGCCTTGGCAGTAGGGAACAAGGTGTCCGAGGTCAATGTAAGCCTCTCTAAAGTTCACACTTCTGACATCATACACCTGAACAAAGAGATCAGAGACATACTGAATACCAGACTGCTTAAGGCTGCTATACAATTGTCCAAGTCAGAGGAGAGTAAGGCAAGGACTTCTAATATTTTAAGGAAGTCGAAGGTGGAAATCAAAGCACTTAAAGACCAAATCAACAATTTATAGAAGGAAGCTATACAAATGGAGGGAGATGGGCAGAAAGGGAGTGTGGTCCAGAAATTGATCGATGAAAAAGATAAAGAGATACAGGCTTTGAAAAAGAGGTTAAAAATCCCCAGCTCCCAGCTTGCTCAGGCAAATGAATTGGCTGACTTCAAAAAGGAAAAAGAATCTCTGAATTCCAGGCTTACTGATAGCTAGGATAAGCTGTTGAAGTTTGAAGAAAAAGGGAGGCAATGGGAAGCATATATCCAACTCCTAAGGAATAGCGAGGCTGAGTTAAAAGCCAGAATGATAGCTAAGGAAAGTGAGCTTCAAAGCATGAATATAGAGAAGGAAATTCAGTCCACAGGTATGATTGAAAAAGTAGACACCACCTCCCTCTCCAAAGTGATGTCCCAGATAGGCCTAAAGGATACCGAGCTCATTAAACTGAGGCAGCGAGTTGAAGAAGTAGAAAAGGAAAGAGTTAAAGAGAAATAAGGTAGAGGACAGGACGAAGAAAAATGCTGAGAGCTGACTCAACAAAATGATAAGTTGAGCGGACAAGTGATCGGCAAGCTTGCCTTGCAAGGCATAAAGCATATGATATGGGATCAGATCATCATAGAATATGACATGTTCTGACCCTATCTCAGTGTTGTTGAAGACCTGGAACTTTCTATGAGAGAAGCCAAGAAGCAAGTCCAGATAGCAGAGGCTGAAGTGAACAAAAAACCATTGGAGACCGTAGAAAATGTTGTAACCTACCTGAGCTCCTTATCAAACGAGACCTCTAGTAGTTACGGTCTTCAAAATAGGGTCGATGTTGTTTTTGCAGCCCGAAAGGTGATAGCTAAACACAGGATGAAGGAAACAGTGTAGGTGAAAATAAAGCTCACTGAGCACAAAATCCGAGATGTCATCAAGCTGTCTAAACCTTTGACGAGTAAGGGGCTCCCCTTCTTCTGGGAAGAGATGGGTCCTTTACTGTCCCAGAAGGATTATAAAGAATGCCTAGTAAACTGCCAATCGAATCAGAGAAAATTCGAAGATATGCAGCAAGCGTTGTCAGGGAGGACCATTTTTGACAAATTGGCCGATGATTTCGAGTTATGGTTTGACCTTAAGGCCATGTACTCCAAAGTCCCCAGGGCTTCATACTCAGAAGTGACGGAGCTCAAGGCACTAGCTTATGACATGGCTATGATGCCTCTGCCCAGTTCCGATACGTGGAGAATCATCCACCAATATGGGTCAGCCAAGCTCCCACCACACTAGTATAAATAGCAATGACAATGCACAAAGGATTTTCCAGATGTTGCTCACTCACCTGAATGGTCATTTCTCTCAGAAGGATCTGTACAGTCATCATTAGCTAGATGGGAGTGTGGGATACTCTTATGTCTTTTTCATCCTACGTTCCACATTTCACTGTCTCACCGTTTCATACAACCTGCATCCGATATGCCACATAAGAGGCTCTTAGAGGATGTCTTTTTGTTGTAACCAATTTTGATTCCCGAAGGTCGGTTCAGGAAATCCAGAATGCTATAAATATACCTCTTGCAGAAGGAGAAGGGGTTGAAACTATTGTAATATTTTGCTATGTATGTTTTCGATAAAGTTTTAATATAATCGCAGAGTCGAGATCGGCGTTTTTCAAACAAGGATTCCTGTGTCGTTCGCACTTACAGTCTGTTATTTCTTTTCTTATGTGAATGTTATTCCAGTTTTCCTTTTCCATTCTGTTTTCCTTTCATATCTGAGACTTAGGGTATAACAAATCAGAATTCATACTTGCTATGCTCCGTCTGTTGTTTTAGGTATTCACCAAAGTTTCTTCTAAAGTTAATGTAGAATTCATTTCTCACAATGCTCTGCATTAATGGTTTGTTCATGTTCCTCCTTCTCACCAGACAAATTTGAATCAACCGTGATCGAGTGGCTACCTTGCCCCTGTGATGAAATCCTTTGCATTTAAGTTTTGATTATTTTTGTTCTATATCTTGACTCCATCACCCAATGATGTTGTGTTTTGTTTCAACCAATTCCATAAGCAATTTATAGTTTCCTTGTGTATATATATGGCACTGTCATACATTTAGTGAGAGATCCCTCTCGGAAGAGCAGAAGGCCAATTCTCTCTTCGAAAGTGGTTTTGCTGTTACCCTGGAGCGAGTCCTTTCGCAACCTTTGGTTCAATTCCGGTGCTCACAGGTTCAACAGACCTTCTACTTCCACCATGGAAGTCTGATATCCAGCCTGTCTGTTTTCCAGCGCTACATTGATTCTGGGAATCCCTCTCGCTAAATCACCAACCGTTGTTTCTTCCTGCACAGCATGAATGTTGTTGACGGACTTCTTCCTGTTAGGACATACTGATGCATAGTGAGGTCCTGGCATTCCCAACATTTTACATGTTCCTTACGTTCGTTATTTTTAACATAGTTACTATGATTATTTGTAAATTCTTTATTTCTTGTGACAGGAGGGTTTTGCTGTGGGTTAGCTTTTGAATTACTTCCTTGAATTTTTCTGTTAGGAATATTGTGTGAGTTATTATGCCAAAAATTTCGATTAGGTGTGAATTTTTTCTTTCTTTGTTGAAAATTATTAGACCTTTTTGTTTTCCAATTTGGCATGTTCTCCCTTTTCCGGTTCTTCTCATAGCAGAAATCTACTTTTCGCATGGCTTCTTCAAGGGTCTTGGGATTATCATATTCAATTTTGTTCTTAATATGAAAAGGTAAAAAAATCAGAAACCATTGTACCTTAGGTTTTTCATCAACAATATAAGGCACATATCGCAGTAATCTTAGAAATTTACTATTTAAGTCTTTCACACTCATGGTTCCCAACCTTAAGTCATAAAATTCTTTAGCTCGTTCCTCGTAATATTGCTCCGACAGAAAATTATTTTTAAAGTAATTTTTAAAAGTGCTCTAGATTATATTATTCTCTTTTATGCCCTTAACTTGTTTTATGTCCTACCACAAGATGTCGACTTTTCTAGTTAAGTTATATATTGCCATCCTCACTTTTAACTGATTTGAATAATTATATATTTGGAAGTACTTTTTCATTCCAGACAGCCATGCTTCGACTTCCTCTCATTTTTCTGTTTCTCCATTAAAATTTGGTGGTTTAATATTTTTGAACTCTCCAAAAATCTCTTCATAAGGCTTCTATTTCTTCTTTCTAGAGCGATGATTACTCTCGCTACCGTCACTAGAATTCTGGTGTTTCTTTCTGTTTGAATTACCATTAATTTCAGAAGAAGAACTACTTTCGATTTTAAAGTATTTTGATATTTTACTCTTATGTTAATAGGACATAGTGTCAGATTCTATCTGTTTATCCTTTTCTTCGTTATAAAACTTTTTCATCAGTATTTGATTCAGTTCCTTATGAGCTCTTAGGATTCTCTCAGTTTTATTTTTTAACAGTCTCCATTTCAGTTTTTAAATCCTTAACTGTTTGCAGTAATTCAAATGAACTATTGGTTATAATTTCTTTAGCGGGTTCTTTTCCAGAATTATTTTGTTCATTTAACAAGGACCTCTCTTCAGCATACTATTCGATTCCTTCCATACCTGTGAATCTAATTCAGAAAATATTCTATACAACAACATTTAAAATCATAAATCAATATCCATAATTTCTATTTACTTTTTCTTTACGTGCGATGAGCCACTTTAGTCCTAGTGTCTAAACGTGTGCTCTGATACCATATGTGGCATCTCCAAAAAATTCATAAAAATTTTAAAATTCTTCTATATGATATTTAATGCTAGATCATAGCCAGGGTGTTAGCTTAATAACTAACTTTAGTTTATTTAATAGGTAGATTATCATGTAATACATCAAGAGAAAACTTAGGAGTTAATTTTTTTTATTAACAATAACTAAAAAGGCTACAGAAATTTTACTTACTAATCTTGTAAGTCACATGTTACTAAACGTATTCAACCTAGATATAATTTCAGTTATGAATAAAAGTTTAATAGAGTTAAAGAGTTTCAAATTATTAAATTTAGGTTATTGACTTATTTGTAAGAATGTGTATGGTTATGATGGTTGTTTTCTTTTGTTACAGAAGGGGCTTGAGGTTAGCCCGAGGCTTACTTAGCTTTTCTCAAAGCTAATGTAGATCCAATTCTTGTACATGATTCACATGTAAAAGTTATTTCCATGTATACAATGTGAGAAATTAAAAACTCAGAAGACTAAGTAAGTAAGTTAGGAAAGATTCTTAACTCCATTTATTGTCTAGATTACTGAAGTGTAATAATTCCTAGGTCCATCGCAATACTATTTCTTCCTAGGTATAAATCTGAGTGGGTAGTGTGATTATTTGTCCTAGCAAACAATCTATATGACTAATGGTTTACAATTACCAAAACATGTTTTGATTATTGTAGTACTAGGAGTTGACTACATATTCAATATTTTAATATTATGAACTTTAACCACACTTCTTCTAACACTTACCTAAGCATTAAAATGATCATTTATTTACTTGTCATCTATAGAGTAACTATAAAATATCATAAAAACTACTCTAATCATGATGTCGATGCATAATATGACATTTCAACCTAACTAAAACATGCATAACATAATACTAAAAACTTAGTTCAAGGTTTTAATATGCATAAAGTAACTTGTTAAATTCATAACCCATACTTGCAGGGTTTATTGTAAAGGTTTAAAACTATATTGAAAACCAAAATATTTCGATGGTAGTGGAGTCCACGTGGTGGATACTCACTAGCTACAATGTTTTGGCATTAATCCCTAAGCAATGGCATTCAAGCCTTACCCTAAAATCCTGCTCGGCTTCATTTGTTGTAAATTTTTGGCCAGAGAGAGTGGCCCGATAGGCTCTCAAACTCCTCAGTGTTCTACAACACGGGTNATACAACCTCTGACAGCACGTCTGCGAACCGGAGAAATTGAATCCCCCACTTGGGCCTCCACCACTTCAATCCTCCATCTCTCGATAGCAAGCTCACAAGAAAAAGGTAAGCTTGGGAAGAACACCAAAGTGCTCCAAGGGACAAAGAGATGCAGACTCAAGTATAAGTTCTGGCAACAATGGACTATAGTTTCTTTGCTCTCAATTCTCTCTTCTTGCCTTCAATGTACCAAGGGGTTCCTTATATAGCTTTCAAAGGGATAATGAAAGTCGAATCCAAGTGATATCAAGGCATATGGAAGGCCAGGAGTCAAATGAGTCGGATCCATGTCAAGGAAAACTCCAAAATGATTTGGATTATGCACACATCCCGATGTACACGGTTATAAGGGTCAAACCCGCGTATGTACGCGATTATAGGTTTAAAAGCCGCGTATATCATCTTTCATATGTTTTTAGGGATGATCAAAGAAACATCAAAGGACAAAAAATGGTCCATGGGATCTAAGGAGTCTGCAGCGGGACAGGGGAAGGCCATACAAAGTGTGATTCACCTAGAGTGGTGAAATCCTCTATAACAATGGGTGACCTTTACCTCCGTCGTGGTGTTAACAGGTGGGAAGTTCTGGTACCTCACCAGAACCGTATGCGCAACGTTTAAAATCGTGGTCTCCTTTGTTTCCCGCGGCGTTAGTTGGATTGAAGCTCTGGTTTCTCGTCGTAACCGTGAACTCAAAGTTTTCACTAGTAATTTGTATATAAACTTTCTACAAGCATGTTTCTTTTGTTTATAAAAAAAATCTAAGCGTTTACTGGTTGATGATAGGTGAGTAAAGACAATCGAAGGTTGAAGTCATTCTCTTGAAGCTGAAAGGGTTAGCAAGAATGGCTTCGGGTAAGCCTCGGTTCCAACCCTAAGGTACCCTTTTTCGTTGGTGTGTGTTTGCGGTGATGTCGATGGTGCTTATGGATTATTACTGCAGTGTTCAATATTTACTGGTGGTTAAATGTTGTTTTGTTTTTGGATTAGTAATGGAGGTCATATGGCTATTCTTGTTTATAACCCTTAGGGTTTATACCAAAGAGCTACGGCTCTGGTATTTAGGAGTTAGGGTACGAATATTACTGTTCCAGGGCTTTGTTTACATTTTGCATACTGTGATAAAGTTAAGAGGAAAATTTCAGCCATGATATCTCTTTCGTGGCTTCAAAACTGTTATGGTAATCTAGTTTTAAGCGCAGATCCAAGTGGCGACTGTATTGGTTAACTTTTGGATAATTTTGAAGACTCTATTTATAGATATTTTTTGTCTTTAAATGGCATAGTTACGACCATAGTGTAATTATTTGCTTAGCCATTGTTTCTCCTTTGGTATTTTCGAATGCGCAGTGCATTAAATTTGGTAGAGATTCTTCAACGTTTTTGTTGTAATTTATTTTATGGCTGTAAAATGGTTAAATCCAATGACATTTTAGTTGTTTAAAATAAATTGATTTGAGTAACGTGTACCGTAAAGAATAATTCTAGGGTTTTGTTTTGATATTAGTTTTGGTAATTAGGTTAAACTGATTAACTTCTAATTTTCAATAAATGTATAAACGATGGTTAAATGATGATAGTTTTTCTTTTAATATAGAAGAGTTGGTAATCTATTCTTTTTCATAATGGGATTCTGTACATAGATATGAAGGTTTATATTAGTAGATTAGGGTTTAGAAACACAGTTTGCAAGAATAATAATTGAGTTATAAAGGTTGTTTACAACTGGTTTTCTGAGTAACTAAATTATGTACTAAAATGTGATAGTTCCTAATAATTTATAGTCTGTTGAAAGTTCATCATTAACTTACTATGTTTGATATTTTGAAAAGAAACAAAACAAGGTTTAACTATGTATTATTTACTATAGTATAACTAGAGTAATGTTGTTTGTATTTTAGGTTTTTAAAGTATTAAAATAAAGAAAGAGTTTTCTTTAGTAAGTATAACTAATTTGTTTGTATTACAGTAATTATTATTATATTATACTATACCCAGTTTTATGACTGAGTGACAAAAGCTTACCATAATAGACTCTATGTAAAAATATTAGGGGTTTTGTATAAAAATTTGAAACCTAGAAATGGAAATATTATGGTAAATAGATGGTAAATAACAACAAAAGCTTTTAATGTTTTAACAGTTATTTGAAAATAATGCGGGTAACTTAACAACATAAAAGATTAGTGATTCATTTCTACATAAACTTTTCAATTTGATAACATTTTTCAGATCATTTTATCCATGTATAGACATTCCTATTTACCTTTAAACAAACCTTCTATACTAGAGTACTTCATCGTAAGATGAGTGGAAAAATACAGAAAGGAATTTTACTCATTAATCAGTCTTATCTAATTCTAGGTTCATTTATTCAGGTAAACATATACAAGTAAACTTTCCTGAGTAAATTGCAGACTTAAGCATGTTATTAACAGATTCATAATATCTAAGTACTAATAAAAAAACATAACTACTTCATTCCAATAAATTGCTTAAACAGAAATAAGCAAGATAACACAATGGAACCTGATAACTTGTTGAAGAGACAAACAACCCAACGAGCCCGTTCCACCCAACCTTTTCCTGAAGATAGCTCAACTGCTTGTCTTAGGATCCCCGAGCCTGTCCACTGATCCACTAGGATTAAAGCATTGTGTGAAGGAATGGGGTTAAATACCCCTGCAACTCAACAGAAGTACTTAACAATAGTACTTCTATCCTCAGCAGTAGAGAACTCAGTTTTCAAGTTGCACTAGTTTTGAAAACAGTCTTAACACTCAAACCACTTCTAACTTTCCCCTCATCGAATCTCTTATGCTTCTTTCCCCAACTTCAGAAATTTCACAAGGTAAAAATAATGAACAACCTCCTGTTGAATTCGATGGATAGATATATGCATGCCTAGGTATTTTTGGTCAGTTTTTCAATTAATGAGCCACATGCTCTATTCCACTTTCTTGGGGAACATGACCACAAAATTAGGGAAGTTTATCCCTGCAACGGCTAGAAGTGGTTAAGGATGTTGCCATGTGTCAGTTTGCTCTCACCCCAGTTTATTCCTCCTAGTGGGCCAGTGGAAACTCATTCAACATCCTCCTTAGGCTATTTGTCTCATCTTTTAATTATTAAATAATAAAATATTCAACATAATTAATTACAGTCATCCTTGACCCCACTTGGTCAATAGTCATAAAATTTACAATAAAAATAAAATATAATGTTTTCTTAAACATAAAATGTTATTGAAATTGGGGTACGTGACAGTGTTACAGTTCCTCAAATTCAATATTTTTAACAAACTATAGGCCTAATGTTTGTGCACAACAATGATCTACAATTGTTATGTTTTTTACTTTTATTTCAATTTGGTCCTCACGAAGGTCTTCTATAGCTGCAAATCCCACCTCTGTTGTCGCACCGCCCAATTCATCATCGTCATTAATGTATGATAATATTGTTTTTGTATGGAATGACCGCATGCATGTTGGGCATGTAGGTCCAATATCTAGATCACATATAAGGAATTTTTTCAATAACTTTGCACACACCAAAATTAAATAGTGTGAACTTTTTCATATTTTTTTTCTTTAAGATATAAAAAATTTGAAATATTTGCAAAAAATTCACAAAAAAACACACACATGGTTCACAAATGATGATTCTACCTATATTGCTCGAGTAGAGTTCATTGGTAGAAACATCTCATGATCACAATGGAAGTCTATTCCTACATACAAGTAATACTCTATCATGAGATGTTGATTACTCAATCAATCTAACAAATCTAGACCAATAGTACTCTGTGGTAACACCCCTTTGTGTCCCAGGTCACCATCTTAGTCTATCGCTGCATGCGAGGCATCCGCATCTATCTTGGTGGTATTCTCACCCTAGGACAGATGTTTGGGACACGCTCTAGGAAGAAACTACACAAAATGGAATTGTACCTGAATTTTTTTTGTTCTCTAGTCCAACATTTGTTCAAGTGATCCTTCAAGTTGGGTAGGAGTCATAGGAACTAGTCGAATACACACAAATCCATGCACTTTAATGCATATTCTAAATGGTCCCTAGAATACAAGTGAGGTAAGGCTATTCCTTCCACTTGACCAATGGTGTACAATATCGTATGGAGAGGAAAATATTGAATTTCTTGTATAGTAATGCAGAAGCTACTCTTCCTAGCCCCTGGTCAGCAATGAGAAGCTATCATCTCGTCCAAAGTACTTGTCACCAGAACTGAACTACCTCCCTTCGGTAATACCACTATGCAACGGTAAGAAAAACTTGTCAAAAAATAGATATCCTCTATGGAAATATTGAGAGTCTTATTACCAACTCAAAATACTTCACATCCAAAGTCCCACTATATGTATCATCCATTCGAGCAACGCATGTTCTCACAATATAAGAATTTAAGTAGGCCACTATTCTGGAGTGCATTTATTGTAATGAGATAATTCAAAGCAACATTCTCCATGGATTCATGTGCCAATTCCTTCCATTCAATCACCATATGCCTACATAATCATCATAGTATGATGAGTTAATAACTTCTCATGGAAATATTTGGAAGAAAAAACTAATTTTGGGGGGATTTGGAGCCTCCACACATAATTTTTTTTGGGGAAGTCACATTTTTTTGGCCATATAAGAGAAAATTAGTCACAATTTTTAGGCACTAAAGAATTACTATGGATAAAGTAAGCTTGTTAGGGCCAAAAGTAGTGACTCCCTCTCTCAAGTGGAGAAAAGGGGACCCAATCCCCTAATATTTTGTGTAAATTTTGAGAAAAATGACATCAATGTGTATATAAGGTTATAAAGGATTACCTACAACTAAAAAAATCATTGAATGACACCTTAATGCTCTTGAAATCCAATATTGAACAATTTGTTCATGCCTCCAATGGCTACATGTACAAGAGAAATGGTAAAAATGAGCATTTTACTTATTTATTTTACTAATATATGTCTAGTTTTATCGATTGGGTAATATGGAGAAGCATAATTATATTCTCTATTTTTTTTGCTACTTTAGACATTATATGGATATGTCGACCTTATTTCTTGACTAAAATTTGGGTAATGAATTGGTTTTGATAACATAACTTGAAGACTTTAACATGTTCAATCTATTTTATTCAGGTGGTTAGAGATAGATCATAATCCATGACGATTAATATGTTTGGCATTTTTACGATATTTAGTATGAATTAGACCTCATTTCCCCTTTCCTATTTGGTCATTGTACTTAACTAGATAGTCGCATTTACTTTGTACTATTTCTCCATATGTTGACATATAATCCTACATTAAATAACCATACCCATGGAGGAAACATTCATAAGTATGTTAATAGTTAGCCCAATTCTTGTTTCACCTTTACCTGACCCGTTCCCTTGGAATGTGGGTGCACACCCTTGAGACACTCATATCCTTCAATGTACTATAGAATTATTTATTCTTTTTCAATCTTATACATGAAAAATGTATTAAAAATACAAAATCCAAAAATCCAAAAAAGGGATCATTGAAATAATTCATATTCCATCCTGAATGAGTGGAAACAATTAGTCATTTTCACCCTTGAACATGCCACATATTTTTGCATCAATTATCAATACACCATTTACATTTTGCTTAGGAAAATTTACCTTTAATTTGAACAAAACTCTATCGATGGGTTATCCTTCTTGATATTGAGTTATTCACACCGGCTAGTATAATAATGTGCCTACTAAGCTTTGTGGAAACCTCAGTATCAAACCGAAATAATAGTGTGATTATAGTGGTAAAGAACGTGAAGAACAATAAAACTAATTAAATGATAATTAAACTATGCATATATATGGTCGATATATATAAAGACTAAATAACAAACATGAAGTCGTAAATGTAAATGAGCACAGTAAATCGTAAACAGTAACAGTAAATAAATGGAATTGAACCCTATCCTTTAACATACAAGGAGAATATCAAAGAATATTTTTCTTTTTATTAAAATAATTGTCTTGTACATGGAATGCGACTATCTCATGGGATGGGGGTCCTTACAGCCGTGTATGGAGTAACTCTCCTGCTTCAGAGTGATCCGGTGTCTCTCACACTTTGTCACAAATGTGTTCAATTTTAACTCGGGTGAAATGAGAGTGATAAAAAAGGGTTTAGGTACAAGAGGGAATTTTGATAGAGTGACAATGCTCAAGTTTGGAACAAAATGATTAGGGACCTTCATGTCATATAAATAGGAAATTATTTGGGGTTCAGGTTTCCAAACTATGGTGGTGTTCACCACTTACTCCATGTAACTTTTGAATTCAAGCAAGATTTTCCTTTAATGTATACTTTTCCTATTTCAATGGCTTTTCCCCTATTTTAGTGGAAATCCCTATTTTGATTGGATTTCCTATTTTTGTGGGGTAATTCCGCTTTCTTTTTGCGGTAGGGAAAAATGGGGGTCCATAATAATAAATTTTTATATATGGAGGTCCAAGATGTTGGATTTTGGTGTGGAAACTAATAATGTGGGGATGGTAAGTGAACTATGATGTATGAACTGATTTTTTGTGTTAACATATTTCCCCCTGATGTATGAGGTCAGGAGCTCATTGTATGACCAATGGAAATCATAGAGCTTGATTTTCCACATTATGAGTGTGAAAGTAGTATAGGACATCGAGGATGGTGCTAGAGGGGAGAGAAAACTACTTTTGGGGGATGCAAGAGGAATATCTACAGATACAATGCTCAAAATGTATGAGTTACATATAATCACAAATATACATACAAGGTGGGCATACTTATGCTCCTATCACTATCTCAAGATATACAAATAATAGTGAGGCCCAAAGGGGGACTTGGAAAACACATGAATAATTGTTGTGTACATCATAGGTGTCCAAAAAGGACTCAAATATATAATGTAATCATGGACTCAAATATATAATGGAATCATGGTCCTACCATGGTTGATCTAAATAACTAAGACTAGAAACAATGGCATGTATATTGAATGTATGATCATAATACCTGATGCTCTGTTAAATCAAAAGGGTCCAACAACAGTTAGGACTCAAATAATCGAGTGTATGAATATGGGGGGGTATAGCATTCTACATCCAAGGAATCATGGAGGGCTTTTGAATACTGTTTCCAACACAACCTAGATGTCACAGGGAACAAAATAGTAGAGGGGTTCCAAAGTGACTCATCAATGTGCTAGAGTCAAGGACAACCAGGGTCTTTGACCACATAATGATGAGACCAATACATTGTACGAATATAAGCAATGTGATGATGTATATGATGTCGAGCACGTGAGAAACAACCTTTTGAAAGGGAAATGACCACTCCCATAAGAGGGTCCATAGGAACTAATCAATGATGGCTATGAGGCCAAGGTATAAGAGCCTCTAGGTATATCCTATGGAATAGATGTGCCGACATCGACAGAGGGATACCTACAACCACCAAGGAAATAATGATTCCTTGATAGGAGCATGAGGTGTACAACCATAGAGTGATTGGGAACAAGACTTGGGACAGAGACACTCCATATGGATATAAGGGTGGATTAGCAATGGGACTCAAACTTCCTTTTTTTCAGAGTATGACAATAGGGATGACTTGGCAACATATGAAACTAATATCTGGGGAATGAGATCATAGTTGGGGTGACGAATGACGTTAACTAAACTAGGTATAACTGCAACAAGATGACCTCAGAGGGGACAATGTTGATCATGAGGAAAAAGGTTTTCCAAGGGTTACACACCGTAGGATACTCTGAACAAAGGTGGTTGGGAATGTTTCCGCAATGAGGGACTATATATGATCTGTACGGGTGCAAAGAATCATTGTTCGGTCCTTCCTTATGGTTTAATGAGCTTGAAGAAGATATATAAGTGCGCTCTATATGGAACTATCATGTGGATTTTTATCGATCTTGAGATAGTCAATGTTTGTTGGTGTTTTCAATTTTAGAGAGTCTAAAAATAGGAAGAAGACTCCATGAGTGGTATTCTTCGTAAAGTTAGTCCCTAAAGCCTGAAAAGGCATTAAATTATGCAATGGAGAATTATTCTATCCAAAAGGGAATAGAGTATTCCTTTTTTGTAAATAGTCCACCTAGCCAAAAAAGGAGTAAACTTATATCGGACATATGTTCCTTCTCGTCCTTTAACAAGTTTTAAAGGAACAAAAACACTTGGCAATATTTTCATTGTTTAAGGAGTCAGAAAAGAGATTAATAGAGACTCCATGCTGGGAGTCTAGAGGACATGCCAAGGAGTGACAATATGAAAGAATGCATGAGGCTTCATTTCTAGATGTCGAACTACAGGAAATCTCAATCCTAAGGGGATATGAACATCCTGGGCACCAAAGATAAGGGGTACTAAAAAAGGTCACCCATGTAATGAATGGCTCTATTGCCAAGCAAGGATGAAATCAAAGGTGGCTAGAATAGGCCACTTACTCAGAAAGATGGGGCAGTACTATAGGAATAAGGGAAAAATAGGGGCAATGCATCAACTTGTCAAAGGGAAAGGATGTCCTATATGCGATTTAGAAAGGTATACCTATAGAGGTGGACGCTACCAAGGAGAAGGAGTTCCATATATAACTACACAAAACCACTAATACCCAATAATAAATGTGTGTCAAGAATATAAATAATGCATAAAAATACATATACGGCGCGACTCACATGATGGCATGCAAATTGAGGAAAGACGAACATGGCCCAACGAAAGTTCAGCGATCCCGAGAAAAGGTCCCAATAATCATGAAAGGCACATAATACCGATTCCGATAGTGCGAACAATGTAAAAAAATGGATGTCATATGACATGTGACCTCGAGAAATGGTTGGGATCATGCATGTGAAAAAGAGGGAAAGGTTAATGGCCTTCCCCTATTCTATAGGAATGGAGTTTGTAATTATGAATCATGTACGTGTTGGGTTGAGAAACATGCTCATTGAAATAACAAGAAATATGTGATGGATAAAGTTCAAAATGATTGAGCATGCCCCCTATCATAGGGTTGATGTAATTGATCATTCCCCCTGGCCAAGAGGGGTCGATGGAATGTATATTCTCTCCCGAAGAGGCACCAACAGGGCATCAACCAACAAATGGGAAGGGGTGAAACTGTGAGGAAGATGTCCATGGTGGAACACAACATCCATGAAATGATGAGGGTGAATGAACCTTTTGGGGTGGATTACCCTAGTATCACCGACAAGGATGGAAAGGATGTGTAGGAAGGTATTGATTCTTTCCACCATGCTATAGGGATGGGATTTCCTCACCAGTTTGAGGGGATTGAATAAATAGGTCGAAGGGGCTCATTGTATTCAACACACTCATAGTGGTACGGGAGGATGAGGAAAGATCATCATAGGACGAGATGAAATAAATGGTGTTTTTCTCGCTTGAAGAAGTCACTGGAGGATGAACGTATTTGATGACTATGACTTGGGGCTCTATGGAGAGTCTACACAAGTCGACCAATATAGATCAATACTTGGGAAGATCTAGGTAGTGGTGAGAGTAATGGTCATAAAGACCACATACCACACAAACATGGTTTGTATGAAGGGAATTGTTTTTCGATTTGATATTTTTAGGCAAGTGTATGACTATGACATTCTCACTGGGATCATCATCTAATGTTTGCATGTGGATTTGTAAAATGGAAAATTTGGGACAATTCTGGATAGCATGACCTGTAAAATTGCAAAAAGCACAAGGGGGATATGCTCGAGTTGAGGTAGTAGGGGGTGGGTTCACAACTTTGGTTTTGGTTTTCGATGGTTTTGTGATCATCGTATCTCCCCCAACCTTATTCTTGGGAGGAGGTGGGGTGGTACTAGTGGTTGTATTCAACGACTAGGAGGGATGGGGGAACCAAGGGTGCAACCAAAAACACACTAGGAGGGGGTTGGTTGATCGTATTAATGGGTTGTACTGGCGCAAGATGACCTGTGGGGTCAGAGGAGTGTTTGGAAGGGTAAGGTACCAAACAGGGATACCCAAGGTTAAACCTAGAAGGTTAAGGGTTTCCATGAATGGTGTGCTAACTATTCCTGAAGGCAGAAATAGGAAGGGGATATGGTAAATGGGCATAGCTCCCCATTGGTTTCTTGGAAACTGATTAGGGACAGGCATCGACATCCGTTGTGGATGGGATTGGATTTTAGGTGTAGGCTTATCAGAAGAAATGGTGCACAAGTCTGAAATCCCTGCAATGGGGGAAGGTGAAGGAAAAGGCTGAAAAGTAGCAGTTATAGGATCCTCACAAAAGAGGCCAATTCCTACGACATGAAGTGAGGGGATGGATGCATTGTTTATTGATTAGTAGACCATAGGGAGGATTTTTTCTAGGATGGTTGGTCCCTTGGTGTCATAATAGGTCATCTAGTTGATCTTGATGACCTTCCCGTTGTAAGGGAACGTAGTAAGTTAGAAGAATGGTAAGGCGACAGATTTCATGGCATACATGTAGCTACATCCCAAAATAAGGTTATAATTAATCTAGGTGTTAAGCACTTCACTATCAATCATTATCGAACTTTTCGGCCGACTCAACAAGTACATTCATAATAAATACCTAACATTAGGTCATGCAATCATCAGAGGTGTGCAAGGTGGTTATGGATGAATCTAGCTTTGGTCACCCGATATTTTTATAGACAAAGGTGGACATGATGCATGTGGATGAACCTTAGTCAACAATGCATCAGTAAACGACTAGGTTGAAAATCATGATAGTGATTTGAAAAGCTATGGATGAGAGAAGCATGGGCTCCGACTAATCTAAATTGAAATCCATGAGGCGCAAATCAGTGGGTTCGATGGCGCCTAATGCAGACAGCAGGGATTATCATTATGTGGGACAGTTCCTACAGACTTCCAAGGTAGACATGAAAGTGGGAGACTGGGATAAGTCTTCCATAATTCCATAGTTGGGTGCACTATGGGAATTTACATTGTTCATAAAGCGATGTAAAGGAAACCATTAGAAAAACATGATTGCATAGAAATAACAATTAAACAAGATGAAAATATTAAACACATTACAAGAGAGACAAAGATATAAAGTGGTTCACCCAAGA
This sequence comes from Pseudotsuga menziesii, assembly GCA_001517045.1. NCBI lineage: Eukaryota > Viridiplantae > Streptophyta > Pinopsida > Pinales > Pinaceae > Pseudotsuga > Pseudotsuga menziesii. The sequence continues at coordinate 200,017 of LPNX010588805.1, read as the reverse complement.
TGGGATACGTGAAAACATAAATTGTCAGTCCTTTATTATTATACCATCTAGCAAAATGAAGGGATACAAATTTCAACAACCCCACTGCACTTCCCCTTCACTCTCTCACAGTCTCTCACACAATCACAGAGATCATCTTGAAATTCTACAATACAATACACAGCCATATTACAATGCCTTCCTTTTATAAAGGGAATACCATGGGAAAATACCATGGGTTTCCCAAGTACCATGAGATCGTAAATCACCCATTATTAACCAAGTAATGACTCTAAAATTACAGCATTTTAGAAGGCATTATTTCTGAAATTTTTGCTATGGGGGCACTGCCCCCGAACCCCAGCCAGGGGGCTCCCAAAATAGTCGTCACCCCACCTGGACCCCCCCAACGACTATAGTGGGGGGGGAAATGCCCCCGACACCCCCTTTTAGGTTCTAGGATCCAAACATGGCTGAAATAAAATCTCTGTATTAGAAAGATTCGGCTCCACAACCAACAGAAACTTCATGGATTTGGATTTCCCATCAATTGGGGGTTGAAGTAATTACAAAGGATCCTGGTCCACAGGGGAGAAATTGGTCATCTTTCCTATGGGAGTAGTCTCATATACTGAACCATACTAGTTTTTTTTAGTCTAGAGGTTGATATCGTAGGACAACATAAACATGTGTTGAACCCCTGAATCAAGGGGATGACTTGAGGAAGATGCATATTGCACTGTAGGTTTTGTTGTCACCACCCCTTGAGTAGGAAATGGGTTTTGTAACACCATGGGAAGCTAATCTAGTTGAGGTGGGTTAGGTTGTTCTTTAGGGGTATCTATGGCATCGTGGTGATTAGCATTGTCCCAAAGATGACTAGATCTGGATAAGTGGGGGAAATGGTGAGTGTAGTGTCCATAGACATTATAGAAGGAACATGGGTGGTTATTCTGTGACTGTGGGTTCTTTCCTTTCTTGGGCGGTTAATTAGGGTCTCTGTTGGTAGGATTGGCTCTATTATTGCCCTGCGGGGTTAGGAGGAGTTTATCCCCCTCCCTACTGTTGGTTATTTTTGTGATTCCTCCCTTGTATTATATTGGGTTGTAATTTCTGATTATTTAGGGTAGGTTGGTTGAGTGGATGGTTTTGTTGAGCATAAAATTGTCTTTGCAGTGTGGAAGGGCCTTGAGGCGGTGTCGATCCAGTGGTAGCTAGTAGAGGATTTGGACAAGGGTAATAAGGGTTAGCCATTTGATGTCGTGCATACCCTTGAGGGGTGCTACCATAGGTGGGTCCTTGATAAGCTATACCATGCATATGAGGGGTTGAATTTAGAGGCAGATAAGAGGGTGTCACTCTAGGCTGCAAGGTTTCCTAGGAAAAATTGGGGCCACAACCTAGAATGGGAATGAATCCTATCGAAGGCTACAAGACACTAATACATAGAAGTGGTCATGGTGGGGGGGATGCACGTAGGGTTGAATGATATATGCGACAATGAAGATGATACCATTGGCCACAATTGATTCCATTTATAGATATTTTCGATCAAATTCGTTGCAGGGAGTGTATGGAAAGGTGGTGCAAAGGTAACCCAACTAGGCACATATAAGATCAAACTGCTAGGATTTGAGGATATCCTCCTCATTAGTCTATGGGAATTCAAATGTGACATCCTTGGCATGGTGGGGATGAAAGACTTCAAAAACAAATCAAGGAAAATACTATCATTAAGCTTAATGTTTCATAAACTACGTCACCTACACCATTCATGGATGTGGTTAGTGATGTTAAGCAATGTTTTCTCTATAAGACAAAAGGATTTTGACGCCAGCCTCATATCTCATAGGAAGCTGGAAGAATTTCAAGAAGGTGGAAGCTAGTGATGTGAAAGTAGGGTGGGTGTCGTGAGGCTAGTGAATGTACCACTTGGCCACAACTCTAGTAAAGGTCCTCTGTAGGAGTTGTATTATAATGGAGTTGCCCACTATGGAGTTCAAAGAACACCATAGGTGAAATGACATGATTTGATTTTGGGGTCCCTCCCTATCTTTCCCTTCGAACTTAGCAATATTCGAGGGAATCTTAGTGGGAATTAGGGGCAATGTAAGATCATGCCTGATTGGGTCATTGGTTAGTCATGAAAAATATGGAAGTTTAATACTAGCCATGAATGGAAGACTCATAAACATGGGGACTCCATGTGGGGGGGAATTCAAAGGGGGGTTCCCTAGAGAATGGTTCTTGGTGGATGGATTCCCTAAAGGGAGGTTGCTGGAGGAGGGGTTTCCCATAGAAAAATATCCAGTATATAGGTTCCCCATTACAACATGTCTAGTGGTTGGGTTCCCTAAGGGGGGATTCCATGGAGGTGGGTTTCCTATAGGTGGATACTATGTAGGTGGGTTCCCAAGAGGTGGGTTTTTGGGAAGTGGTTTTCCTATAGGTGGGTTCCCTGTGGGTGGGTTCCAAATGGGAGGGTTCCCTATAGGAGGGTTTACGAGGGGGAAAGATCACTGTCAAAGCTACCTCCAACCAATCCTCTGAAGAAGGGGTCAGGGTTAGTGCCACTAGGGTTACTCCTCTAATGGATTCCCTAAATGAAGGTTGCTAGAGGAGGGGTTTCCCATAGAAAAATATCCAGTATATAGGTTCCCCATTACGACATGTCTAGTGGTTGGGTTCCCTGAAGGGGGATTCCATGGAGGTGGGTTTCCTATAGGTGGTTACTATTTAGGTGGGTTCTCAAGAGGTGGGTTTCCTATAGGTGGGTTCCCTGTTGGTGGGTTCCAAATGGGAGGGTTCCCTATAGGAGGGTTTCCGGGGGGGAAGTCCATTGTTGAAGCTTCCTCCAACCAGTCCTCTGAAGAAGGGGTCAGGTTTAGTGCCACTAGACAAAGGGGCATGACCAACCATGGGTCTATGTGTAGGTGAGTAATCTGAGTGGTAAGGCTCAGACTCAAACTAAACTCTCTCAGAAAAGGGTTCCAAAGATAGTGAATGATGTTGAATTAGGGTCCAATGAACACGGTTTAAGGAACCAAACTGACATGACTACTCTCAAATCCTATGAGAGTACCTCAAAGGAGAAATAGTGATAAAATAAGGGGGCTAACTAAATAGGGGATGAAAAATACGCTAAAAAATCCTACTGCAACCAAGTGTGAAAACTGAGAGATCTAAACAACATTGGTACTCAAGACAAAAGCAATCTCAAAAAACCTACTATAACCGTGTGTTATAGCAAATGAACAATGACAAAGTAGCTATAAATACAACAAGCAACACTACCTAAAAAATAAAAATGACTCACTGACCTATAAGGTGTGGGAGCTTGGAAACACCTAACTAGATAGCTGGAAAGCCTCACAAACCATATCCTCTATGGGGTGATTAAATCCGTGGTCAAACAATATAACCTGGAAGACCAAAGTGGTTAAGGGACATCCTCCTACAATGTGGGATCCTGGGTAAAAGATCCCTATAATAATGGAAACTAGGATACCCCATTTAAGGCATGTCCTAAAAGGTAAATCCGTTGCTTCAGTCCTTTGGTAGTTTCACAACCAATACGGTTTTCAGTATATGCAATGAGGAAAATGAGTAGGTGTACTTCAGAACTAGGTGGAGAGTGTGTTCCACCCAACCTTTCGGAACTAGTCTTGCAACTTTCCCTCCTAAGGGAGGCCCTCTGACAAATCATTGTCAACTGTGCCAAAAAGTACTAGGGGATTTTGGTTCCCTATAAGTCATTAGCTATGTTTCAGATGTGAATGAAAAAGGGGATTTTTTTGGATTCCTATCACCAATGCCCTACCGGACTGCAATGTTCTTTTAATTCCTCAAGTGATGTAGTTTTTTGTTTTTTTGGGGTAAATTTTAGGCTTAGCTTGGGATCATGAACCAAGGATTTTAATTATTAAGGTGTGTGTTGTGTGTAACTGGAAAGAAAACGCTAGAAATAATGTTGTTGTAGTAAATAACTAAACTAAAGAATTTTCTTTTATTTTTCAAAAATGATGAAACATTCAACTTTCCGACAATGAATTATGATCTAAGATAGTAAGCCAAAATAGTTTGCAAACAAAATTAGTTATAGCAAGAAAAGACGATCTGCAAACATAAAATAAGGCAGTAAATAGACCAGACTTTCCAAATAAGAAACCAACAAAATTTTGATCCCATATAATCTCACTAGGTGCAGAGGCAGAGCATACGATGTCGTTTACACATACCATATACCTATTCAGACACAAGAAATTTAACCTTGAAACAACCAAACAAAGGACTTGGTCTCTTTTATCGAAGGAGAAAAAGAGACCTAATAGTCACTGTCCTGTCGAACAGGTTTGACTGGACAGAACAGGAGTCAATCAAATCCAAGTCACTCTTATCGAGCCACAAGGGGTGACTGAAGCGAACACTCTAGGAAGATCTGGGTGATTGAGTCACACCAAGACCATGAAACAGAGCGATTAGGTCACCCTTATCAAGAAATACAGAGTGACTGGTTCAATATTCCTAGAATATAGGCGTTGACCTGTCCCTGAGGAGGTAGGTTTCTCTTTTCAGGGGAAAGTAGGAAACATTGTTTCTCCTACTAGGAAAAACTCAGCGAATAAGTCGCTCTTATTGGAAAAATAATGTGACTTGGCTCTGGGAGAGAAAGGTGCACCTTTCGGGGTCTCAAGGGTGACTGATTCACTCGCTCTAGACAAAACCAGGCTATTGAGCCACTCTAAACAAAGGGATAGAGGCGACGAGTGCCAATTTGACAAAAAAATTTAAATGATTCGATGTCGATAAATACCAAACTAGTCAGAATCATTGTTTGTAGAGGGTAGATCGAGGTAGATCCACCATGTAACTGATAGACATAGAAAAAAGAAAACAAAAGCAGAAATTCAAGCAACAAAGAAAGAAAAAACAAAAAACCGATACTAGAGAAGATAAGGATCGACCTGATATGGTCATCATTTTTGTTGTTAGGTTATTCACACTAGCTAGTACAATAATGTACCTACTAAGGTTTGTGGAAACCTGAGTAGAAAACAAAGATAATGGTGCAGCTACAATGGTAAAAGACCGTAAAGAACAATAAAATTAATTAAATGATAATTAAACTATGCATATATATAGTCGAGAGATATCAAGACTAAATAACAAACATGAATTCGTAAATGTAAATGAGCACAATAAATCATAAGCAATAACAATAAATAAATGGAATAACATGCAAGCAGCATATCAAATAATCTTTTTCTTTTTATCAAAAGAATTGGCCTATACATGTAATGGGAGTACCTCATGGGATGGGGGCCCTTGTATCCATGTAGGAAGTAAATTTCCTGGTCTTGAGCGACTGGTGTCTCCCACACTCTATCACAAATGTGTCAAAGTTCAACCGGGATGAAATGAGAGTGATAACAAAGGGTTTAGGTCTCCGATGGAATTTTGAAAGAGTGGCGGTGCTCAAGTTGGGAATGGAATGAATAGGGACCTTCATGTCATATAAATAGGAAAATATTTATGTCTCGAGTCTCCAAACCATGGTGGTATTCACCACTTACCCCTAGTAACTTTTGAATCCAATCATGATTTTCCTTTAATGTGGACTTTTCCTATTTTAGTGGTTTTTTTCTCTATTTTAGTGGAAATCCCTATTTTGGTGGGGTTCCCTATTTTAATCAAGTAATTCCACTTTATTTTTGTAGTAGAAAAAAATGGGGGTCCATAATATTAACATTTTGATATATGAAGGTCCAAGATGTTGGATTTTGGTGTGGAAACTAATAATGTGGGGATGTTAAGTGGAATATGATGTATGAACTGATTTTTTGTTTTGACACTTCCCATCATTTATGGAACTTTCGTCGATGCATATGGCACTAGCGGATTTTAAAAAGGTTATTTACTTAAGTTTTATGTTTCAAATTGTCACTATGTGTCGTGTCCTGTGTTCAATGGAAGTCAAAATAGTGCAGGCCATTTCTCAAATATTCTTAACCAATCATCTTGGTCTTCCTAGTGTCAGTATATAGTGTTGTATCTCATATCTCTACCAAATTATATCAAACTATTGATCTATGTTTCGTTTCGATTGATGTGGAATGGATTAATGGCTTCACTTCGATGGATCTCTTCCTAGTGATGCCAAATCATCATTTAGGAAGTGGATAGGAACCCTAGAATACCTTTGATCTTGAAATCATTAGTGGCAGGTTTCCCTGCAAATGACAATGGGTATACATCAATGAACCTTGACTTTTTTTATTCTACAAGTTCTTAGCTTCAAAACATTTATTCATGATTTGTATATTGTACTTAGTATCTTGGATTCCATCATCATTATCGGTGGTCCTCATCACATTTGTCAAATGGTATACATCAATGAACAATAATCATATGGTGCTTTATTATGCTCAACATCAGCTCATTCATTCACATGATATAAACTCGTACTATTGTTACTATGAATTGAAGACCTTGGGAAAGACATTTGTATCACTCATTGACAAACTATTCGAGTTGCACAATATTAAACTTCCATGTTAAAGTACCATGCATACCTAGATATCTTGCACTTATTAGAGTGCAATTTACATTTTTTGAGGTACTTTCGACATGGATCCAATATGTATTGTATGTGTCCATGTTTACTACAGAGCATGAGTATACCTTCCTTAGGAAGATATTATATATTTGAGACATTTCCTTATTTTTCTTGCAGGTGCTTTCCAACTCCTACATCCATGGTAACCCTCACTTTCCTTCCATCCATAATCACTAAAAAAGAATAAAAATTAATGTATCTCATCCCTCATCATTTCTTCGGTCCTCACACATCAGGGGGAATCTGTTAACATGATATTTAACCCCTTAAATGTGCAAGTTGAAAGCATGTACATGGTTTTCCCGCAGCATGAATACTGAGATGGAATACTAAAAGAGATAAAATATCATAGCCCAACTACTAATTTCCTTGAAGAAAAGTGTGCATAGTTAAAGGGAAACTACAATGATTTAATTTTTGTAAGATGATATTAGAATCAAAATACCACAAACTTCAAGTGGTTAAAATTGCATGGAATATGTCTTTTAAGTGAAAAAATGGTCAAATTATCATGATGTTCTTAAAAAATATGGAAAAACAAAGTGATAAGGAAAAAATGAAAGTAATCAATTGGGATTCTATCCCACATTGTACTTTTTCTCCCAATCTCCCAAATCCAAAATCTATGTAAGATATACTTGGGGTAATAATTAGAGGAGGATTAAAGAACAAATTTATCTTGCAGGAATAGTAAGAGACTTTTTTGCTTAAGACTTTTGATGATCAAAGGCTTTGGAAGTGAAGGACGGAGCGTAGAAAAAGAGGATGGGAGTAGATCATTGATAAGGTTGTAATATTTCATTATTTATTTGAAGTAATATGAAAGGATTTAATTGTCTTCCCAATACTTGTGTTTATCAATTGGTGGGATGGTTGGATCAAACTTGCTTTGAATTTCATGGGACTTTTTGTTAATAGAATAGAGAATAGGTTGTGGATGTATTTTGCAGGTATCATGGGGAGCTTAAGGAGAATCCAATAGAAAAATTCTACAAGAAATGTCTTCTCCAATTGGCATACTAAAACATGTAATATTCTCTCTTCTCGCCTTGGATCAAATCCTTGTGTAAATTAGAGACAACTATTTGAATAATTGTTGATTAATCTTATCATATATATTTGACAATGGAATTCACCAAACCCATTGGGATATCCTAGGCTTGATACTATAATTTCTATTGGTTCTCCTCATATCGAGGGATCCTTGTGATTTCATGTTCATTGGAAACATTGGTGCTCCCTTGATGGCCACCTTGAATCTTCCTAGATTCACCCCAGGGTTGTCAATTTGATTGTTTTCCACTCCAAATATCCCAAATTCTCCTGATGCTTCTCAAGTAGGAACTGTATGTCAAGAGAATCAAAAAAAAATTATTTATTTTCTAATGACATATTTTCCTCCTCCTTCTACCTCACGTGGTGAAATTCTAGGGACTAGTAACCAATAGTATAGAAGGAATAAAAAGAGGAAGAATAAGAAGAAAATGTGAAGGATATGAGTCATGCCACTAGCCACTGCAAGTCATGCTCATGGAAATTCCTCATGAAATTCAAGTCATTATAGGGTAAAATTTTGAGTCACATCAAGTCATGCTGGAGACAAGTCACCAATCCCTACTATTCATAATAGAGACAAGAAACTAACCACCACAAGTCATGATGGGGGGAAATAACTAACCATTGCGAGTCATGATGGAAGTATTGACACCACTAAGAAACCTAAATAGATAGGACACAAGATTAATTTCCCTTGTAGTATTTGCAAGGTATATTTCCTTACTCACTTGTTCCTTTCTATTATAAAGGTACAAAGAGAGTGGTCCATGTTTTAAGGACATTCTGATCCTAACCTATAATTTTCCAACATCCCATTCAACATTTGGTTAATGAAGTGATCAAGTTAATAAAATGTTTAACCGATCCCACTCTTCCATTGGAGTGTGACAAGATTCAAGTGGTTGAACCGATGTAATATTAAATGATCCCACTCTTCCCCTAGTGAGTGATGAGATTTAAGTGGTTGAACTGATGCAACCTTCGGTTGACCCCATTATTCCTTTGGAGAGAGACATGCCTATCGCTAGATTTTTCTTCACTTCTAGTTCAAACTTTCTAGATAAGGGGCACTTCATTTGCTTCGAATGAGCTCCCACCAAGATCTAGCATTGCTTCGTTTGATTGGAATAGTCTATTTGGGCCTTATAATCCTTCTTATGAACCCTTTGAAATAAGGGTTCAAGTTGAAAACCAAATGATTTTTTGGTGTATCGAAGATGAAGGATCCCTATTATTATTTTATCCACATATGCTTGGAGAGGTTTGGGTTCTCCCAACCTTGTGTCAACTTCGAGTCAATCGATGTACTTTGATAGAATACCTAGTGAACCTTGGGGTTTCTTCCTCAGTTTCCTATTACATTATATGTGAAGACTGCATTACTCAATTTTTTGGTTATGGAGGGTTTGTTGAACTTCAATATGCTACTTAGGTGTGACTATGTATATGATATGAATAATGTGGTGTATACGCTCTATCGTGTGATGAATTTTCCTCTCAATGGAAGCATTGTCACTATTTATCATCTTGGATTTGTTGATACTCCTTATTCCCTAAATTTAGACCAAGGATATCATTTGTATGTTTCTAGTGATTTGGTAGAAAATACCCTACTTCGAGTGAATTATGTGGCCTCATATCCCTTGTGTCTAGTTGTTACAGCTTAGAAGGATCCTCTACATTCATGCTTACTTTATTAGTACATGGTTCCAATAGTTGACAAAGTGATTCACCTAATGGGGGAATCATACTTGTTCTCCATCCCGTTGGTCCAAGTGAATGTTCTAGTATGTATTCTCTCTTGTATGACATTCTTCTATCAGATGGATCTCTCCTATAAGATAAGATCGATTCTATAATTCCTTTATATATTTACATCATTCCAAATATCATCTCCCTGGATTAGGCCCAATTGGAATCAAATCCAGTCTTGTTTTGTCTTTTGAATATGATCTCACTATTTGTGGATCCTCAAACAGTGGTGTTTTGTGTCTTCGAACTCCACCATTAATTTAGAAGTTGGTGTTCCTCGTTATTTTGTTATTTTAGTAGATTATTCGACTCCTGCAATGATTAGTATGTTTCCATAGACTCCATTATTCCTTTCATATTTGATATTCATCATGAGTTTTATCTTATTTGTTACATGGTAGTAGTACTATTTCACCTTTAGATATGTTCCTAGGAAGAGAGGGTCATTTTTTTCAGAAACATGATGGGTGTTACGAGCACTTTCTGAGGGGTGGTTATGAGTAGACCCTTTGGTCTTTCATTTAGGAGTCCTATGGATTAGTGGAACTGTTGACTTCCCTTTGTTGGGGATTTTAACCCTAGGGTTGGTGTACAAGGATCCTAGGGGTAGGTCACTGGGTCACATGACCACCCACTTATTTTCTAATCTGGTTACAATTCTTTCACCTATGAGGATATTGCTTTCTCTTATGGTCACCTGACACACCCTTCCCGGTCCTCTTTCAGGATGGTTCCCTCCTTCCTTGGTATTTTTCTAGTGATGACATCATCTCTTCATAATGTCATACTGCTTGATTTTGGAGGGGAGGGGCATTAATGGATTATCAACATTATTGGGGTTAGATGGGGCATGACGTCCCCCCTTGATTCAACCTTCAATTAAAAGTAATTTTCTCATTCGAGTTGTTTTAGTCATTTTCAAGTAAGATCCAAGTAAAATGCCCCAAGTTACCCATAGATTTGATTATTTTATATTATTTTATGTTATAATTTTAAGTTTGAATTTTATAATTTCAAATTGACATTTTAAGGCATGTCATCCTGGTTTATTTGTAAAAATTGAGTGTGAGAACATATAAATATATCACCTCACTTCATTTTCAAATCATAACTGATGCGATAAATCATTATGTTACTCTTTTACCTAAATTATCAAAGAGTTGGAAGAACTCTTTGATTATGCTCATGCTTGGTGGATGCTAGGAATTGTTGGAAGAATACATAGCTCAAGTAAGTCAAGGTTTTTGTGTTCTTAGTGAGAGGTAGGTGAACTCTTGTCTCTTGAGATTGAATGGTAGCCCTAGGGATACATTTTTCTAGAATAGAACCTCTTATCTACCTTCTATCCTCTTTGCATGGTGGAAAACACTCCCAATAGGAGGTTTCCCCTAGTTTATCCTTGGATCTCCAATTTTTTCCCTAGATTAGGCTCTTGTAACAAACCCTATAGGTTGTTACAAGAAGCCCTAATTTAGTAGAAAAGGATAAATACTCCAAGAGGAAGGTTGGTCACCTCCATCTAGGCTAGGGTTTAAGGGTAATATACATGAAAACCCTAAGTTTTCACTCTTTTCCCTAAAAACCCTAGTTTGTACGTGTGTAAATATTAGATTTCATGCTATATTAGGTCTTTTTCTTAGGTTTGCAAATTTATGCCAGAAAAACCCTAAAAACACTAAAACTACAAAAAAAATGTATTTTTGGGCACTCCTAAAATTATTCCCTTCCATCCTATAATTTTGGCCCGGCCTTTTGAGTACTATAAACTTGAAAAAAAAATTCCAAAAGGCCACAAAACCCTAAAATTCCTAAATATAGTAAAACCTAAAAAGCCCTAAAAAGTTCAAAAAAATTCCATAACCAAACAAATATTGCAAATTTCGAAAAATTGAGTCCATAGAGGAACTCAACCTGCCTAATTTACCCTAAGTACTTAAAGGGAATCATCACCTCCATGGTTAGGTACCCTAAAGTTGAGAATCAAACTTTCCTGAAATTGATACAATCAGAATTAGGGTTAACAGGTTTCCTCCCTTCAGTGGGCCATTAAATTCAGCCTGTTGGGTTTGGTAATATCGTTGCTAGGGAAAACATAATTAGTGCTTGAAATCCTTTTTTAGGTTTGTTTTGTATCATTGTTTTCTACCCTTTATTTTCATTTTTTACTTGCACAAAGTCAACAAGGAAATCAGACTCAAAACAAGTGTTAAATTTGGCCTCAAACATAGACAATCTTACCTGCAAGCCAAGCTAATTTGAAGTGTTTCAAGGCTAAGTTGACGAGTCTAATACTGTTGGTAATCTCTTGAGTGTTGTATGCTGATTTACAGTGGTAGTAACAACTATTAAAAGTGATAACAATTACATTTATGTTCCACCTCTTCCAAATGCTAATAAATGCTTGATAATATTTCGTGACACTTGTCCTCGATTACACATTAACTGCATTACTTTACTATTGGTATTTTCCTAAAGGATTACATGCTGGTTTACAGTAGCACTTACAACTAGTTAAGTGATGATAACAGTGACTGCTTGTTACTCCTTCAAATATTGATAATGTTGGTGGCCATTGTATTTAATTATATTGGTCAATTTGCTAACACTAACAACTGTTGGTTATCATATGTTTATGCTTGTGACTAGTGGTGATGATATGTGACACATGTTTACCAACACACAATGCGTTGATTGATGAGAAAAGTGACTGATGAATTTAGCACTTGGAGGTTAAAATATTTGTTGACGATTATTAAATCATGATATATTCTAAGCTAATCAAAGCTAATGATATAAGTATTTGATGTTCTGGGTATAATTCATTTTTTAGTGTCACAATACTCTTTTGCACAAGGCATGTTATTTGATTAACCCTTCGTAGTCTACTAAACTTGACTCCATTCCAAGGAACTAGTCACTAACACAATTTCCATAGGAATATCTAGAGTTTGGTGGCTAAGTGTTTACAAGTATTCAATAAGGGTTCCCCCGTTGGAGGTTATGACAATCCAAAGCAGTTGGAATTGTGACTAAGGTGACAATGGTCACTCTTATGTACATTTTTTCATCAGACACTAGCCTTTCTATTTCATTTGATAACATTATCAATTATAGGTCCTTGGACCTTTACACTCTCAATTCTTCAATATTGGTAGAATTTTCCTTGGTAATAAATATTGTTGAATACATTGAAGTTGAAAATACCCCTACCAAAGTGACCCGTATAAGATCTTTTTTTTCACATTTTATAGATATGGTCACGGTATTGTTGTTTCTTGAATATAGGATTTTAAGTTGGATTTATGTTTTTTTAAGGATCATTCATTGCAAGTTGATTGATCCGAGTAGGTTTTTTGGAAAGTTGCATATAATTTTAAGAATCCCCTCTATTGCAATGGATTTGAACCTTTTTCCACCTAAAGTTTCCATAGGGTTGAAATTATTGGACATTGGTGTGCCAACCATATCTATCTATAGTTTTCACTAGTCAGACAAAAGATCCTAGCTAATATGGGACACAGTAGTAGCACCCTCAAGTTCCATTTTGTTTCCCATGCCGATTTTTTCTCATAGGTTGGAGAGCCTTTTTAGTTTTACCATGACTTTGAGAATAATTTACATGCCTCTCTTTCTCAACTATTTCCGGACATTCCCTATCAGTATCCCAACTTTTTTCGTTATGCATTTTCCTTTGCTCACTACTACGTGCAACACTATTCCTAATGCTTTGTTGACACTTATATTTCCATTGCATTCATTATGTTTCTCATCACTTGCATTCACTGCATTTGCATTTTGGACTATATCCTTGGAAGGAACATGTTTATGAGTTTCGACCTCCTTCCCAACACCTTTTTTGCATCTTTTTTGCACAGGTTTGTTCCATGCACTTGGAACATAGTTGCATACCTTATTACACTCATTTATTCCATTATACTAATTTGTTATATACAGGAAGCAATTCATGTCATCCTTGAACAAAGAACTAGTCTTGAGTCTTCTAAAAAAATTGGGTCTTCGTATGGACATAGGAACTGAACCATGATCCGATATTTTATGGTCCTCAGGCTTGTTATTCTTCCAACCATATGGAGAATATATTTATGTCTCCTGCATTACATAATTATATTGTTGTTCCCTTTGTTTCAAAGTGCTTCCCAATTCACTATTGTGTCATACTTAATGTTCAAGATGTATCCTATACTATCTTGATAATTCCTCAGTTTCCTTAAATTTGCATGTTGGCATTTCTTGTTGTCAAATTATTCTTAGTATGTATCATAAAAACTTAGTTTTTACACTCATTATAGTGTGGAAGGTCCATATCGAATTCTATGTGGCAACTCATGTCTCATCGACGATGGTTCACCACTCTAAGATTTTGACCTAAAGTAATAGAAACTTGGTACATTCATCATTAATCATTAACGGAGTGGTTTCATGAATGTTTGGTGCCAAGACATCTATTCATATTTTGGGATTCATGTTGTACCTTAGATTCCATTTTCATCATTGATGTAAGTACTCTATAGATTCCATTTGTTGTTGTTTATCAAAGGGTCTCTTTCATGCACTATTCACATTTGGTGCATGTGAGAGATGTACTAGGTGTTTTTTTTCTGCAAAAAATTATCCATGTCATTTTCCAAGTCAAATCAATTCTTGATACTTGCTCGGGTTGGTTGATGGAGGATTCCATAATACCTTCCTTCCAATGGATCTCTTCCCATTGACCTCGACACATCCTACTATGGGAACATGATCTAAAGACTAGATAGTACCTTGGGGAATGTAGTCATCAATGGTAAGCTCCATCACTATTAGGAAGTGAGAATACATTAATGTCTCCTGCTTGATTGATTCTACTAGTGTTTGAATCCAAGACATATATTATCACTTTCTAGAATTTATGAGGTACCTTAGCACCCATTATAATTATTGGTAAGTCGTATCATGTTTTTTAATGATATACATCAGTGACCGTAATCAAATGGTGTCCTTCATGTTTGAATTCAAATAATCTATTCGCATGGTCAGGATTTGTACCTTTCTATAGTTTGTATGGAATACCCTTGGGCCAACCGTAGCATTCTCACATATTTCTATTTCCCAAGTTGCATAATATTATACCATACACTATCTCACATTTGTACTATCAGGAGAGCCATTTATCAAGTTCATTTTAGTTATAATTTTCCTCCTAATATATATTGAGACATAGATCCATTGTGTATATGTTTGTGTCTATGATCTCTTGATTGACATGGATCCATAGTGTGTCATTGTCATGGCCATAATCCTACATTTTATATATACTCCATGGATTCACTTTGTACCTTTTGTCATGGCCATAATTTTGTATATTCTATATTTCATGGATCTGCAGTGTACTTGGTTTGGAGGCCATGTTCTATTACTTATGAGCATGGGTATTACCACATAAAGGAAGAGAAATTTATAACACCTTTATATCTATTGCGGGTACCTCTTTGAACAATGATTGAGAACTTTAGCCTTGATATCAGTTAAATCCACTCCATTGGAATTATAATGTATTTCAGTCATTAACTCCTCTTCTGACCTATCCACGAGATGTAGAACAGTTGGTGGTGGGGTATGGTTAAGACGCCCCCTAAGCTGAAAGTTCATCGGTTCTAATCCCGTCAGATACCAAAAACCAACCATGTTAAAGGTTGGTGAGGTACAGGATGGGTGCAATCCCCGAGTGATTTTGACGGATTAGATGCCCCTGGTTCGTGGTTACTTAGCCAATGGAAACCCTTCTAGTCAGGGGGGTTCCACCAATTTTCCAACAACAACAAAAAACTCCCCTTCTAACCTCACACATTAGGGGGCATCTATTATAGTGAAAATTAGCACTTACATGTTTGTGATGACAATATTCCAAGTCGACACCTAAGTATCTAAGATAAATCATGAACATGAACCTATCATCATGGAAGAATGTCTAATTTGACCCTATTTGATGGTCTAAAACCTCATGAATACAATCCAACTCATCTCCCTCTCAAATCAATGAGTTGTAAGAATAAAAGATACCTTGCGCACCTTTGTCTACTACAAGGAGCATGCCATGCACCTTTCCCTTGAGAATTGTGCACGAGCCTACAAAAATGGCTAAAATATATAAAATTTTCAAAACTTGGAAAGTTATGACAATTTTTGAGTTGGTCAGTCTCGTTTGCAACCTCCAAAACTAATTGGTAACCATCACAACTATATTAAACATGCAATAAAATGGGATTAGATGGACCAAGAAAGAGTGAACACCCACATTATTGTTATGATATAGGAACATTTCCTCCATATTGAATCCATTGATATCCTTTATCCCTGAGTGACTTATGTCCCTAAGCACCCCTTTCATAAGTATTGAAGGCATGCATCTTATGTGGCTTCTACCTTTTACACCTTTGGAAGAGTAAGTGATTGGAACTGGGATTGTATGTGATTCAAGTACAGGAGAACTTGGTTGAAGGATTCAAATGGTGCACATGCATTGGTAAGGTAAATGATGTATCAGTCTTGTTGTTGCACTATAATGGAAATTTGATATCTTTCCCTCCACCATATATATGTGTAACAATTGATATGTTTTATATTTGTCAATTGTTTGAAAGTTGTCAATCCTTTTCAAGAATATCATTAAGGCTAGTTGAAATGTAATATATGTTCTTACTTTGGTTAAGATTTTCATCAAATTCACAAGGTTTGTGAGGAAGGTATTTGGATTTTCTTGCAATTTTCAAGTTGTTATAGTGAAGAAGGTTGAAGTCGAAGAGCAAGAGCAACGAGAATCAAACTTTGAAAAAGGTTCCTCCTCTTCTTTTATCTCTTTATCCTTTTGTTTTCTAGTTGGATTACATTTGTGAAAAGTGAAAATTGTCTTATTGAATTTGTTTTTCCTGTATAAACAGCCATAATATCAAGTTTCTTAGTCCTTACAGTTTGAGAGACTTCCTTAGATTTCTTTGTTCTGGAATGGTGATGGTTGTGTGTCAAATGAGAGTGAGCATGAAGGGATTTAAATACAATTGAATGGATAAAAAAATATGATAACCACAATAATATATGAAATACAGTGCAAGTGGGGGGTATGTGTCAAGTTTTTGTGAAAATGGTATTAGAAGTTCGTTCTTGATGATGGTTCCTGATTCGGTATTAAAAGTTTTCACAAAAAAATTTAATACCAACTTTTAATACCATTTTCACAAAAATTGCAGCTCATCTCTCTGACTTTTTGTCTTGATGATGGTTCATGATTCGAAATCAAAACGTCGACATTCAAAAATGGCTACTGTGGATTCTCCAAAAAAAAATTCCATTAAACTACTATGTTTCAAATATGTAGAATATTGGTGGGCATTATTTGGACGCCTATCCCAATCAATCCTAAACTAAATAAAATATTGTTTTGTGCCCTCTTGTGGAGGATTGTAGTTGGTTGAGAATTACAATATGATGTTGATTTTATGATGTTCCAAATTTTATTTAAGGAGTGAAAGAGAGGTATTTCAAAACCTCATTATTCTGATTCATCCTGATCATTCATGAGTACAAGATGAATAGAATTATTGATTCGAAAGAGTCTTTCGTGTTGGTGATTGTAGCGTATAAAGGTCTCCTCCACAATTCAACCCAAAGAAGACAAAATAATAATTAATAATTATTAAGCATAGAAGGAAAGTATACCCCAACAAGAGTGAACAAGTCATCCCAAAGAAGACAAAACAATAAACAATTATTATTATACACAAAAGGCAATTATGCCCCAATAAGAGTGGACAAGTCAACCCCTAACAAAAATGAAAGTGAAAACATGAAGAGTATAAATAAATATGATTCCTTGCTCATTTAAACCAATCAATTTCACTCGATAAGAAGGAAAGACACGACATCAAGAAGAAGACTGATTTCTGGGGTTGTTATCTTTTGGGTTATTCACTGCTAGACACAACACGACTCTAAGAGCACTCAATCCTGCATAATTATGTGTTCCCATCCTAAGACCTGATTTCAAACTAAACCAATGCTAATCAGATAAATAAAGTAATCCCCCCTTCTTTACAACACTACTAATCCCCCTAGGCGGTGCCATCAAAATAAGTTGTAATATCCCTCTTGAAACCTACCTAGTAGTAATTAAAATGTAAATATGTATTAGTTTTTGGAAAGGAGATCAAGGCCAAGGCCCCACCAGTGAACATTGTAAGTATTTTTATAATTTCCTAAGTCGAACCATGCAATAGTTAAAGCATGGTGATGTGTATTGTAAATTGAAATGTAGATCTACAAGACTAAAGATGTGATGCAACGAAATGATAGGGGAAACCTAATCTTATAGGGATATATGTGAATGGAAAGGAATCCATGGGAATCTAGTTGTTGATCTAGTTGTTGATGGCGGGTGTCATCTTGGTGCCTCGGGCACTAGAAGAAAAGTGGATGGTTGATGTTCACCTAATTTCCTACTAAACCTATTAGTCTAAGTCTTATAATTAGCTTATAAAATTTAAGCAAATCTCTAAATCAAAACTAAATGATATTTAATGGCTAAATACATATTATTTATTCTAAGTACTATTATATAAACACATAATTATCATTATATGACTTAATTACTTGGTGATATTATTTTTATCAATAAGGGTGATTATTAAAGGGATTTCACTAGGATCTCCTTATGAAAGGATAATCCCTAATTGGGATATTTAACTTAATGATTTTAAATTATATATATTGAAAATTTCATATATATATATATATATATATAGATATAGATATTAGAGAATTTATACCAAAGAAAATATTATTAGTTAAAAGAACAAACAAAAGATTATTTTAAAGAAACTGTTGAACCAACCGAATGTTCTATGGTTCATTTCTTGAAGAAGTTGAATATAAATTGTAGGGGATGCTCTAATTGGACAAAACTTGGAGAAAACGATATTGATTTTCCCTCACCCCTTCATCTTTTAGGAAGGAATTTTCTTATATGGATAAGGAGAGACAAAACTAATCAAAACCGGCCTTCACATTGAAGAAAATATTATCTAATTTCATATCAAGCTTTAATGGTGTGTTAAAAGTACAATATCATGAGTCATTCTCCAATCCAATATTGTGCAACCATGATTGGGATTCATGTGTTGAGGTAGGGATCCTAACCTGGACTCGAGAACTTGGAGTATAATTATTGAGTTGGACTCAATAATGACTAATCCTTAAGTTGTAAAAGGTTATTCCTCATGTGTTCAACTGAATGCTTTGATATATCAAAGTGATGATGTTGTAAAGTCTTGTTGGACAAGGCTCAGGACTTTTGTGTGAATTAAATTCTCATGTAGACCTAAAGTTATAGTAGGTACCCATGAGGTGGACCTCCAGTTATAGAGGTAAATTCTTTGCATGTTGAATCATTAAGGTTGTGTGATGTATTACTAACCATGGTCACTGAGTGATATTAAGTCTCCTTTAGAGATTGACCACCTCTAGAGTGAATTATTTTAACATATTATCATTTGGTCCAAGAGTAATATAATATGATCACAACATCAGACAAATATTCTTAGTATAATCTGATGTCATAGATAAAACAAAGTTAACGCATATTGAGCATGCAGAAAACATAAGAGATAATGCATAGAGAAAAAGAGAATTCGAATTACTTAAGAGAAGAATTCGGTGAACTCTAAATTGTTAAAGATTTAGTTAAAGTAACAATGTATGCATTAGTTAATTAAAGGATAACTCGCAATGGTCACTTCATTAAATCAATCAACGTGATTTCAATTAATGATTAGTTAACTAAAAGTGTTAATAAAAAAGGAATTAGTTAACTAAAGTTGTTTGCATGACAACACTTTAGTTAAAAAAGTGTTTGCATGATGACACTTGAGTTATTGCATTATGACTCTTAAGTTAGTATCTTAACTAGTGTTCATGAAATCGGTTAGAAGGCAATTTCAACATGAAGTCAGTTATGCGTGATTTAATGTAAAAAATGAAAGGCGAGGCACATTGATTATGTAGGATTGAAGATACCGAGGTGCACAACAAATATCCAAGAAGTAAATTCACTATAGTTTGCATGTGAGGATAATTACTCATGTAGTGATTCACTACACCTTGTATGGCAGTGATTCTTGCTAGTTATTAGTGTGTTCGACAAATTGGAAAGATCATCTGATTGATCTATGTTCTCTATTGCTCAATGTTACCGGTTGATATGGAAATCATGTGGGGATGAAGTGACCACTGTCACCTTAGTCAACTTCTCCCAACTGCTTTGGAAGCCTAATCCTCCTAGGGGAGAGCCCTAATTCGACTCTGGAAAAGACACGAAACGCCAAAGAATACCTCTTCTGAGGTTGTTAATTACCGGTTCCTAATGGAGTAAAAAATGGAGTGAGTGTAATGTTGGTGGAATAAGATAAGTATGGTTATCACAAATAATACTATTTACGATCAAAGCATACATGAACTAGTGCTAAAACCAATCATGTGCTACCAAACAATAGTGTATGGCAGTGTATCATTCTTCCATCAAGTATTTAAAGATATGTTTCATAAGTAATAATGATAACCAAATAAGTACCTCATCAATATGTGAAGAAAACAATGTTGCACTGCATTTACTAGCATAACTTAGCATAAAAATAAATTGTATGTTAAACATTCCCCTAACATGTGCATACAGGAGTGTACAACAATATAAATGGCATATGACAGTCATAAACGCAACATTATCTCCTGAGTTTTAAACACAAACCATGGCAGCAATATCATTATTATATCACAAGAAATAAACCTCATTTGTCACACGTTAAGGCCTGACTTTTATGTGTGTGTATACAACATGTACATCAATATGCATTCAGTCATCTATTCATAGTGATTGTTAGCACTTGGATTTTTATCCTTTGGCTGTGGGAGGATATTTCCAAGGTAACCTTACAAACCAACATTTAGGAGGAAAGATGACTTTTTTCCTACCAGAGAGGGATCTCTCAGTAAATATACATACATTCCAGATATATCTCTCCAAGAAACAAGTTTAATATTTGTGATGAATGAAATAAGTGGATATCATTGGGCATGGAGTCAGACATGAGTTATAATCAATGAAAGTGCTTTGAAATGGAATTAGTTACAGAGGCAAGAAAATTACTCTTTTACAGTCAATTTCTCATTTGTCTGATGATAGGGAAGAAAAATGAATTGTCCATTAACATGGGAATAAAAAAGATGAATCCAATATTAACTTTAGAGGAAAATGGTTTGTGAATACTTGAAATCAAAGAACCAGGGCATAAAATTATGAATTATGATTCAATATACACTTATACAAGCATGAAAGATAACAAAATAAAAAGGAAATAATAGGAAGTACATTCATATAAGGAAAATATGGTATAGACTGCAAAAAAAACATGATAATATTTGGTTGAAAACCTTGCTTGGATATGCAATTTTTATTAATCTTGATGGCTATCTTATGAAAATGATTTTTTTCATGGATTCCAACCCTCTTTCCATTAAAAAATCATGTTTTTATACATCAAGATTGCTCCTTGAGCTAATAAATACCTACATTCTAAAAATAGGAATTTGTAACTACCTGGTTACATCTCCCAATTAACTCCTAACAAACTAATATTCTTAACTACTTGGAAAATATATTAACATTACTCTAAATAATTATTGTCTTCAATGTAGCTCGGACCTTGAAATGAACTTATTCATTGATGTAATTTGTATTTCATCTAGCCAAATTTTTCTATGGACTTCCACTAATCTCTAGATGGAAGCTCCAAACTCGCCATCCCCTTTTCCAATACTCTCATCTCCATATGGTCCACATAATAAATAGGTGGCAGTTGAGCACCAATTGTCCTAAATGTGTTTACTAACTCAAAATACACTTCCAGGTTGTCAATTATAGCCTTTCTAGATAAGGATTGAGTCATGTCCTCAAACTTTGTGTGATATAGCCTAGATCTAACCATCAAGGCCTGATATTGTGACTAGGAAATCAACTTACCATATTCTTCCTAAAAATAAGGAAAACCCTTTTGAAATAATTCAACAAATGAACTCTTGAAATTTTTCACTTGATGCAGCATTATATCTATCTTTGCTTGAATTGTTTCAATATTTTGATGCTTTCCCACAACTTTCCTAGCCTAAGTAAATACTGCAATCCCATCCTTAATGCCAATTGTTCTTAATTCTTCTTCAGACAAAGTGTTGAGGAAGTTTATTGTGTTTATAGTTGTATCTATTGGTTTTCTGTTCAAAGCTTCATTTACAGCTATGCAACTTTGTTTGGCATTAATCATCATTTCCTTATCCTGGATATAATTTAAATATGGTCTTATTTTTGTTGCTTCTGAAATGATCGTGTACCAAAGGAGATGTCTATATCCTTGTACTGGCAGCTAACCTACCAATTATTTGGATAATTTATCATTCATGTCCAAAAACTCGTTCTTTTTATTCTCAAAAATATTTATGTCCTCTTATTTCTTTTTAACTTCTTTAGCCAAGTTGAGATTTTGCTTTTTCAAGTACATTATCTCTTTGTCTCTTAGGATGATGTGTGACATGGCCTGAACAATGGATTTAGTACTTACTTATGTACTTGGTTGATCTATTTCTAGGAATTCCTTTTTATTTTTCTCTTCTCTTTCTTTCTCCAAAACCAATTGGTTTTCATTTAAAACATCTATTTTAGCAATAAGGAAACATTTTTCCTTTTTCCATTGGTTTTGTTCTCTAGCTAAATTCAATAATTTTTCCTTGCAATCATTCAACTCTTGAGATAATGATTCTTTCTCCTTTTTAAATCTGACAATTCAGAAGCCTGAATTAGATGAGTTGTTGGGTTCTTGAATTTCTTCTTCAACAGTTGGGTAGTGTTCTCTTTTTCAGCTAAAATTTTATTAGTTGCTTGTACTTTGTCTATCTCACTATCCATAGCTAACATATCTCCCTGAAGCTTCTTAATTTTTTGTTGATGTACTTTATTCTCCAACTTTTCCTGCCTCAATTGATTCTCTACCCTCTATACTGTAAATTGTAACATTGAAAATTTCAAAGTAGCTTTCATTATATCAATGTAAATGACCTCCCCATTTTTTTTTGTGCAGGTGGATCTTATTAGGTATTGGGATATCTTTCAAGTTCATCCTTATTTCAGCAACTCTATTTCTAGTGGTTATTGCTATATTCAAAGTATTTTTTGCGTGATCTTTTACAATAACTAATGAAACCTCCTTGCTTGAAATGTTAATAACCTTTGAATAAAGTTTCAAAGATTATTTTAAAGAAGTGTATTTTTCTTGTCTATATCTATCATACAGGTCATTCTTGGATTTGATTATGTCATTGGATCCTTCTTGTATCTCTAAAAAATTGTACTCTTGAACCTCAAAAGTCAGGCCTTGGAATTTTTCCTTCAATTTCTTGCCCCCATCTTCAACTAATTCTTTCTATGATTCAATTCTCTTCCTCTTTGATGTCTCTGAGACTTCTTCTTCAACCTCAATGGCCTCGGAGTGGCTTCTCTTACTAATCTAAAATTTCAGGATTTTTTTAACCATTAAATTGTATTTGAATTTGAATGTTAAATACTCATTAAAACATGCTTAACAATAGAAAAATTTAAATGATTTAAATCGTTCACAAAGAAAATAAACATATAAATGCAAACCATATATAGAAGACACAACTGATAATGGAGTTCACCCATCCTGGGCTACATCTTCAGGCCACTTCCAATGGGAAGGATGATCTATTAAGTATTCAAAAGCTTATAATGAAGTGTTCTGGAAACACTTCAAAATTTTGTCTTTCAGAAGCAGAAATAAACAACACCATTGAATTCCTTGCGAAATTCTAAGAAAAATGAGTATAAACTTGAATATATTTTCCTGATACCTCCTCTAACACACAAAATGAGAACACCCTCTTCCCTGCCTATATTGACTGTACTTTTCCACCTTAGGAAACATGCACATTAATGCATGTACTATCCTCGGTATCTCTTCCCACGCTCTTTCTTGAAAACTATGCAAACTGCTACGCTAAACTCCAAATTTTTCCCCACCTCGTCACTGGTAATTTCATGGTTTTGTATAAGGTTAAAAACTTGGTTTTTGGGTTGCGGTCCATGGGGCCACGCACCCAATTTGAACCACAATTGTCACACCAACACTTAAGCATTATCCTCCAATTGATAACAACAATACAACCATTGTCCTAGTGGTAATGTGCATTGTTGTGAAGGCAAAGGTCCTGGGGTCAAACCCGCATGCCTCTTCGTCCCTTGTGTGCTTTATTAAAAGTGGAATTCCATGTTATGATATGGTTATAATAGTTCGATGGACCTTATATTTGGATAAGGTTAACAATTGGCACATTATTGGCAAGGTTGAAACACGTTGTATTATTGTTATAACAATGGTTTAATACATATGGTTTAATATGTTATATTGTGAACTATGATATGGTTTGTTATAATATAAGGTTCCATCGTTTGTTTATATGGTATAGCCCTCAACCCCACCACCCCCCCTTTTTCCATAACCAAAACCATACAACTTTAAATAATATTTTTGTCGTATCCCTAACAAGGAACACACATGGAGGATTTGGTTTGTGGGATATTGTGAATGCTACAAGGAACACACATGGAGGATTTGGTTTGTGGGATATTGTGAATTCTATCTGGACTTGGAGGTCTAGGGTTCAAATCCCATAGACTCTAACCTCTAACCGATATTTTGATACCAACCTTTACCAATTTTTTTTCCAAACCATATATATATTTTTACCATTTTTAACCTTCATTGTCGAAACTTCAAATGCTGACAACTTCTCCGTCTGGAGGTTGTTTCAATAAAACAAACGTAACTGGAAAGGTGTTGATGGGCTCTTTCATCCTGTAAACTTGTATTTCCACTTTGAATACTTTAACTTATATCAACTTTGAGATGATCCACTTGGATCAAACCTTCCCACTGGGAAGCTTTTGGGCCACCAAAATCATGAAATCACTCAGAAAATAAGTGAGGACATGTTCATCTCACCTATCTTGTATCACCTATCCATTCTTCCTGCAACCTGCATATTTGACTCAGCATAATAACAATCAACATTGCACTGAAATTGTTAAGTACATTAATCCCTTTTTCTACAAAATATTTATTGAATATTGTAGGAACAAACCATATATTGTTGATCAGTAATACACTGATTACAAAACATTGAACATTTGAAAGAGATTGTACCCATATCATGTCGACTTTTAACTATAGAAACACTATCAATCATAACATGTGTATTTTAGTGAAATGGCACTTCCTTTTTATGCTTAGGATTATTTTTCTCTTGACATTGCACAGACATAAGTGCCAAATTATAACTTGCATTAACAACCATTTTAATTGTTGTGTAGTGCCCAATGATCTGTCATTTTTAATTGTATGTGAATGTACTATGTACTCAATTCCTTCTTTAAACAAGTGATACTGATTATGTTCTCTACAGAAGATTTCTTTTTGATCATATAAGTACAAAATATCCAACACAATTCCATAGATATCTAGTGGGACCACATGAAATTCAAACTCATCTATAAACTTAGATGTTAACGCAAAATTTAGATCATATTGTTTTGTTACTTGTAATATTTTATCTTTGCATACCCAACCTTATAGATAAGGTTTCTCATTTAGTTTTGTTGTTAATCCCAATTTCTTAACTACTTCTAAAATGAGATTAGCTTGGGATCCACTATCTATGAGTGTGTCCATTTTAGTTTGTTTCGTAATCACCCTTATATGAAACAATGCATTCCTCTCTTTATCCTTAGAACTAACATGGTCTTTAAAAGTAGAAGCACATGAAGCACCAATGTTAGAATCATTACCAACAATAGATTTACCTTTCACACCTACGATTGTTATCTTTCTCTCACCCTAGAAATATGATCCAAGGTCCTCAACAATAACCGTGGTCATTTCCTTCCCTTTCTGATCCTTAAAACACTTCGGTTTTAGCTTTAGATGTAGCTTCCAACACTTTGCCTCTTTGTTCCCTTGCTTTTGATGATGCGAGCATGTAGGCCTCTCTTCCTCTTTCCTCATTGTATATGCATGCTTACCTTTCCCTTTTACCTTGACTTCTTTTTCTTGGATGGATTCAGCTGAAGGAACATCATGAACATTCTTCCCTTTCGTCTCTATGTGAGTTTCTTTAGCACACACCTCATCAAGGTTAGTCAGATTAAACATCAATATCATATGACATAAATAACTATGTGATCCTCCTATATATTTGAGAATAGTTTCATGGGTGTAGAGAGGTATACCAAGTACCAATGCTCTTTTTCAAAATTCGTGTGTCTAATCTTGCACACTTTGTCCCTTACCTTGCCTCAAATTATGCCAATACATCATAGCTTGATGTATATACCCTAATGGATAGAATTTATTTTTTAGTACTAAAGTGAACTCATACCAAGAGGAGATGATTTTTCCTTTTGTGGCAAGATCCTCTTGAGATATTCTCTCCCACCATATGAGAGAAGTACCTCCAAGTATGAGAGAATCCAATTGAACCTTAATGTCATCTTCAGCAAACTTTTGAATCCTACAATAAAATTCAATTTGACGGATCCAATTGTCCAATGTTCAACATTAAGCTCTCCATTATACGTAGGTAATTCAAACTAAATATGTAGCTTTAATTGAGGCACATTAAGGTCAATTTTTCCTTTTTGCTTTCTAAACGGAGAATGTAAAGAGAAAGAACCATCAATGTAAGACAGAGAAGATGGTGGAGATTTAGGAGGTTCCTCACCACCTACGTATTTTTTACCTTATGCATGAGATGGAACTCATGTTTCACTTCTCTTTCGATCTTGATAGAGTTCCTCTACCATCATTTTCATTCTCATGAAATCTTTCAGAAAGTCCCCTTCAAATGGGATAGAAGAAACTGCTTCTTCTCCTTTTGGTGAAGACATTTTCCCTCTTCTTTAACCAATATCTAGATCAAACTCATCAAGTTTTCCTTCACCACGTTGTAGCATGGATCTTGTTAACATAAACTCACAATGCAATGGTTATCTTTCTCTAATACCAAACTTGATCTGAAATTTCAGGATCTTTTTTAACCATTAAATTGCATTTGAGTTTGAAAGTTAAATACTCGTTAAAACAAGCTTAACAACAGAAAAATTTAAATGTTTTAAATCATTCGCAAAGCAAATAAACATAGAAATGCAAACCAGAAATAGAAGACAGAGTTGATAACGGATTTCACCCCTCCTGGGCTATGTCTCTGGGCCACTTCCAATGGGAAGGTCGATCTATTAAGTCTTCAAAAGCTTACAATTAAGTGTTCTGGAAACACTTCAGAATTATGTCTGTCAGAAGCAGAAATAAACAACACCATTGAATTCCTTGCAAAATTCTGAGAAAAAATGAGTATAAACTCAAATATATTTACTTGAGACCTCATCTGACACGCAAAATGAGAACACCCTCTCCCATGCCTATACTAACTGTACTTTCGTTCCTTAAGAACCGTTCATATTAATGCATGTACTCGCCTCAAGATCTGTGACCATGGTTTGTCTTGAAAATTGTGTTGTTGCACTGAACTCTAAATTTTTCCCACCCTATTGTTGGTAATTTCATGGTTTTATAAGGTTAAAAACTTGGTTTTGGGTCCTGGGCCATGGGGCCATGCGCCCAATTTGAACCACAACTGTCGCACCAACACTTAAGCATTATCCACCAATTGATAACAATAATACAGTTGTTGGCCTGGTGGTAATGCGTGTTGTTGTCACGGTAGAGGTCTTGAGGTCAAACCCGCAGGCCTCTGCTTCCCTTGTGTGTTTTATTAAAAGTGGCGTTCCATGTTATGATATGGTTACAATAGCAGACCTTATATTTGGATAAGGTTAACAATTGGTGCATTGTTGGAAAGGTTGAAACACGTTATATTATGGTTATAACAATGGTTTAATATGTTATATTGTGGACTATGATATGGTTTGTTAAAAGATAAGGTTCCACCATTTGTTTATATGGTTTAATACACATCATACTGGGGGCCTCAGTGTTGGCATGGGGTCGAGGGATAAGCCCCCCCCACCCGTTTTCCATAACCAAAACCATACAACCTTAAATAATATGTGTACCATATCCCTAACAAGGAACACACATGGAGGATTTGGTTTGCAGGATATTGTGAATGTTACGAGGACTTGGAGGTCTAGGGTTTNATATATATATATATATATATATATATATTCACCATTTTTAACCTTCATTTTCAAAACTTCAAATGCTGACAACTTTTTCATCTAGAGGTTGTTTCGCATGAAACAAACGTCGTTGAAAAGGTGTTGACGGGATATTTCATCCTGTAAGAGATGATCCACCTGGATAACTTACTAGTTATTTCAATTTTACTTGGATTTGGCACAATCATGGTTGTTTACTTCACTACAACATAAGGATTTACCTATAGAGTTTTTGTATCCTCCATATCTGACTGATAATCCATCAAATTATCCCTTTCAGCTAATCCTCCCACTTCCTGATGTTTAAAATAATTATTTTTATTCAGTTTCCTCCTCTAAGAGATAATGTGATGTGGATCATAATTAACCTTGGTGGCCTTCATAAAATTCATATCCTATAAAATACCTTCAATTAGAGGAAGGGAAACCTTATTCTTGATGATAAATGGGCCCACTTTCAAAGGAAATTTAATTTCATAATCCTTTCTGAAATTTATAAAGTGATCATTTTCTACAATCAACTTCTTCCTAATGAACTCCACGGAAAAAATTATGGGTGTTAGGAATGTTGGTAAAATGTATGGTTCATTAAAAAAACCATAGAATATAGTTACAGTGCTCTCCTTCAACAAAAACAAGTCTCCCACCTTTCTGTTGGGAGCAAACTGCAATACTTCCTCCATATCTGGAAAAACTCTAGGAAACTTATTCTAAAACATCACTCTATATATATTTTCCATTATGAGGTTCATGTAATTAAAGGTGTTGTTCCTAATATCTGACGCAAATAATATATATAGAAATTGCATGTTTTCTTCATTGAAGAACAAGATCATCCTAACCAAGTAGGATTGAAATCCGAAGTGCCTAGTTTTCTAGAAATTCACTAGCTGAGAGTGGATATTCTCAACCATGAATTAATCAAATTTAAGATAGGGAAATTGGATGGACTATGACTCAGACTGACACATGTTCATTCTAAACAATAGACTCAGTAGAAGTTCTGGAATAAAGTTATCAATATCTGGACAGAAAAACTGACTCAACAGAGAAATAACTAACTGAGACTCTTCATTAAATATACTGATACCAAAGTGAAAGGGTTCATCTACAACTAGCACATCTAGTTAAGGATTTGGAGTAAAAAAGTTGTTTTACTTCAACAGTGGCATGTTTGAACTATCCAATTAGGTTTCTTCAATAACATCTTCCTAGTTCAAGGTAAACAATGGGGTAACTTAAAGAGAAATTGTGATAACCAAGGAATTAACAAGGAAAAGTATCCTAGACCTAGTAGAGTCCATTATTACTCTTTCAAAAGGGGAATAGTCCGAGGCACACCAAGCAACAAATTTTGGGAATTTTAGGGTTTGGTTGGTGCAAAAATGATAAAATTGTGACTGGCGAACACCATGCAAGTAGTTCCTTGGTATTTAAAAGCTTGTAACTTAGTTTTTAGTTCATGGAATGGACCAAAAGACAAAATTGTGTCAAATACATCCCCATCCATGTCTTCAAGTATCTCTTTGATTTTTCCAAATTCCTGGACCTAAGCTTATATTTCCCCTCTGCCTTCCATTTTTAAATATAAATTAGTGGTTTAATACGTGGCCTACTTGAAAGATGGTGGATGGAAAGGTATTCATCCAACTTGGACTCCACAACGCACAAACACATTATTCTCCAATGCATAAAGGACAAATAATCATGAACACATGCCCCTTTTCCCTTTATAAAATTTTTCGAAGGCAGTTTCAGGATCGGGAGGACTAGTTTTCTCCTATCGCCTTTCACCCAACAAAATGATCCTCCACACGCCATTTGGAAAGCTATATAAATTATGCTGGATCGGGCTCCATCCACCTTTTGTGCATGTTGCGGGCACGGAATCCATCTTCATCGTAGATCTAATTTTCCACTCATCGTGAATCGTTGATTATGTCTTCCCTTTAACCCCTTACCTTTCACTTCCCACCAATCACTTGCATTTCCTCCTGACGCGCAACTTCTCCTAGAGGACTCCATATCCTTCGTCAATCTCCTTTATCTTTCAACACCACTACTGATCAATCCTAACTGTCAACCTTCTCCACCAATCATTTCGCCGAATATCCGCCTGATCTTTTACCTCACAACTTTTCTCAATGGATTAAACCTTCGCCATTGATTTATTCAAAATCTCATCCATAGAAGCTTTCACCACATTCCACAAGTGCCTTTTTCTTATTGCTCAGTTGCTTTCAAGATTCAACCTATGGTTTTATGAACAATTGGAAACCATGGTCTCTACTTTAATCTCCATTTAATCATCCCCTCGATCATATTACCAAAATTTTCATATATAAGCTCCTTATTTCGCCTTAAGCGCTTTCCTCCCACCTATTAACCAAAAAAGTGGAAACAACTAGCTCCAAATAGGGATGCTATCCTCCCTATGAGGTAGCAAATAACCCATAGACTAGTTCCCAAAGTACTAACCCCTGTGCAAATTATTTTTCTTCAAAAATACAAACTGTAATTATTTTTCTTTTTTCTTTTACTTTCTATAAAGAAATGACAAACCTCAAGATCTTAGGGCGTTCACTTCAGGATTCAATTCCTTCAACATGCCAACTATACTCAAATCCCGATCAATAAATATATACAACTATTGTACAAAAATGATTTTATCTTCATGACAAATAATGTTTCAGAAACCTTTCATTAACAAGGCCTCCTTTAAGTTCAACCCCATTTTGATTTTGCAAGATGAAACAGTTATCTCCCCTGTATGCAACAATAATGTATGGACCTTTCCATAGATGATCAAATTTTCCATGTTTTTCCTCCTTTCTTGCATCCCACTTCCAAACCAAATCATCAACGTGGAACTTCTCTTCTTTCACCCTCCTATCAAAGGTATTCTTCTTCTTTTCCTGATGGACTTGCACCTTGTCATAAGATTTCTCTCTCAACTCATTCAACTTAATTATATGATCTAATCTCCTCTGCATATGATTTGGTTCTTCATCATGTTCTTGTAGCAACTTCATCACTATTAAACCAAGGATACTGGAAATATCACTTATGCTCCATATACCAACTGGAAAGGTGACATACCAATGGACCTCTTCGTACTTATCATGTCTTCCCATAGGGCATATTTTAGTTTGGTGTGCCATGCTCTTTTGTTTCCTTCTAGTACTTTATTTATTATCCTTACCAAAATTTGTTTTGATGATTCAGAAAGGCCATCTCCTTTAGGGAAGTATGATGTAGAATGGTTCAAACTAATGTGGTACTTGTGGTAGAAATTGATCGGTTTATTTGATTTAAAAGCTAGTGCATTGTATGTTACAAGTATTTTTGGACACCCAAATCTTGAAAGAATATTATTCTTCAGGAAATGAATGATAACAACTTATGTGGCCCTTCTAGTTGGTATTGCTTCAATCCATTTAGTGAAGTAATTTGTAGAAGTTAGGATCCATTTATGCGGACCGAAATAATTTGGATTTTTCTATCCAATGAAATCTAAGCCCCGTTGTTGAAATGGTGATTCTACTGAAATATGATTGAGAGGTAAAGGAATCAAGTTTCTCTTACCATCAAAAATATGGTTGAGAGGTATAAGCAAGTTGTAACCTATTTGTACACATCAAAAAACATTGTGGGAATTTAAAAACCAGCTCTCAATATTGTATTAGCAGATACTTTCCATGAATGATGTCCTCCACATACCCCCTGATGAAATTCCTTCATAGTCTACTGAGCTTCATTCTCTAATATAAAATTTAGTATAATTCCCCCCGGGTCCTTCCAATACAGGTATTGGTTCAAAATGTAGAATTTGGATGCTTTCAACTTCACTCATCTGGCTCTAGTTTTACTCAATTATGGAGGTTCCTGTAAATTCCGTAGAACATAAACACTATCATTATACCATGGAGACAAAGGTAAATCCTTAATTACCTGTAACCCTGAGTCTAGTCCATCTGAAACATTAAACATAAAATTTAACTACAAGGATTCACAATTGGCCTTGGTCATCAATTTAGCCAACCCTGACCTCCACCAATTTGGTAGGTTTGATCTCTAAGTCATATTCTAACAAGACTGCAATCAAAATTTCTCTTTTTCCTTCTGGATCAGGCTAGGTGGGAATTATTTTCACAACATTATTAGGAACATAAGTAGTGATATGGGAATGCAGAATATAAACTCTAAAATCTTTCAAATATTTAATCACTGCGTAGGCTTGTTTCTCTATTATATCATACTTTAGTTCTACATCCCTTAATATCTTACTTAAAAATGCAATGGACTGCTCTACATTCTGTTGATTCTTCTGTAACAACACTCCATCTATAGTATGCTCAGAAGCAAAAGAGAAAACAATGAAATCTTTAGAAAAGTATGGACTAACTAAAATAGGTTCTTTTTTATTTCCTTCTTGATGTCAGTGAAATATTTTTTAGCTTCATTGGCCCATTTAATAGCACAATATTTCCTCGACATATTTTTCACACTTCTCAGGATCTCAGCAAATCTTGATATGAACCTTCTCAAAAAATTAACTTGACCAATAAATTATTGAATTTATTTTGTATTTCTTTGCAAATCAACTTTCAAAATAGCTTTTACTCTATCTGTATCAATCTTAATCCCTTCCTTTGAAATATTATGACCCAAAATTTTCCCTTCCTTCATAGAAAAATTGGATTTTTTGGGGTTCAAGGAAATACCAAATCTTATACATTTCAAAAATACCTATTATGAATGCTTGGTATGATCCTTGTCAGATCTCGAAAAAACTATTATGTCATCCATGTACACTACAACAAATTTATCCTTCTCCTCAGCAAATGCAATGTTCATTGCTCTTTGTAAAGTGCCTCCTGCATTCATCAGACCAAACGACATCTTAGCATACATAAAGGTTCCCCAAGGTGTTGTGAATGTTTTTTTTTTATCTCCAGGGATAACCTTTATATGATTATACCCTCAAAATCCACCCATTATAGAAATCAATTCTGCACCAACAACCTTCTGCAATATATGGTTCATCTTTGGCAAGGGGTAATTATCTTTCAAAGAGACTTTGTTGAGATTCCTAAACCCCACACATAGTCTTGTCTCTCCATTATTTTTCCAAACATGCACTAAATTAGCTACCCACTTTGAAATTTTGAATGTTACTATGATTTTAGCATTGAATAGCTTCTTTATTAATTTCTCAATCAGAGGGAGTAACATGGGGTTTATTCTTCTAAGTTTCTGCCTAGTAAAAGGTTTTTCCCCTAGTTTTACTATAATAATATGTTGTATAATAGAGGTATCATAATATTTTAGATATTTATAACTCCAAGAAAAACATTAGTATATTTATTCGTCAACTCAATATATTTTTCCTTCTCTTCTACAAGAAAACTTTTTGAAAGCTTCATTACTTTAGGACAATCCTCTATTTTAATTTTATGATCATGAATATCATCCTCATGGGGCTGCACTTTGGGTTTTTTTCTACATTATTCTAAACAAACAATTTCTCTAAATGTATGAGGCCTTATGCAATGAAGTTACTCTTAAGTTGAATGATATCCTTACCTCCAATCATACCTTTTAGGTTTTTTTGCTCCTCTTCTGTTTCTGCAAATTCCTCATCGTTTGGAGCATTCTCCAAATTATGATTCTCTCCATCAATGTTTTTGTTGGAAAATTCATCTAACATATCTAAAAATATTTTTATCTGTAAATCATCTTTAAAAACTTGCCAATTTTTATAATTATCAAGAATGGAAGGTCTATTTACAACTTCAATTTTGTATTTTTATTTGAATAGATAGGAATTTTGAAGTTTCCAGCAGTAGTAGCCAAAGATTTGGCTATCCTATTATGTATTATAGGAATTACCATCATCATGTGTTCATTAAAAAAATTCTCAAGCATATCCTAAACTTCATGTATGTATTCCCTCATTCTAGGTTGTTTGGTCTGATAGCTGCCATTCACTTGATTTATAACCAACTCTGAATAGCCATAAACATATATTCTATTTGCTTTCAATTATTTCAATGTATTTAATCCTAAAATCAGCCTCACATTATGCTACATTATTTGTACACTCAAATTTTAATTTGAAAGAATAACCTTTAAAATATATTTCTGGAGAAAAAATCCAGAGACCTGCACCAACTCCCTCCTTACTTATTGATCCATCAAAGTACATAGTCCATACCCCTTCATCCCTTTGCTTTTGTTCCAGAGCATCTTGTCTTTTGGAAAACTCCTTAGCTTCTTTCTGCTCAGTTACTATTGGTAGGTATTCTTCAATATAAAAATCATTATAAAAAAATGGAAGACCCAAAATCAGTATCAACAACATATATTGGATGATTGTTAGGTTTCTCTTGACTACTCACCACATAATCCAATCTCTTCTCTCTGTATAATCTTCTATGATCACCAAGCAGTGGAATTGTTGCATAATCCATATCCATTTGTAAGGTCCCTTTCATATTTGAGGCCCAAGTCCCAGATAACAACATACCAAACTTAGGAGGAATGTCAACAACAACCACATCCATGATAATACTCTTAGCATGAATATGGGATAGAGTAACTACCAAGTCTTTGATCAATCCCAAACACTTAAATTTTCTGGAATCAAAAGTAAATAAATATTTGTAGGCCCTTGTGATTTCTAATCCCAGACTTTCAACTACCACTCTTAGCATAAGGTTATGTGAGGCACCAGAATCCAACATGGCATTGTGTAAAATCATAGCATGAACATTCAAGCTCACATAGAAGGGAGGAACATATTCTTCACCGGTGTCTTCTATTCTATTGGGGCCAAGAATAGTAGTTGGGGCATTATCATTCAACTCTAATGTATCAGGATGGCACTCTCCATCAATTCTAACCATTCTAGTGATTTTTTCTCTATATTCATTTGTTTTCAAGAGTTCATTGAAAGGGATGGAATTTTTTATTTACGATATTTCATTCTACAAACGAAATGGGGAGATTGTTTTATTAATTTATTTTGGTACTTATTTTTTATTTTCTTTTGGTATTTCTTTTTTATTTTCTGGGACTTTCTTTACAATGTCCTCTTTTTGTTTTTCTCTATTTTTTTGACTACTGGAAGGATGATTTGGAGGAAATTACCCTCCTTTATTTATAATTGCATCTATGCTTCTCATATTCAACTTCCTCTGGAGATCATTCACAACATTCTGATATCTTCTTTGATAATGTTTTGTCTCCAAATAAAAGGTATTATACTACTCTTCCTAAGAAAACATGTTATGCTCGTGTTCTGTGAGATAGATCTCATAATCCACGTCATCCAAATGATGTATCTAATTGTCCATAGGATCATTTTCTTCGTCTTCATCCACATAGTTTTCTAGGAAAGGAGGTCTTATTTGTTGTTCTTCAGTATTTCTTGGATTTATTTGTCCTCTTTTCCTGATCTGTGGGGGAGGAGGTCTCCTAAAGTTGGGATTCATGATCTGTGGTTCAGGATGATCTCTATTTGGAGGCCTATTATTTAGGACTAATCTATTCATGATATTTTCCATGGTTCTTATTATGATGTCAAATTTTGCATTTGTGGAAGAATATGTTAAGGCTTTATTTTCTTCTATGACCTTTCTCTTATCTGCCTCAACTCTTTGCTTCATATTACCAGAAGCCATCAAATTAGCTTCTACATCCAGTGCATCTTTAAACATATCAAGTAAATTGGTTGGTTTTCTCTCTCTCTCAACAATAAATAAAAATCAGTCTCAAAAGTATCAGTATAATACATCTTTGTAGCTCCTACAAGGGTTATTATGTCATCATGAACTGAATCATACATGTTGGGATATAATAAACCCACTTAATACTTAGGATAAAATATTTAATCATTATTTGATTAAATTCCTACCCACTAGAGTAGATAGTTGGCATCCACTTTCACCACATGGTCAACACTTGCCACATATATATACCCTAGGAGTGCT
This sequence comes from Pseudotsuga menziesii, assembly GCA_001517045.1. NCBI lineage: Eukaryota > Viridiplantae > Streptophyta > Pinopsida > Pinales > Pinaceae > Pseudotsuga > Pseudotsuga menziesii. Next base: position 164,277 of record LPNX010588805.1, on the reverse strand, counting down.
TTTATCCTGATTCTTGTTTTATCTTGTCCACTTTATTGACTGCCAGAATTAGTATCTGTGCCTTCCTGCATATTCTATATTTCATCCACTTGCACCACATGGTCAACACTTGCCATATATACCCAGGAGCTCTTTTATCTTGATTCTAGTTTGATCATTTCCACTTTATTGACTGTCATAATTAGTAATTGCGCCTTCCTATATATTTTGTCTTTATACAGCTTTTATCCTACCTTTCAATGGATAAGGTAAAGCTAGTATACTAGGAAACTGTTATCTTTTGTTTCCAACCCATCCTCCATTATTGTATCTCCACATTCCAGGATTATCAAGTATTTCCATCACTTATCATTACCCACTCATCCTCTAGATAACTCGTGAGATCCTTGATATATTAGGAAAGTGCTTTAGCCACCTATGGGGGTTTATTATAATTAGTAAGTCTGATTTATGAGCTATCAATGAGTTGTCTTCCATCAACTCAATTTTCATTTATAATAATGTATTACCTATGTAATAATATCAATCATCATTTATTGATCACTCCTTAATGTGGGTGCATTCTTCTTGTTCTTCTATCCTTATGCTAATTCTCTGCAATTTTCTGTGAGGTTAATTGGGTGCTTAGATTCATAGCTTGTTTATATAAGTCTTGAAACCATTAAGGATTTAGAATTCTTACATGGTATCAGATCCTAGGATATCAAATATCTACATGACATCAGAGCTTTGAAAGCTCAATAATTAATTCTCCTTTTTTTTAGATTTGCAGGTTTATTTTGTAGGTGCAACTTCAAATGGATTTGAGAGTATTAGTTCCTCTTCTTGCTCCATTCATGATATTCAAAGTGTAAATTGAATATGATTTCATTTCTAAAGAGACAAAATATTTATGAGATATCTAATGGATATGGTGAAGAGTCTTATGAATAACTAAGTGATTGGATGAATGACTGTGAAAAATATTTTTGAGCTATGTGTCTGCCTATTTCTCCAAGCATGCACTACCTTATTTATTTTGCTACATACCCAAAGGATCTCTAGACAAAATTGGATAGTGTTTTGGGAAAGTACAATGAGGATCCTTCTAGCAATTTGGAGAGCACCTCTAGATCCTTAATGATTTCTCTCTCTCAATATGTCTCATCCTCTACGTTATCTAATGAAGTTGTTCATGATGAAGAAGTATCTCATACAGTTCATGTTGATGTTATTCTCTTTGATTCGAATGCTTCCTCCTTCAATTAAGAATAAAATATTGAAGAGACATCTTTTCTATATATCTTGAAGTTGAAGATCATGATTCATATTCCCTTGATGCTATCAATGAATAAGAAGTGACTAATGAAGATGTTATTTCTATTGTTGATGATTCACTCACACATTCAGTGTTCTCTATGTCTTCTATCATGGATTCTGAGATCCATATTCCAGATCTTTCACACCTTGGGCATACCTCTCTCCTTGATGGTGTGTAGCTCAATGTCTTCTTGGATGATTTCTTGGCCAGATCAAGTCCTATTTGTGTCATACCACTCACCATACTTAATCCCATGCACTTATTCAACTCCTCATTTGTTCTTGGCACTCATTCTCAGGGCCTCCTTGAAGATTTTGAACATCACTCTCTTTCCTCCTTACATACTTCTAACAAAAAGGATTCTTTACCAGTTTATGCTATAGAAGAGTCTAATAATGTGTTATTCGATGTTATTTTGGATACTTTGGAATATAGATATACCAATCAAGTCTCAGCATTCGCGCTCTCTGGTCTTAAGTCTTCTCTCTTTTCCTACATGATCACTTGCACGCATCCTTTCAGTGTAAATGAAGTTGGAGACATTATGCAGTCGCTTGGACACTTATTCACCTATATGCAGCTGATTTCATCTTTATTGGTTCGAAGTTCAAGTCATCATATTAGCTTGGATCTGATTACAACTCAAGAAGTTTTAGTATTTCTTACACATCATTGGATCTCAGTTGTTCTACATGGTCCCAGTTTCCATCCTGCAGTTGTTCTTGATCCAGGTGAGAAGATTCATTTTCTTCCCAAGAAGAAGATTCCTCAAGACACCAGTATTTATTTAGGATCGGTATCAACAACCGTTCAACATTTTTTCTTTTCCTTTTGTGTCCTTTCTTGAGGGAGGATTTTTCCCATGTGGTTTTGCCTCTTTCCTCGATTTTGTTTTTTACATAATAATTGTTGAAGGGTGACCATTGCCTTGTTGTTGGGCCCTATATAAATCTATATTTCTTATTATTTCAAAGATATCATCATAAATTCAGGCTTAAAGGGGGGTGTTGGGATATAATAAACCCACTTAATACTTAGGATAAAATATTTAATCATTATTTGATTAAATTCCTACCCACTAGCCTAGATAGTTGGCATCCACTTGCACCACATGGCCAACACTTTCCATATATACCCCAAGAGAAATTTTATCCTGATTCTAGTTTGATCTTGTGCACTTTATTGACTACCAAAATTAGTAACTTCTCCTTCCTGCAGATTATGTATTTATACTGCTTTTATCCTACCTTTTAGTGCCTAAGGTAAAGTTAGTCTACTAGGAATCTTCTATCTTTTGGTTCCAACCCAACCTCCATTATGTTATCTCCATATTCCATGATTAGCAAGTCTTTCCATCACTTATCATCACTCACTCATGCTCTATCTAATTCATGAGATCCTTAATACATTAGGAAAGTGCTTTAGATGCCTGTGGGGGTTTATCATAATTAGTAAGTCTGATTTATGAGCTAGCAATGTGTTTTCTTCCATCTAATCAATTTTCCTTTATAAGGATGTATTACCTATGTAACAATATCAATCATCATTTATTGATCACTCCTTAATGTGTGTGCATTATTATTCTTCTTCTCTCATGGTGCTAATTCTCTGTAATTCCCTGTGAGGTCAATTGTGTGCTTAGATTCTTAGCTTGTTTATATAATTCTTGCTACCGTAAAGGATTTAGAATTATTATAGTACACCATCATAAACTTACTTGAAAACTCATGCATAGACTCATATTTTCTCTTCTTCATATTATTGTATTGGGTCAAGATTTGTATAGTATTTTTCTTATACTCCTAGATTATATCAAGGAAAAGAGTTTGGAAACCATGAAAATTAGGAATGGACCTTGCAGGAAGATATTTGAACCACTCCTTTCCTCTCCAGATAAAATTTGGGAAAACAACCTCATTTTTGCATCATCATGATCTACCAGCTTCTCAAGGTCAATAAAGTCATCAAATATGTCCACATGATGTTGGGATGTGAAATTTCCCTCCCCATCAAACAATGTAATTCTATGAGCATAGTCCTATGGAAGTTCATGAAAGATAGCAGGTAAATCCAATAGGGAAAACCTGGAATCCATGGCTCTAGGAGGGTTTTGAACAGTACTAAAAATTTGTGGCTAAGGGGTGTGGATTATTGGTTGTTTCTCTTATGTTTCTATAGTCCTTTGAAGATTTTTCCAAAGAGAATCTAGGAGATAAGATTCAAACCTACTTTGATCAGTTGTAGCTTTCTTTAAATTAGATTCAGACTTAGATTTCAACATATATTTTTCAAATTTTGTATCCAAACTAAGGTCCTCAAAAGTTAGAAATTCTTCTTGAGACAAAGAAAATAATATTTCCAATTAATAAGTACCTTCTTGTTCTTTTCCTAAGTAAACTTTTTGGATCTTCCACACTATATAAATTTTTAGAAACATAATTACCTCTTGCATGTGCTCTTCTGGAAGCTAGGATGTCATATTTGAAACTACTTTCTTGAATATGAAATTGAAGTCACCAAGGTAAAGTACAACCAACTTTAAATGCAAGAAATCTTGTTTACCCACATAAATTCTACCTTCTTGAAAATATTGTCGTTCTTCCTAGGGTAAATTTGAACTCTCGTTCCCCAACAATGATGCCAATATATTAGCACTCGTATTTTTATCCTCTGGTTGTTTGAGGAGATTTCCAAGGTAACCTTACGAACCAACATTTATAAGGAAAGTTGGCTTCTTTCCTACTAGAGTTGGGTCTCTCAATTAATATTCACAAAGGCCAAATATATATGTCAAAGAAACAAGTTTAATATTTATTATGGCTGAAACAACTAGATATCAATGGGGATGGATTCATACACGACTTATAATCAATGACAATGATTTGCAATGGAATTATTTACAGAGGCAGGAAAATTACTCTTTTACAATCAACTTCTTGTTTTCCTGGTGATAGGGAAGAAAAATGAGCAGTACATTAACATGGGCATCAAAAATATGAATCCAATATTAACTTTAGAGCAAAATGGTTTGTAAATACTTGAAATCAAAGAACCAGAGAATAAAATTATGAATTCTAATTCAATATACACTTATCCAAGCATGAAAGATAACATAGTGGAAAGGAAATAACAGGAAGTACATTCACATAAGGAAAAGATGGTATAGACTGCAAAAAGAACAACAAGATAATATCTGGTAGAAAAAAATTCTTGGCTATGCATTTTTTATTAATCTTGATGGTTCTCTTATAAAAATGAGTTTTTTTCATGAGTTCCAACCCTCATTCCATTACAAAATCTTGTTTTTATACGTCAAGATTTCTCCTTGAGCTAATAACTACCTACATTCTAAAAATAGGCATTTGTAACTTCATGATTACATCTATCAATTAAATCCTAACAAACTAATCTTCTTAAATAATTTGAAAATTTGTTAACTTTATTCTAAATAATGCTTGTCTTCAATGTATCTCGGACCCTTAAATGAACTTATTCATTGATTTAAATATTTATTTCATCTTGCCAAATTTTTATATGGTCTTCCACCAATCTCCAGATGGTAGTTCCAGACTCGCAATCTCCTTTTCCAATACTCTTGGCTCCACATGTTCCACATAAGAAATAGGTGGCAGATGAGCACCAAGTGTCCTGAATGTGTTTACTTACTCAAAATCCACTGCCAGCTTGTCTATTATAACCTTTCCAGATGGCGATTGAGTCATGTCCTCAAACATTTTGTGATCTAGCCTGGATCTAACCAGCAAGGCCTGATATTATGACTAGGAAATTAGCTTACCATCTTCTTCCCAAAAATAAGGCAAACCCTTTTGAAATAATTCTCAAAATGAAACCTTGAAAGTTTTCACTTGATGCAGCATTATATCTATCTTTGCTCGAAGTGTTTCAACGTGTTGATGCTTTCCCACAATTTTCCTGGCCCAAGTAATTACTACAATCATGTCCTTAATGCCCATTGTTTTTAATTCTTCTTCATACAAAGTGTTGAGGAAGTTTATTGTGTTTCTAGATGTATCTATTGGTTTTCTGTCCAAAGCTTCATTTACAGCTATAAAAATTTGTCTAGATGCATTAATACCCATTTCCTTATCCTGGATATAATTTAAATAGCATCTTATTTTTGTTGCTTCTGAAATGATCATGTCCCAAAGGAGATGTCTAGATCCTTCTACTGTCAACTGACCTATCAATTATTTGGCTATTTTATCATTCCTATCCAACAAATCCTTATTTTTATTTTCAAAAATCTTTCACCCCTGTTCTTTATTTTTAATTGCTTCATCCAAGATTTTATTTTGATTTTTCAAGCTCATTATCTCTTTGTCTCTCAGGATAACCTGTGACATGGCCTGAACAATGGCTTCAGTACTTACTTATGTTCTTGGATGATCTCTTTCTATGACTTCCTTTTATTTTTCACTTTCTTTATTTCTCTAAAACCAACTAGTTTTCATTTAAAACATCTATTCTACCAATAAGGAAATGTTTTTCCTTTTCCCATTGGTTTTTTTCTGAAACTAACTTCAATAATTTTTCCTTACAATCATTCAACTTCTGAGATAATGGTTCTTTCTCCTTTTCTAAATCTGTTAATCCAAAATCCTGAATTAGTTGAGTTGTTGGTATCTTCAATTTATTCTTCAACAGTTGGATAGTGTACTCTTTTTTAGCCAGAATTTTCTTAGTTGTTTGTCCTTTTTCTACCTCACTATCCATAGCTAACATATCTCCCTGGAGATTCTTAACTTGTTGGTGATGTACTTAATTCTCCACTTTTTCCTGCCTCAATTGATTCTCTACCCTATATACTGTTGATTGTAACTTTGAAACTTTCAAATTAGATTTCATTAGGAGAGTGTAAATGACCTCCCTAGTTTGTTTGTACGGGTGAAGCTTATCAGTTATTGCGATATCTTTCAAGTTCAGCCTCATTTCAGCAACTCTATTTCTAATGGCTACTGCTATATTCAAATTATTTTTTCAAGATATTTTATAGTAACTAATGAAACCTCCTTGCTTGAAATGTTTCTAACCTTTGAATAAGTGTTATTTTATTGTTTATATCTATCATATAGGTCATTCTTGGATTTGAATCTACCACTGGACCCTTCTTGTATCTCTGAAAAATTGTACTCTTGAACCTCGAAAGTTGGGACTTGGACTTTTTCCTTCAATTTCTTGCCCCCATATTCAACTAAGTATGTATCTGGTTCAATTTTCTACCTCTTTGGTGTCTATGATCCTTCTTCTTCAACCCTCATAGCCTCTGATTGGTTTCTCTTACAAGTTGTTTCAATTTTACTTGGAGATGGCACAATCATGGTTGTTGAATTCACTACAGCAGAAGGATTTACCGGTATGTTTTTTTTATCCTCCATATCTGCCTGATAATCCATCAAAATAGCCCTTTTAGCTAATCCCCCCACTTCTCGATGTTCAAAATATTTATTTTTATTCAATTGCCTCCTCTAAGAGATAATGTGATGTGGATCATAATTAACTTTGGTGGCCTTCATAAAATTCATATCCTATAAAATACCTTCAATCAGAGTAAGGGAAGACTTATTCTTGATGACAAATGGGCCCGCTTTCAAAGTAAATTTAATTTTAGAATCCTTTCTAAAATTTATAAAGTTCTCATTTTCTACAATCGTCTTCTTCCGGAAATGATCCCCATCAATAGTGCCAAAATGTTACCGGTTAAAATGGTAGTTGAAGGCACTGGTAATCGTGTGGGGATGAAGTGACTAGTGACACCTTATTCAACTTCTCCCAACTGATTTGGAAGCCTAATCCTCCTAGGGAAGATCCCTAATTCAACTCTGGAAAAGACACAAAACACCAAAAGATACCTATTCCAAGGTTGTTAATGACCAATCCCTAATGGAGTAAAAAAAGGAGTCAGCGTAATGTTGGTGGAGTAAGATAAGTATGGTTATCACAAATAATACTATTTATGATCAAATCATACATGAACTAGTATTAAAACAAAACATGTGCTACCAAACAATCGTGTATGGCTGTGTATCAGTCCTCCATCAAGTTTTTAAAGATATGTTTCATAAGTAATTGTAATAACCAAATAAGTACCTCATCAATATGTCAAGAAAATAATGTTACACTGCACTTACTAGCATAACTTAGCATAAAAAGAAATTGTATGTTAAGCATACCCCTACCATGTGCATACAATAGTGTACAACAATATAAATGACATATGACATCCATAAACGCAACATTATCACCTCAGTTTTAAAGACAAACCATGGAAGTAGTATCATTATTATATCACAATAAATAAACCTCATTTGTCACACGTTAAGGCCTAACTTTTATGTGTGTGTATACAACATGCACAACAGTATGCATTCGTTCAACTATTCCTAGCAGCATTATTAAATTTGCACAAACAACATTATCTAACAACATAATAAGTGTGGCTTAGCAACATAAAATTAGCATTCAATAGGTAATGTATCTAGGACTTAACCAAACAATTTCACCAACTTGGTGTTGATATATTTGTAACTTCAGAATATGTTTTGATGTATATTATCATTGTATGTTGTTGTACCCACATTAGAGATGTGTTTTCCTACTTGTGGGATGCATTTATTGCTTCAATACCTTGAGTTAAAACCCTCATTGTAAGTCGGGCCAATAGTCCCTAGTCTGACATCATGTAATGTGTATTTGGAGTCTCTCAAGGAGAAGTCAGCCCTATTAGTGAAACAGGTCGGCCTAGTCATGTAAAATTCCAGTCACTTGATTAGTATAAATAGGGAGGTGCCCTCCCTCATTTATACACACCTCACACTCACTCAAGTTCGGATGAGAGAGTAGAGAAGGGAGGAGAGATAGATAGTTGTTGAATACAACTTATTGTCGAGATTGATCATATTATGACACAGTATTTGTGACTATACTATTCTTAGGAATTTTGCGGGGTTTTCTCCTTTATGGTTTCCCCAATGAAAATATTTGTGTCTTGTGTATCTGTTATATTTTATTCGTATAGTTGTACTTGTTATTATTTCATAAAAATATCCTACTTAATATAATACAATCTATAAAAACTAACACGCTATCAAATCCTCTCTAAAAGAAGGCATTGTGCAACTACAAAAACTAGGGCTTCCTAGTTCAAGGTTTTCTCTTCACAAATCATCAAGAAAAGAGGGCTATGCTAACTCGCCTCAGTAGGCACATATTTTAGTGGAAGTAGTTTCATAATTGAATAAGTTTCATTTTTACTCTATCACTAGTGCTGGGAGAAACTAGGGCATCACGTTTTGGAGGCTTCCAACCTCACTCTTCAGAAAGTGACCTTGCTGAGCAATTCGCATCAAGGAGGCACATCTTTCCATCCAAACAAAATTCCCAAACTCCCATTTTGGAAAATTAGGATTTCTCTAACAAACTCTAGGTTGAACAACTCTGGAACTAGGTTAGACACCTCAAATCAGTAAAATCTAAATATTTGTTTTTTCCATTTGAGGTTCTCATTTGAAAAGATGAATAACTATACTCATCTTGAGGAAAAGCTTGGAGGGGCTGATAAATTTTGAGAATTGAAGTAAATAATCTCCCTGGTCCTTGAAGAAAATGATTTGGATAATTACATCAGTGAGGAGGTTCCATAACCAGAAGGATATGAGGCTAAGTTTGCTCATAAGTGAAGCATGTCTAATGCCAAGAGAATCATTGCATATTCTATTAAGGATCAACCTCATCCCCTGTGTGTCTTCATTCAAGATACCGAAGGAAGTATATTATGCTTTGACAAAGATGTTCGAAGGAAAGAACATCAACCGAAAGATGAATTTGAGGAACTAGTTGAAGGATGTGAAGATACAGAACTCTGAGACTATACAGTATTACTACACAAGGGTTTCTCAAATCAAATAACAACTTGAAGTGGTTGATGAGAATGTCAAAGAGGAGAAATTATAGTGACTATCTTGAATAATCTCCATAGATCATGGGACTCATACATTCAAGGAATTTTTCCAAGAAGGAGGTTGATTTCTTTCAACAGGCTCTGAGAAGAATGTAAACAAGAAGAAGCTCAACTCATGACAAGAGAAGAGAAGATGGGAGCAACTGAAGATAAATCTCTCACAATTCACACCAAGAATAACTTCAAGAAGAAGGAGAAGAAGGAGAACTTTCATCACAACAAGAATAAGGACAAAAATTTACAAAAGAATACCAAGAGATATCCTTCAAATGTTCAATGCTATACTTGTGATGAAGAGGGACACTTTACAAGAGATTGTCGCATCAAGAAAAGGAGACACCATGCTCATATTTCTGAAGACGATGAACCAACAAACAAAATATTTAGAAGAGAGAAGGATGATTCAGATGAAGAGTGTATGTTGATATCAGCACTTACTAGCACTATCTCACACGAAAGCAATGATTGACTTATGGATAGTGGAGCTTCTAAAAACATGATGGGATACAAGGAATCATTCGTTAATATGTTTGAACATGAGTCACCTCACAAGGTGAAACTTGGGGATGATTACCAATAACCCATAAAAGGGAGTGGAGAAGCTTCATACAACCTTTACTCCAAGAAATACTTAAAGATGAAGGATGTGTTATATGTTCCCGAATTGAAGAAGAATCTTATCTCCATATCTGCACTAGATGCAAAGGGAATTAGAGTTGCACTTGTCGATGTCCAATTTCTAATGTGGCCTAGAGGGAAGACAATAGAGGATGCAACATTTATTGGAGAAGAAGACAGAGGCTTGCACAAGCTAAAGGGACATCCTAAAAAAGCACTAGTTCATTAGTCAATTGAACCAAGCGAACTATGGAAAAAAAGGATTCACATGTGCACTACAAAGCACTATTAATGGCAAGCAAAGAAGTCTCTAGACTTACAGAGATCCAGGAAAAGCATGAATCCATTTGCAAAGGATGTGCATAAGGAAATAATGCAAACAATACATTTCCTAGCAATGAGAGCAAGGCCAAAGGAATAATGGAGATAGTACAGACGGATTCATTTGGCCCCTTGTCTTCTAGCTCATTAAGTGGGTATGTGTACTATGTTTCATTTATAGATGATTTCTCACATAATACTTGGATATATTTCTTGAAAGGGAAAAATGAAGTTTTCAGTAAGTTCAAGGAAAATAAAGCCTTGGTTGAGAACCAAACCGATAGGAAGATCAAGACTCTATGGTCATATAATGGTGGATAATTCACCTCAGAATAATTCAAGGAACTCTGGAGAGAGTCTGGGATTAAGAGGGAGTTGAGAACTTCATACAATACTCAGTAGAATGGGGTAGTGGAACAAAAGAACCAGTTAAGTTTTTAATTTTTACACTGGATCTAATAACATTTAGCATTATAACATCATAACCATATGCAAGAGGATCACTGAAATATAGACAAGCACAACCATAAAAAATAACACAAATATTTATCTTGGGAAACCCTCATGGGGGAGAAAACCTAGCAAAACTTCCTCTATATAAGATGTATCAAAAGTAAAAGACAAGAACCTAGACAGGTGCGCCTCCTTCCAGCATATATATATATCCTATGCGCTATACACAAGTGAGTGTGTGTTCAAATGAGGAACACAACTCCTCTATTTATACTCTTTTTGTCACTTGACTTTTAACCTAACGATTCAGCCCCACTTAACTGACTGGCCCGACTTCACTTAGGAAGACTAGATACAATATTATATTATATTCATTAGGTTACTATTGACCCGACTTACAATGGAGGATTTACCTCGTGACTCTATGATGACCAATTACAATTGTAACATCTCAATGAAGGAATAATAACATATCCCTTGAGTTAAATCAATAAAATACATTTAGAATATACTTTAAAGTTACGGTATTTCAACACTCCCCCTTAACGAGAAGGTTATTCTACTAACAACATCATCATAGACTATAGGAGTAACGAGAGAGAGTATCTTCAACGGTATCAAGGTAATACATCTACACATCATAAGAAGTTTTCAACAATCATCAGTTGCTAGAACAATTACTCTTCAATGTCTTTAGTACTAGAACATCATCTTCTATAACACCGAGTCTTTATATTCTGCAGCACTCAATCACTATATCCTTTGTGGTGACACTTCGATATTCTTGATCATTTGTAGCAGCACTTCAATCTTCTTGATCCTTTGTAGCAACACTTTGATCTTCTCAATCCTTTACAGCAACACTTCCGTCTTCTTGATCCTTTGTATAAGCACTTTGATATTCTCAATCCTTTATAGCAGGAATTTGATCTTATAGATCCTGTGCAACAACACTTCTATCTTCTCAATCCTTTGCAATATGACTTCGATCTTCTTGATCCTTTGCAGCGACACTTCAGTCTTCTCGATCCTTTGTAGCAACACTTCTATCTTCTCGATACTTTGCAGGATCACTTCGATCTTCTTGATCCTTTCTAGAAACACTTTTATCTTCTCGATCCTTTGTAGCAACACTTCGATCTTCTTGATCCTTTACAACAGCACTTCAATCGTCTTGATCCTTTGCAGTAGCACTTCGATATTCTCAATCCTTTGTAACTTCACTTCGATCTACTTGATCTGTTTCTACCACGCTACCTGTAGTACACATGATCTCTTTGTTGGATGACCAATCCCTATCACTTTAGGACATATGTCCAAGGATGATGCAATCCTCCATCATCCTGGTCCATAGTATTGACCAACTGAATCACCTACAACTGAATGTAGATATCGACTGCACCTAGTTGCAAACCTCGTCGTCCATAAGGACTCATCGTATACCATCCATACCACTGAGGTTAGGACCACTCCTGAGTGAGTGTTATACTATGGTATCTACACAAGCATGGATGCGTACTCTTCCATGCAAGAGTATTTTCTACAGATCATATCTCGACCACATACAAAATTTGGCCCTCATCGTAGAACATCCTTACCACTAAGGTTAGGAACACTCCCAAGTGAGTGTTATACTATGACATCTATGAGGACTCATCATAGAGAATCCTTTCCACTGAGGTTAAGACCACTCCAAATTGAGTTTTATTCTATGGAATCTACATATAAATTTAGGCATACTCTCCATACAAGAGTATTGTCTGTAGAGCAGATATTGACCGCATACAAAATGTCATCCCTATCATCCGTAAGGACTCATCGTAGATACCCCTTGCCACTGAGGCTAGGACCACTCCCAAGTGAGTGTTATCTATGATATCCACAAATAAATGTGGATATTCTCCACGTGAGAGTAACTTCTGTAAAGAATATCTCGATCGTACCAAAGTATCAACCCTATCATTCGTGAGGACTCATCGTAGGACATCCTTAGCATGAAAGCTAGGACCATTCACAAGAAAATGTTATACTATGATATCCACAAATGAATGTGGGTACTCTCCATGTGAGAGTAACATTTGCAGGTCCATACTTAGTAAGGAACACTCTCATGAACATAGTGTTATACCTGCCATCCTCAAGTGAGGATACTATCATCCACAAGTGAATGTCGAACCTTGTCAGCATCTTCAGGCGCACTTGGCCTCTTTCATTCTGGAGAATCGTTATTAAACCATCATCGATGTCACTCTCATCATCACTCCCCATTTTCAGGTAGGATCCATATTATCAACCTGCTCCCCCTTTCTTTGAGGAGGGTTCATATCTTCGACCTATTCTTCCTTTTTGAGGATAATCCATATCTTTAACTTGTTCCTCCTTTCTGAGAAGGGTCCATATCTTCGACTTGTTTCTCCTTTCTGAGAAGGGTACATATCTTTGACTTGTTTCTCCTTTTCAAGAAGGGTCCATATCTTCATCATTCCTCCTTAGCGAGGAAATATCTATATCAACACCATTGTTCCTCCTTGTGAGGAAAGTCTTTTTTAACTACACCAAGATTGTCACGGAATCTTGGTCAACATATCAGTAACTTGCTCATCGATAATCACATACTGGAGTTTTATATCTCCCTTCAGTACCATATCCCTTATGGAACATAGGATTCTTTGTCATCTTTATGCAACTCTAGTTGTCACAAAGAATCACTGTGGTATCCAACTCCATGTAAAATAGTCCTGGCATCAGTTTCTAAATCCATATCTCTTCACAACTAGCAGAGAAAGATGTTATATAATCTACTTTAGTTTCGATGAGAGAAATGCTAAATCGTTTCTTACTAAACCATGAGATCATGGCGGATCCTAAAAAATAACATCCACCTGAGGTGATCTTTATGTCTACGGCACTTCCTGCCCAATATGAATCTGTATATCCATATAATATTTAGTCATGATCTCTACCGTAGTAAAGTCCCAAGTCTATCGTACCTTTTAGGTACCTCATCACATGTTGTGCAGCTATCAAGTGAACCCATCTAGGTTTAACTAGATACTAACTTAAGGTGTTCACATCAAAGCATATATTTGGCCTTGTATTCGTCAGATACATTAACGACCCAATGATCTGTATGTATTGAGTCATGTCCACTAACTCTGATGACTCATCAGATAACAACTTCAGTTTGGTGTCCATGGTTGTTTCCATGGATTTACAATCCAACATATCAAATATTTTCAATATTTCTACCACATACTTTCCCTGATTTAGAAAGATTCCTTCTGGGCTCTGCCACACTTCCATCCTGAAGAAATAATGCATCAATCCAAGATCTTTCATCTTGAATTCTTCATCTAGTTTCTTCTTTCTCTCTGTGATCTGTTTCCATTTCTTGTCAGAAATATATCATCCTCATACAGTAATAGTATGATAGGTTCATCATCCATAACCTTGAGGTAAAGGTTAGGATCATCTTTACCTTTAGTAAATCCTAAGATTATCAAGAAGTTGTATACTCTTCCATACCAAGCTCTAGAATCTTGCTTTAGTCCATACAAATCCTTATACATGAGTCACTATGTCTATTCGATGTATACCTCTTCCTCAATCACATCATTTAGGAAGGTTGTATTTACATCCATCTGGTGTAGGTTCCACTTCATCATGGAAGCAGGTGCCATGATGGTTCTGATGGAAGTGGACCTTGCTATTGGAGAAAATTTCTCTTCATAATCAATTCCCACTCTCTTGACAAAATCACAAATATTGTCTTTTTCAAGACTTCCATCAGCAACATGTTTTATCTTGCAAATCCACTCAAAAGACACCACACTCTTGCTTTATGGTTTGGGTACTATATCCCAAACATGACTAGTATTCTTCCATCATTTCTTCTACCATGACTTCATCTTGTTAGGTCATCAACATATCCTAGTCTTCCGCATTCAACCTTGAATTTTGTAACCCACTTTACTCTTGGTAAATCCTTAGTCCATTAGGAATTTGTCCATCATGTCATACCATATCGAACTTGAAGACCTTTTGTAGTCACTCCCCCTAAAGCGGAGTATCATCCTCCCTCTGCATTATATACTGGATTGATAGGTAGCATCCTTTGCTACTGATATTCTATGTATCCATATTAGGTTACTATAAAATCCTTTATCTTGAACTTTGTCGAAAATTTCCTCTTGCACCCATTTGTGAGCTTGTTGTCTTCTATAGGTTTCCATATTCAACCTTGTAGTGAAGGTTAAGATATTCATCACTCTAGGTGATATTCAATCTCCTTATGTAACAATATGTGCTTATCTATGGGTTCTTTCTATGCTCGTACAAAGCCTACTCTGCACAGGTGGTTCTTTTCTCAATATATACTTCTAATTCACTGGAGAAGTGTGTCTGGTCAATAGATTATGTCATGCCATAGTCTATTGTTTCTGAGAAAAACCATGAACCTTGATTTGTATACTTTTTCTTGTAGATCCATATGGAATACACTATGGACTTCCCTTTAGGTGTCGAAACCATATCCTAGACATCATTCCCCATCATCAATTGTTACTCTTTGATCATAGCTTCTATAATAGCTGGAAGGGTCTGCATCAATGATGTCACTCAATTATGCCACATAAATAGAGTGTATATGAGGCCTCTTACTTTATTTTGGAAGTCCCACCATAATTTTCTTCATCTTGAATTATCTCTCGTGCCCAATATGGTCTTCATCTCTTGAGGTGGATCTACCGCTCTCTTATATTCTTATGAATCTCTTTCTTCTGTCACGGTGTCTTTGACCCTAGGAGCTTCAAGTTCATATTAATGTATGTTTATTGGAGTGAATCTTGAATTTTCATCACTTGTTCTTTGGAACAAGTATCATCCTCCTTTTCTTGTAGGAGGTTGTACACGACCTTTCCTACAATTGAAATGCACCAGTTGCATGGTTAGAAATATTTCATAGGGCATATGCATATTGAAACATTATTATGCATCATGCAACTATTTTAGCCAATACAACATTCATCCATATCTCATGGAAAATTTCCAGACACCTTCCATATCTACCATAACATCATTGATATTTTGCACTAATCCAATAACATTGTTGAGATTTTTCACTAATCCAATGACATCATTCATATTGTGCACTAATCCAATATGTCACCAAAGAGGTTTCATTATAGATAAGTAGCAATGGAGTGTTGTACAACACCATGGGATACTTACCCATAACATGCATATTAGTAGTATATTGTCATTAATGCAAACATTCTATCATGCATAATACACAACATATACAAGAAAGACAATCCAAATGTGTATCTTTGTTTGTTTGGTAGATTCCTTCTTGTGCTTTGTCTTCATCTCCTTCTGGATCTGCATCTTATTCTTTGACCAATGAGATTGCTTCACTCTGATGCTTGCTTGAAATCTTTTCAGGAATGTTTCTTCAAGTGGATCTAGAGTTTGACAAAGAAACCCTAATTTTTCAACTTAGGTATATTTCTGATATGATTGTATAGAATATGTGCCTCCTCAAGGAAAGCTGAGCATCATACTCATTTTCCCAAAACTGTGATCAGAACTACAAAATATCTTATGCCCTAGTTTTCTTCAATTTCTTCTGCAAAATTGCATGATTTTGTTTCTGCTGCATCTCCTAAATTGTTGTTCCTCTGAGTCTTAAACGTTGTACTGAGGTCTCCTAGTATGTCTTCTTTCCAAACCCATAGGTTTGAGCAGAATTGGTTTCACCAATTGGGACTTATGAGAATTTTCCCAAGGTGACTTATTTCAGGACTATTCAGCATAGCGAACTTGTACGAGCTGCCACGTCTCACTGTTTCACCTTCGTGGTTTGAAACATTTACCAAAGAAACTAAAGTTCATTCCATATCTGTAAAATCTTGATAAATTTCATTTGGACCTTTGTATCCTAATATATTGCAAATCTTCCTAGGTCACATGTTTAAAGGCTGAATCCTATGAGAGGATGGAACCCTGATTTGGAGGAATCATATCTCCTATATTATAGCAAATATGAGGATAAAACAAATAGGGTACAAAAAAAATTCATCTTAGGCCTATAAAAGTTTCAGCTCCTGGCCCTTCTCCAACATCGATATATAGTGAAAGTCCCAACATGACTAGTTTTAGTATTCTAGGTTTTTCAAGCATGAAACCCTAATCTTCAATAGTTGTAGTTGTAGCAGTGTTTCAGCTGCACAAATACTTATTTCAGGGTATATCTAATACCTTCTTATGTTTTTAATGGTTACACCCGATCTGATAACATTTAGCATTATAACATCATAACCATATGCAAAAGTATCATTGAAAGATAGACAAGCACAACCACACAAAAGAACACAAATATTTATCCTTGGAAACCCTCGTGGGGGAGAAAACCTAGCAAAACTTCCTCTGTATAAGATGTATCAAAATTACAAGACAAGAACCTAGGTGCACCTCCTTCTAGCAGATATCTCTCTCTCTTTCTCTCCTATGCGTTATACACAAGTGAGTTTGTGTTCAAATGAGGAACATAACTCCTCTATTTATACTCTTTTTGTCACTTGAATTTTAACCTAACAAGTCGGCCCCACTTAATTGACTGGGATGACTTCAGTTAGGAAGACTCAATACAATATTATATTATATTCATTGGGGTACTTTTGACCCGACTCACAATAGATGCTTTACCTCATGACTCTATGATGACCAATTACAATTGTAAAATCCTGACGGAGAAATAATAACATCTCCCTTGGGTTACATCAGTAAAATACATTTATAATATCCTTTGAAGTTACAATATTTCAATAGAACCGAACAATCATGGAAGCAGCAAAATCAATGTTGCATGACTAGGATATTCATATGCACCTTTGGGCAGAGGCAGCAAGGACAGTTGTGTATGTACAAAATCATACTCCTCATCGATTACTTGACAACAAGACTCCTGAATAATATTTTTTAGGAGAGAAACCATAATTCGGCCATCTAATCATATTTGGTTTCCCAATGTACATACATATCCCAAAGGAGAAAAGGACCAAGCTCGATCCTTCTGAGATGAAAGGTGTATTTGTAGGATACAGTGATACATCAAATTCCTACTGAATATACTTCTGAATATTCAAGAATATTGACATCAATAGAGATGTAACCTTTGATGAAGACTCAGCATACTTCAGATCCAAGAGGAAACCTATTCAAGAGGTCGGTGAACCTAAAGATACGAGATCCTGAGATATGGAAATTGGAGAAAGAATTCTAGAAGACCATGAATATCATGACATGGCAGAACCATAAGAGCCAGTAGAGATAATCCTTGAGAAGGACTCCCATAATAGGAAACTAGCATGAGCACGATAGCTCATACGAGAAGTAGAAAAGTATGGTGCTCCAGAAGGAATACATAGAGAAAGGAAAAGGGAAAAGCCCTATAATATCTGTGTGGCCCTGCTATGTGACATCATTGAAAGAGAAACTTCCACCTTTGAAGAGGATACAGAAAAGAAATAATGGAAGGATGCTATGATCGAGGAATATTCGTCGATCATGAAGAATTATGTCTGGGAGATATATTCAAGACCGGAAAAGAAGTATGTCATGAATTTAAAGTGGATCTACAAGATCAAGCATGTTGTATATGGCAACATCATGAAATACAAGGAAAGGTTCGTAGCATGAGACTTCTCACTGAAAGAAGGCATAGACTACAAAGATACATTTGCTCCTATGGCAAGGTACACTTCCATTAGGACCATACTTACATTGGCAACAATTATGAAATGTAAAATACACCAGATGGATGTCAAGACAACTTCATTGAATGGTGTAGTAGAGGAGGAAGTGTACATGGAACAAACACTAGGATTTGAGATACATGACAGGAAGACCCATGTGTGCAAATTGAAGAAGGATTTGTATGGATTAAAGCAAGCACCAAGGACATGGTATGGCAAGATGGATAGCTTCCTAGTGAACCTAGGATTTACCAAGAGTAAAGCAGATTCCAACCTTTACTTCAAGGTTGAATACGTAAGACCAGTGATGCTCCTACTATATTTTGATGACTTGTTTCTGATAGGAGAAGAGGAACTCATTAAATATTCGAGGAGACTTGCTACAGAGTTCAATATGAAATACCTAGGTATGATGCACTACTTCTTAGGCATGGAGGTGTTCCAAAGTGAAAATGGGATCTTCCTTGGTCAAGGAAAGTATGCAGTGGATATTCTGAAGAGATTCGAAATGTTGAACTACAAGGAAATAGCCACACCTATGGCATCTAAGTTGAAGCTTCTGAATGATTCCTCATCTGAGACGCTTTATGCCATGATGTATAATCAGATGATTGGATCATTGATGTACTTGAAAAATATAAGGCCAGACATATGCTTTGCAGTGAAAACCCTAATCCAGTTCCTGACGGATCTGAGACATGTTCACCCGATAGCTACAAATCATGTACTGAGGTACCTAAAAGGTACAGTGGATTATGGGATCAAATATGATGTGAATTAGAAGATTAACCTACATGGTTATGTTGATTCAAATTGGGCAGGTAGAGCCACTAAAAGGAAGAGCACCTCAGGTTGTTGCTTCATTTTGGGATCTGGCATGATCTCTTAGTTCAGTGGGAAGCAATCATGTGTGGAGTTGAGCATAGCCGAGGCAAAGTATGTTGTCGCTTGCTCAGCTAGTTGCAAGGAAGTGTGGCTACAAAAGCTACTACCTAAGTTGTTTGGTATCCAGTTGGATGTGAATTGTATTTTATGTGACAATCAAATTTACATGAAGTTTTCAGAGAACCTTGTGTTCCATGACAAGTCGAAGCACATCAAGATCAAGTTCCACTATGTTGGCGATATGGTGCAGAGAGGGTCAGTGAAGCTCTAGTACGTGTCAATGAACGAGAATATAGTTGATGTGTTGGCCAAGCCTCTAGGGAGAGTGAAGTTCAAGTACTTTAGAGAAATAATTGGTGTGATCCACATCGAGACCCCTCGGAAGAGGGAGTGATGTGTTTTATAATAGCTAGAGAGACAGGCTGTCTGAGTGTAAAATCCTAGCGAAGATCATAGGTTGGTTAGATGTAATCAGTACTATAGATTATCCTTGTATGTAATAAGTCATGGCGAAGCTCGTTGGTTATGCTTGGATATAATCAGTCCTGATATGATTCTATGCTAGAAATAGCGGATGCATAATGTCTCACATGGGAAATGAGACAAGTTTTCCAAGAAGGAAAAATCCTGGTGAAGAAAGATGTTTAAACGTAACCAGTCCTATAGGTTGTCTTCATATGTAATCAGTCCTAGAGAATCTCGCAAGTTATCCTTGGACATAATTAGTCCCGAGACAGGTTATTCGAGTGTAAATATGATCCTTGGCATGGTATGTAGGTTACTCGAATGTAATAAGTCATGTGGTTTTTCCAAGTGTAAATGGAATCTTGTCGTAGTACATAGGTTACTTGGATGTAATATGCCTCGAGGATCATTTGAACCAAAAATATCCTTGACACATGTTGTTCATATGTAATAAGGACTTGAGGTTTACCTAGAACGTAAATTCTTGATGAAGTAGGTTGTTTGGTCATAATCAGTCCTTACATATGTGTGTGTGTGTGTGTGTGTGTGTGTTCCCATGTTGAGATTATTAGTTCATGAAGCACGTGAGGTGCACCTAGGCGATTCTCCTTTACTGGTAGAATGCAGGTTGACCATGGATGCTCTGTGTGCTCTGTTTTTTTTTGTACAATACAAAAGAGATGATATGGATAGGACGAGATAAAGGTAGAAGACGCAAGTTATTTCCGTGGAAATGTAAAGAAGGTCCTGGACAGTCCCCACGAGATGGTTGGCTCAAATATGTGATGAAGACCTGGATGAGGACTAAGCCTACACCTAGCAAAAAAGGGTTGGATATGTAGCAACTTCTGATGACAGATAGCATCATTTGATGATTAATAAGAAGATGATGATGGAAGTGGCTATGATGATGACTCTATGACACTTTGATGATGACTCTGCGACGAAGACTTGACCAAATGTGTTGATGACTATGGAAGAGAGAGAATTCATTCCTAGTTAAGAGGGAGTGTTGATGTATTTGTAACTTTAAAAGATATTCCAATGTATATTATCATTGTGTGTTGTTGTACCCCCATTGGAGATGTGTTTTCCTCCTTGTGGGATGTCTTTATTGTGTCTATACCTTGAGGTGCAACCTCTATTGTAAGTCGGGGAAATAGTCCTCAGTGTGACATCATGTAATGTGTATTTGGAGTATCTCTATGAGAATTCAACTTTGTTAGTGAAACAAATTGGCCCAGTCATGTAAAAGTTAAGTCACTTGATTAGTATAAATATGGAGGCCCTCTCCCTCATTTATACGCACCTCACACTCACTCAAGTTCGCATGAGAGAGAAAGAGACCAAGGAGGAGAGATATATGGCTATTGAATACTTCTTATTACTGGGATTGATCATCTTATGACTCACACGGTCTTTGTGACTGTATTATTCTGAGAATTTTGTGGGGTTTTCTCCTTTATGGGTTCCCCAGTGAAAATATTTGTGTCTTGTGTATATGTTATATATTATACATCTAGTTGTACTTGTTATTCTTTCAGACCAAGATCCTAATTAAGCTAATAAGATATAGAAAAAACTAACACTTGGAACCATGTTGCAAACTATGAGTATGATCATGCAAAGATGAGTATAGTCTACTTACTTGTTCCAATTAGGTTATTATGAGACTAACCATTTGTGTGTTGTTGTGCAGGTCAAGGAGAGTTTACAATGGATAAGGGGAGGGTTTCCATTGTAAGAGAATCCCAAAGGTAGGGGTAGAGGACTAAAGGAGAGTCTTGTTGCTATAGCAGCCATAGATCGAAGGGCGGAGCAGCCTTGGGGTTGTTGTAAAAGGAAGATATGTGGGTAGGGAGACGCTTAGGAGAGAAACCAATGGAAAAGGGAAGACACTCGAGGTTAGAATAGGTAGAAGCGATGGTTTAGCAACACTCTAAGGGATGTCTTTAGGGCATGGAGGTGGTGGAAAGGACTAGCTAATGTGGTGAGAGGCCTTATAGAGGACACTGAGGGTTATGGGAAGGCCTTTATGGATTTTAGGGAAGAATTAGGACTGTTTTAGTGCCTTTTGGGGCATATTTTGAGATTTTTGCAATTATTGTACTTTTAGGGTTCCCTATAATTCTGACTTAGGGTTTTTAGGGATTTGGAGGCTAGGGTGAATTTGTAGGGAAGGCGGTCGAAATTTTATGGAGGTCTGAAAAATGCAAAAAATATATATATTTTATTTTATTTTTAGGCTTTCTAACATAAAATTGTAGACTTAAAATTAACCTAAAACTAATCCTAAACTAACCCTAGAAATAGGTTGTTTAGAAGAGAAAAGGTGTGAAAACCAAGGGAACTAACCCTAGCAAAAATCCCTACCACAACCTAAGGCGTCTAGGGAGGATGGCTAACCTAGAGAGGAAGATTTTCTAGGTCAAACAACTATCCTAGAAAATATAAGGTAAAACCCTAGCGGACCCTCACAAGGAGACGTGCCTCAACCAGCTAAGGTGATAAGAAGGATGGAAATGGTCTATTCTAGGAGAAAATGCAACACTAGGGCTACCATTTAAACTCAAACAATGCATCATCAACCACCATTCAAACAAAGAGATAAGAATCCTGAACTCCTTGTGCTCGTGTTTATCCAACAAATCAAAACATCACCTAGCAAATAATTTCACCAAAGAATTGCCAGAAAAATCTTGCATTAACCCTGAAAAACCTCCTCAAGAGGGGCGCATCTCTCTAAAGAGCCCTACAAAGGGTAAAACAAATGCATAGTGTATTATCCCATAAGTTTTGTCTCTAAAATTAAAGTGAAGAGATCTATTTGTATGATCTCACACTCACTTTTTACAAAATATCTAGGCCTACATGCCTTAAAATAAGTCAACTTGAAATTATAAAATTCCAACTTAAAATTAAAAGAAAATAATAATAAAATATGGCCTAATGTAGGGCGCTCAAGGTAGGCTACCTGGGGTATTTGTACCCACAGGTTCCAAAATATGCTCAAATAATTGAATCACTCTGAACGAAAGGATGGAGTGAGCTAGAGGGAGGGAATTATACCCCATATAACCCCTAGAATGTTGTAAAATTCCTCAACGCCCTCCTCAAAGCATGAAAGGGCCTGGCATGGAGGGTGGATTTCCTATGAGGAGATAAGGCTAGGGAGAGTAGGCTCCAGCAATTTGAGAGTCCAGGAGGGTGTCATAAGTGGTTGTGAGTAGAGGCGAAGGTCTCACTGCTGAAGCAAAGGCCACCTTAGCATGTAAATAAGATATGGGTCCATGTGACCCAGTGGTCAACCCTTAGGATCCCCGAACACCAACCCCGAGGTTAAAACCCCCATAAAGGGCAGTTAGCAATTTCATTAATCCATGGTACTCCTAAAGTATGGATCAAAGGGCCCATCCATGACCACCATTGCTCAATAACACCCCTCTTGGTTGAAAAAGTGTCCCTCTCTCCCTGGGGTACACCTGAAGGTGTTATGGGTACAGGTGCAACGTAACACTCAATATTCTCTTATATTGCACCTACAGTTCCGAAAGCAATCTACTATTGTAAAATAAATTCTCTCCTATCTATCATAATTATAATCTGAAGAATTTCTAGTGTTTTTCATCCTCATTTTTTGTAGGGTTTTACCGAGGGTATATCATGTGTTATGGTTGAATGTTCTATTGATTCAAGCATTCAATATTTCCACACTTAAATAATTAAATATCAAAGCTCAACATATTTGCACAAAAATAAACATGGTATCAAATCTTAGTGCATGAATGAGATCATATTTGGCAAGCAAACTTGAGCTTACGTAGATCTTGAAAAGTTGAGCACACGACTTGAAGACAATGGCATCAATATCTCTACGACCAAAATACCGACTTGATCACACTTCAAATTTCAACACTTGGAAGGAGAGGGTTCTAAACATACTAGAGGAACATGATCTGGATGGATATGTATCCAATGTGGTGGAGGAGTCTCCATATAATGCGGGGTGCATCAACATCAATTAGAAGAACCAAGCTAAAGAAAAATGAATCATCTATGATTCGGTGAAGGAAAAATTGATGTCTGTGATTACTCCTTTGAAGATCGTGAAGGAATTTTTTGATACGTTGACAAACCTATATATAAGTCAAAAGAGAGCATTTAAGAACAAGATATGAAACCTCAATATGGATAAGTAAGAGTCAATGGCCTCCTTCTTCACCTAGAATATCCCTTTGCTATGAGATAAACTTGCAATCATTGGAGTTGTGGTGGATGGACATGATCTTCTTTAAACCACCATTGATGGTCTCCCATACTCATGGGAGACATTATTGGTCATGGTAAACGACCGATAAGTGCAACCTAACTTCAATAGTTTGTGGCATGACTGCATTCAATAGGAAGGGTGAATCCATAGAAAGATTGTGTTCACTAAAGAATAAAACCT
This sequence comes from Pseudotsuga menziesii, assembly GCA_001517045.1. NCBI lineage: Eukaryota > Viridiplantae > Streptophyta > Pinopsida > Pinales > Pinaceae > Pseudotsuga > Pseudotsuga menziesii. The sequence continues at coordinate 140,053 of LPNX010588805.1, read as the reverse complement.
AACTCTCACGATAAGGATGAAGAAAGGAAAGAAGCACTTCTCTCAAAATAATTTTTATCATCCAAAGAAGAAGGTCTACAACAAATACTTTGACAAGTCAAAGGTTAGATGGTACAACTATGACAATAAGGGCCATTATGCAAGGGAGTGTCAAGAAAATAAAAAGGGAAAAGGAAGGTTTCATGCTTCTACCACTATAGAAGATGAAACCACTCAGAAGAATGAATCCGTAGAAACGGAAACAAGGAGAGAGTATTACCTTGTTTCATCCCTTTCTGGATCATTCATTACAATTGAAGACACATGGTTTGTTGATAGTGTTGAATTGAAGCACATGATTGGATATAGGAGCACCATAAATGACATAAAAGAAAAAAAATTCACATGCATGGTAGAGTTGGGGGACAACTCAACGTATTCGATCCAAGGAGTTGGATCCACCTCCTTCCAGCTAATATTAGGTAATATTCTACATGTGGAGGACATTATATATGTTCCAGGATTGAAGAAGAACCTTCTACCAGTTTTGGTTCTTGAAGATAAAGGCTTTCAAGTTGTCTTCATGGATAATCTAGCACTATTATGGCTGAAGAAAAAAGACCCGAAATATGTTGTAGTGATCAGAGTTAGAGAGGGAGGTCTCTACAAGGTACATAGGAAGTAAATTCAAGCTATAGTTCACAAAAATTTCAATCCATGTGAGCTTTGGAATAAAAGGATTGGTCATCTCCACTACAAAGTGCTACTATTACAAAATATGATAAAAGGTATGCATGCATTTGATTTTGAGCATGATAGTGTTTGTAGGCGTTGCACACTTGGGAGTAATGTTAAGAAAAAAAATTCTAGTATTTCTACTAGATCTAAAGGGATTTTAGAGTTAATACATTCCGATGTATGTGGTCCCACGTCATCACACTCCCTCAGTGGCTATTTATATTATGTATTGTTGATAGATGACTTCTCTAGAAAGTCGTGGATTTATTTCCTGAAGGCTAAGAGTGAAACTCTTTGCAAGTTTAAAGAGTTCAAGGCCATAGTTGAAAATCAGACAAGAAAGCACATTTGTGAATTAAGTTTTGATAATGGAAGTGAATTTGAGTTAGGTGCATTTAATGATTTCTATAGTGATGTAGGAATATGTAGACAATTAACAATACCCTACAATCCCCAACAGAATGGGGTTTCCAAAAGGAACAATAGAACCATATGTGAGGATTCAAAATCCATGATGCATGACCAATATCTATTATGGGCAGAATCCACCATTAAAATTGTTTATATGCAAAATAGAATCCTTCATGCTATTCTAGAAGAGAAGACACCAGAAGAAGTGTTCACTAGTGAAAGCAAGATATTTCAAACTTGAGGATCTTCAGTATCCCAACATGCATTCATGTATCGAAAGAAAATAGGACAAATATGGAGCCTTCTGAAAAGAAGGACACATTTTTTTGTTATAGCGAATCATCCAAATCCTATAGAATATATGTGCCAAGTGAAAGGCGCATTGAAGTCAACAGAGATGTGACATTCCATGAAGAGGTTGCATTCAAGTGATCAGAAGAGATTCATTATGATATAGACATGAAGGAGCATGAGATCACATGATGGAGGACCCATATTTTGATTCTCCCCATTCATAGATCCAAAGGGAGAGTAAAAAAAGTTTTCTAAAATTCACTAGATCTTGAAGAACTAGTAGAATTGATTGAGAGGTCACTTGATGAACCTCCTACTAAGAGGAGGTCTACATGGTGCTAAGACATTCTACAAGATGCAGAGAGGCATGGAGCACCATTAGGATCATCTAGAGAGTGAAAGAAACCTGACATATATTTAGGGTATGTTGAAAACATGGGTCACATCAGTGATTCAAAGCCTAACTCATATGAAGAAGTTGCTAAGTAGCAATTCTGGAAAGATGCAATAACAAATCAATACAAGTCTATTATGAAGAATTATGTTTGGGAGGTTGTTCCTAAACCTTAAGGGAAGTCCATAATAACTTCCAAATGGATTTATAGGATTAAGCATGTTGCTGATGGAAGTATTGAGAAGTATAAATCCAAATTTACATCCCAAGGGTTATCCCAGAAAGAAGGCATAGACTATGATGAGATATTTTCTCCTGTGGCCAGGTACACCACTATTCGAGCTATGATCTCACTTGCATCTGTTTTAGGATGGAAGATTCACTAAATGGATGTCAAAATAGCCTTTCTCAATAAATGAGGTGGATGAAGAGGTTTATATTCGGCCACCTAGGGGGTTTGTGGTTCATGGGAAGGAGTCCCATGTTTTCAAATTGAAGAAATTATTGTATGGGATTAAACAAGCTCCCAGGGCTTGTTTATTCGAGAATTGACATTTATATTCAAAGATTGGGCTTCTCTAAGAGATAATATTATACAAACTTTTACTTCAAAGTAGTGAAGAACCAACCATTGATATTGGTTCTATATGTCAATGATTTGTTCCTTACAGGAGACGATCATATGATTGCTTGGTGCAAGATGGAGCTCACTTTTGAGTTCATGATAAAAGACTTATTTCTTGGCCTTGAGGTTAGGAAAATATGAGATATTTATTTCTAAAGGTAAGTACACTATTGATGTGTTGCGCAGGTTTGGAATGATGGATTGCAAATCCATGTCTACATCGATAGTTTCTAATTTGAGGAAACTACAAGAGTAAGATTCTGGATTGGATCCTATGGACCCCACTTTGTATAAACAAATTATTGGCCTCCAAATATCCCAACTTTCAGTACATGACTGTATTTAAAAAAATTACCCTCTTATACTCACTCTTTTTTTGATGAAATTTTATAGGTAGGTAGAGGATTATTTCCTCTATACTCTATAAAAAAAAATCATACTTTTTTTATAAACCAATAGTGAGCATTAGTAAAAGGAATGCACCTATGTCAAAATTGCTCCTGATTTATACATGACTGTAATTTAATTTTCTACCCCACTTAGACTTAATTTTTTCAATGAAACTTCATGGGGAAATAGAAGAATATGTTCCCTACACCCTAAAAAAATTTGTACACCTTGATTCCAAGTTTTGAAGTGGTAATGAGAAGAACACCATACCTATGTTAGAGCTGTCCTGAGATTTGAAATTTTTTTATAGATGACTGGAATTGAATTTTTTCATCCATTGCTCATAAAATTGCATGGGGAGCTAGAGTAATATGTCCTCTACAACCTAAAAGTTTTTCAACCTCTGATATGGAACCATTTGGGATTAATTTTCAAAACACCGTACTATACTGCTTGTTGATTCTTGAATGTTGTGCTTGTACTCATTGATGGAGCTTCTCTAATAATTTTGCAAGCAGGGCATGTTGGATCAAGTGTGAAGAGTTCTTTGTACAAATAAATATTTACTATTTAATTCATTTTCATTTTTTCTCAAAGAAAAGGCGTCGTTATTGGTTTTAACCAATGCTCTGCCTCATGGCACCATTGTTAGTTTTCACCATGAAGAATATTTTATTTATACTAACCTTTACCTGCCTCAAAGGAGGTTTTCAAGCAAAGTCCCATCCCAAGTGGCTCAAAGAGGATTTCACAATAGGAATTTTTTATTCTTTCTTATCTCTTTTTTTAACAAAAATAAATCTACCTATCCTACCCTACTTTCAAAATGTTACCTATCTTCTCAAGTGTAGGAGACTTTCAATGCATCCACGTGCACACTATAATCATGAGTGAACTCATATCACCAGTTTAAAAAATGTACATCAATAGATGCAAGGATATGAGGTACCATTTACACAAGTGGATAAGGTGATAATAATTTATGGATATTAGAGTGGTATTGTTCGTTGTTGATTGCTTGAAACCAAGACTCAATATAGTCATGATCTATCTGCCTCTCTTATGCTTTGATGATGATTTGAAATTCCTCCTCCTTCATGTAATAATGTTCTTCTAAGACTAGTCCATTTTTCTCTAGAATGCACAATGAGTCTGGTGATAAGCATGCAACAAATTCTTCAACTTCGGGCTCTAATGTCTACTCTCCATCAAATTTTCTCTATATATTTTTTATTTCCTTTGCATGCATGCAAGGAAGGATGAGAGAAAAACATGGATCTTCGGACTCTCTTGCATAGATGGACAGATGGCTGAGAAAAATCTCTTCTTCATGGATTCCACATTCAGCTTCATTGAAATATAAAGACAAAGGGAAAATGAGAAAAAACTCTTCTTCATGGATTCCACATTCAACTTCATTGAAATATAATGACAAAGTAAAAATTTCCTCATCTTCTAGTGAAATATTCTCATGTATCCTTTCTTGTATGGCTTCTTGGGATGCAAATCTATCTCTGTTTGTATCTCTTGGCTTACAACATGGATTTGAGAAAATATTTGCAGCAATTCATTCTCCTTTCTTCAACAACTTCTTTAGCATCTTGTTGGCCATGAATTCCTGCTTAAACATATGCCCCAAAATTGGGGTTTTGATACATATAAATCATATGGATGCATGCAAGCTATTTTTTTTAATTTTCCAATAAAGTTTCAAAACTATTACTAATACAACCTTAACACCTCCCCAACAACGGAACCAAAAATGATGGGATAATGAATTGCATCTATAAAACTGACATGTTGGATCATTAATTAAATTATCAACTTGGGATTTTGTACAAAATTAATAGGTACCATGCACTATATATGCAGTTGCAAAGGAATAATTCATCAAGATGTGGTATAAGTGAAATCTATTCTAATGACAAAAATGAAATCTAATATAATAAACAATAAATGAAATCTTCTTTCAAATGAAAATGAGATCTAATATAATCAACCAAAAAACTTCTATGACAAACTTTAAATATAATATAACTAACGCTTACAAGAAACATGGATTCCATCATTAGACTAGGCACATTTCCCTTATTGGCAATTTCATAAACAAGTTTTACGAATCTCTTTGCCTAGATTTAGACAAACCTTTTGAAGGACTCCCTAATCTACCCTACCATCAACATACTAAATGCAATTTTTTTAGTGACATAAAATTCCAAGAAGCTAATGAAACAAACAAGAAACTTAATACTTTACCGCGTTCATATGATGAGATCTCATGTGTAAAGGAAACAAAATGAAAAGACATAAAGAAGTTCTAATCTAATAAACATGAAAATAAATATAATATAAGATATCAAGGAAATATAATACTCTTGAAATCGTAAAGAAAGAAAAATTGTGCAAAAAAATGGAATTAAAACAGGAAACAAGAAATTGCCTACAAAATGCAGAACCCCTACAATCCTTGTTGCAGAAAACTAAGAACTGTAGAAGAAACACACATATTTCTACATTCATTATAATTTGAATAAAATAAATTAAGAAATGAAATGCACGGATGAAAGGAAAGGTATGCAAGGGTACTAATACCCTCCCTTGAGTGATCCCAACCCAAGGGAGCTCCATAAACCCTTGCTAAACTAACTAATTTAAAGAGAAACCAAAACTAGTTTTTATTCATTAAAAGTCTGCAATTAAAACATGGCAACAAAATGTCTCTTACAAATTCGCCTTGAACATCCAGGGATAGAATAGAAAATGTTTGAGAGAATAATAATGACTGAATTCAATAATAATATCATGCTATCAAATTTACTAGCATTTATAAATAAAAAAAATAACTCAAACTGCCCAAGCAATTAGCTCCTTGGTTTGTGGAAGTTGTCCCATTTAACTAGAAATCTGCATGCAAGTTGATAGGATTGATTTTCTCTTTAAAAATTCAACTTTTCCTCCAGGATTTATACTTGATATGATGTTGATTTCTTCTTCCATGTTGTGGCATATGAGAATAAATGGCACTTGAGAAAACTGCCCATTCAATCAACTCCTTGAGTTAAGGAAATTGTGCCAGTTAGCTAGAAATGTGCATGTTGATTTTGTGGGATTGATTCCCCCTCTTAGGAATTCGATTTGGCCTATATGATATCTCCTTTGTATTATATTAAGACCTTCTTTATACACTGTAAGTTCATGAGAATCAAGAGGGGACATAATTCCTTAAATCTCTCCACCAAACTTTAGTTAGACTAATGAACTCATTGAGAGAGAGAGTGAGATGATTGTTGAGACTTGATCTCTTCCACCTTGATTCATATATATTCCAACTATAAATCCACCACAAATAAGTAATTATTTGAAAAATATTATCCCATTATCTCATCAAATAAATCAAAGGAATAAGAAATTGAGTAAACATCACTACTCAAATGTCAAGATATTTATTTAACAAACATGCATATGCTTTTAGGAAGAGCATCATAAAGTTTATAATATTTTATGAAACTTAGACTCTTATGCCTCACTAAAAATACTTAGGTATGATCAATAGGACAAACTAATGTGATATTTATTGGTCTCATCATGTGCTTAGGTACCTTCGAGGTACAACCGCCTATGGACTCAGATATGCATCTAGTGGAGTGATGCTAATTGGATATGCTGATTCATATTGGGGTGGTAATTGTGGACTGAGAGAGTACATCCGACTAGTGTTATATATTGGGTTAAACTATGATCTCTTGGTCCAATAGGAATCAAGGATTTGTATCTCATAGTACTACAGAATCAAATTATATTACAGCTAGTATTGCCTACTGAGAATCAATGTGGCTTAGGAAGCTACTTGTCAGGTTGTTCAGTGAGAAGCTTGAGTCTACAGTCATTCGGTGTGAAAATCAAGGCTACATCAAGATTTCCAAAACCTGTATGTTTTATGATAAGTCGAAACACATTGAAATGAAGTATCACTTAATTACAGACATGGTCTAGAAAGGTGCAATAAAAATTTAGTACATTGCTACTGATGAGCAGATTGCAGATGTGTTAACAAATCCTTTGTCAGTGAAAAAGTTTAGGTACTTTCGAGAAAAGATTGTTATAGCATATAATGCCTCCCTCACTAAGAGTGAGTGTTACAATTACATCACATTCTCCATTCCAATCTTGTGCAACCACAATTGGACCTCATGTTTTGAAGCAGGGAGACTGAGTTGGACAGAGGAACATGGAGTATAATTCTTGAGTTGGACTCAAGAATGACTAAGCCTTCAGTTGTTAAAGGTTATTCCTCATTTGTTCAGGTTAATGCTTTGATATATCAAAATGTGATGTTGTAAAGTCTTGTTGGACAAGGATCGGGACTTATGTGTCAATTCAGATTATCATGTGGACCTCTAGTTATAGTAGGTACCCATGAGTTGGACCTCCAGTTATAGAGGTAAATGCTTTGCATGTTGAAGCATTAATGTTGTGTGATGTATTTCTAACCATTGTCACTTAGTGTTATTAAGTATCCTTTAGATACTAGCCACCTCTAGAGAGAATTACTTTAGCATATGATCATTTGGTATAAGAGAAATATAATATGATCACAACATCATAAAAATATTCTTAGTATAATCTGATATGATAAATAAAATAAAGTTAACACATATTGACCATGCAGTAAAGATAAGAGATAATGCATAGAGAACAAGATAATTTGAATTGCTTAAGACAAGACTTTAGTGAACTCGAAATTGTTAAAGATTCAGTTAAAGTAACAATGTATGCATTAGTTAAATATTGTTAATATTCAATTAAAGCTGCAATGTATGCATCAGTTAAATAAAGGATAACTCACAGTGATCACTTTAGTAAATCAATCACAATGATTTCGGTTAATTATTAGTTAACTAAAACTATTAATAAAGAGGAATTAGCTAACTAAAGTGTTTTGCATGATGACACTTTAGTTAAACTAAAAGATGACACTTCAAGTAATAAACTGTTTGCATGATGACACTTGAGTTATTGCATTACGACACTTAATTTGGTATCCTATCTAATTTCTCATGCAATTAGTTAGAAGGCGAGATCATCAAGAATTCTGTTAAGTATGATTTAATGTCAAAAATGAAAGGCATAGTGCATTGATTATGCAAGATTGAAAAAACTGAGGTGCACAACAAATATCCAAGAAGGAAATTCTCTATAGTTTTGATGGGAGGATAATTACTCATGCAGTGATTCACTACACCTTGCATGGAACTGATTATTTCTAGTTATTAATATGTTGAACACATTGGGAATATCATTTGATTGATCCCTATTCTCTATTGCTCAATATTCTCTTATCTTGCACCTGGGGTGCCGAAAGAAATATGCTATTGTAAAAGGCATTCTTTGCTATCTATCATAATTGTAATCTAAATATTTGATAGGGTTTTTCATCCTCATTAGTTTTAGGGTTTTCTCCATGGCATATCCTGTGTTATGGTTGAATTTCTCATGTGATTGAATGTTCTATTGATTCTAGCATTCAGTATTTCCACACTTGAAGAATTAAGGTCAAATATAAACATATTTGCACGAAAATAAGCATGGTATCAGAGCTCAGGGCATGAAGGATATAATATTTTGCACAAAAAATCAATCCTACGTATATCTTGAGGAGTTGAGCACAAGACTTGAAGACAATGGAATCAATCCATGTACAACTAGAAGACCGACTTGAGGACACTTCAAATTTCACAACTTGGAAGTCCAGGGTTCTTAAAATCCTGGAGGAACATGACTTGGATGGATATGTATCCAATGTGGATGAGGAGCCTACATATAATGCAAGGAACATCAACTTCAATAAGAACCAAGATAAATCCAAACGAATCATCTATGATTCGATGAAGGAAAACTTGATGTCCATGATTACTCCTTTGAAGAACACAAAGGAATGTTTTGATACATTGAAAAACCTATATGAGAAGAAGGCCCTAACTCAAAAGAGGGCATTGAAGAACAAGCTATGAAACCTCAAGATGGAGAAGGAAGAGGAAATGGCCTTCTTATTCACCTAGATCTCTTAGGTAAAATATCAACTCACAAGCATTGGAGTTGTGGTGGATGAAGATGATATTATTCAAACCGTCATTAATGGTCTCACATCCTCATGGGAAACATTCTTGACTATGGTAAAAAACTGAGAAGTGAAACCTAACTTCGAGAGGTTGTGGCATGATTGCATTCAATAGGAAGGGTGAATCCATAGTAAGATTATGTGCACGAAAGAAGAAAACCTTTCTCTCACTACAAGGATGAAGAAAGCAAAGAAGCACTTCTCTCCAAATAAGTTTTCTCATCCAAAGAAGAAGGTATACAACAAAGAATTTGGCAATTTGAAGGTTAGATGCTACAACTGTGACAAGAAGGGCCATTATGCAAGGTAGTTCCAAGCAAATAAAATGGGAAAAGGAAGGTTTCATGATTCTAACGCTTTAGAATATGAAACCACTCAAAAGAATGCATATGAGGAAAAGGAAACAAGGAGAGAGTATTACCTTGTTTCATCCCTTTTTGGATCTGTCATTACACGTGAATACACATGGTTGATTGAAACTGGACAGTGGCTCATCCAAGTACATTAATAGATATAGGAGCGTCATTTGTCACCTAAAAGAGAAAATTTCACATGCATGGTAGAGCTAGGGGAGAACTCAGCCTATTTGGTCCAAGGGGTTGGATCGACCTCCTTCCAACTAATATTAGGTAATATTCTACATGTTGGGGACATTATGTATGTTCCAGGCTTGAAGAAGAACCTTTTATCAGTTTCAGTTCTTGAAGATAAAGGCTTTTGAGTTTTCTTCATGGATAATCAACCATTATTATGGCCAAAGAACAAAGGCATAGAATATACTACAGTGATCAAAGTTAGAGAGGGAGGTCTCTACAAGGTACCTAGGAAGTACATTCAAGCTATGGTTCACAACACTATCACTTCATGCCAGATTTCGAAGAAAAGGCTTGGTCATATCCACTATAAAGCAATACCAGGATTACAAAAGATGGTAAAAGGTATGTTTCTATTTGATTTTGAGCATGGTAGTGGTTGTAAGGGTTGCACACTTGGGAATAATGTTAAGAAATAAATTTATAGAAATTATACTAGATATCAATGGATTTTAGCGTTAATACATTCTAATGTATGTAGTCCCATGTCATCCCCCTCCTTAGTGGATATTTTTATTATGTATTGTTCATAAATAACTTCTCTAGAAAGTAATGGATTTATTTCTTGAAGGCTAAGAGTGAAAATCTTAGCAAGTTTAAAGAGTTAAAGGCCCTAGTTAAAAATAAAAGGGGAAAGAACATCCATGCATTAAGGTCTGGTAATGGAGGTGAATTTGAGTCACATGCATTTAATGATTTTTGTAATGATGCAATAATATGTAGACAATTGATAGCACCCTACAACTCCCTATAGAATGGGGTTATCGAAAGGAAGAATAAAACCATATGTGAGGCTGCAAAATCCATGATGAATAATCAAGATCTATCTACCTCACTATGGGAAGAATCCACCAATACAACTATCTATATCCATAATAGAATCCCTCATGCTATTCTAGAAAAAAAGACACCAGAAGAATTGTTCTCCATTGAAAAACTATATATCTCACACTTGAGGATATTCAAGATCCTAGTATACATTCATGTACCAAAATAAAAGAGAACAAAGATGGAGACTTCCAGAAAGAAGGGGACCTTTCTTGGTTATAGAAAATCATCCAAAACCTACAGAATATATGTGTCAGGTGAAAGACACATTGAAGTCAACATGGATGTGAAATTCCATGAAGAGGATGCATTCAAACGATAAAAAGAGCTTAAGTAAGATAGAGACATGGAGGAGCATGAGACTCCCATGATGGAGGACCCATATTCTGGTTCTCCCCATTCAGATATTTAGTGGGAGAATGAAGAAGTGCTCTAATATTATCTAGCTCTTGAAGAAACACTAGAACTATTTAAGAGGCCACTTAATGAACCTCCTACTAAGAGGAGGTATGCATGGTGCTGATATATTCTACAAGATGGAGAGAGCCATGGAGAACCATTAAGCTCATCCAGATAGCGAAATAAACCTGACAGATATTCAGGGTATGTTGCACAGATGAGTCACGTTAGTGATTCAAATCCTACCTTATTTAAATAAGTATCTAAGCAACAATTCTAGAAAGATGGGGTGACAAAGGAATACGAGTTTATTATGAAGAATGATGTTTGGGAGGTTGTTCCTAAACCTGAAGGGAAGACAATAGTAACTTCCAGGTAGATTTATAAGATTAATCATGATGTTGATGGTAGTATTGAGAAGTGTAAAGCCAGATTGTTTCCCACAGTTCTCTAAGAAAGAAGGCATATACTATGATGAGATAATTACTCTTGTGGCTAGGTACACCACTATTCAAGCTATGATCGCACTTGCATCTGTTTTAGGATGGAAGGTTCACCAAATGGATGTGAAGAAATCCTTCCTCAATGGTGAGGTTGAGGAAGAGGTTTACATTCAACTTGAGGATTTTTTGGTTCTTGGGAAGGAGTCCCATGTTTGAAAATTGAAGAAATCATTACATGGGCGTAAAGAAGCTCCCAAGGATTTGTATTCAAGAATTGAAAGCTATCTTTAGACACCAGTCTTCTCCAAGAGAAAAGCTAATACAAACGTGTACTTCAAATTGGTGAAGAACCAACCATCAATATTGCTTCTATATGTTGATGATTTATTCCTTACCAAAGAGGAGCATATGATTGCTTGGTGGAAGAGGGAGCTCACTTCTAAGTTTGGGATGAAAGACTTAGGTCTTACGCACTACTTTCTTGGCCTTGAGGTTTGGAAAATATGAGATATTTATTTCTCAAGGAAAGTACACCGTTTATGTATTATGCAGGTTGGGCATGATGGATAGCAAATCCATGGCTACACTGATGGTTTCCATTTTGAGGAAACTACATGTGTCAGATTCTGGATCAGATCTAGTGGACCCCACTTTGTATAGATAGCTTATTGGTTCGTTGATTTACCTAATACACTTGATACCTAACATATATTATGTTGTGAGTAGTCTGAGTCATTTTATGTCTTATCCAAGACACGGACATTGGGTTGTAGAGAGGAGTGACTCCATATGTTGATTACAATACTTACTCACACTCATATCCATTTTATAATTAATAATTGTGAATCAATAATTCCTTTATGTGGTGTGTGTCGCACTTCTCAAGAACACTCCCCGTACTTAGATATGCATTGATATTTAAGAATGGGTGCTATCCTCACTTTAAATTTATGTGTATTGAACTTGAAGAAGAGTATGGGCTTCCTCCATCCAATCCCATATTTTCGTTGTAGTTTATGTTGGGAGCAGAAACAGTCTTCTCGAAATCGATTTCTCCTTGGTATATTTTCTTTGTTAATGTGTATTACAAGAAGGGATCAATTTACATCTATGAAAAACTACAAAGGAGAGTGATTCCACTCTTGGGGAACTTATGCCATAATTTTGCAGCCCATTTATTAAATTTTCTATTGTTTATATATGTGTGATGAGGGAAATCCTTTAAGATATAATCCTATCTATGTTTGATTTGCTATATAATCCACATATATACCAAAGGAGAGGATTTTTTCCTAAAGGACTTGTCCCTTTACATGTTTTGTTATTAATGTTTACAATAGGATTCCTGGAGAGACTTGTCTTGTCTTATATTTAGTATTGTGGTTACATCCAGAAATGAAGGGCGACCTGTAGCAAGTCAACTCTTGAGTTTATTTGCTTCTGATTAAAAGCTTTCAAAGGAACTCAGATATCTTCCTTACATATTCATGCATTGTGTCTTCAAGGGTGAGAGCCTTTAAGATCATACTTGTTTTATGTATAATTATTGCCTAGTATAGTCGTGTTTCTTTGATTCATGTGCATCCAAGAGGTGCAAACTCAATATGTATAGTTCTTGTTAAAGAGCAGGGAGCTCTATTAACTCCTATTATATAATTAAGAGCATTCGATTCCACCTCTTTTTTTATAATGTGAATGAAGAAGATTTCCTATAGACTTTCTACCTTAAATTAAAAAGTTGGACTCTTGCTTACGAACCAAGTTGACTATTAAAAGACAAGGTTAATTTGTGAGAGCATAAGTTGTTGTTTAATATTTGAGGTATTTTTTTATTAAGAATGACTATAAGTTTGTTGTTGGAAGTTGTCATGAACAACTTTGTGAGGGATTCCTTTTGGTTCCTCTGCCCTAGTGGATTCATTTCCTAGCTTGGGGGTGGCCTCTCAACAAAAATACTATACACCAGATATAGAGCCTATGGTTGGGTGGAACGTTGCAGCCACACCTTAAATCACCAAGATCAATATTTAGTTAATTATTCATTATTTATTTGATTATATTGATGAAGTTTAGAAATTTCCTTTAATGCATAATGATATCATTCATGTTTCGTTAATGATGGTGAATCCATTAATTTGCATAAATGATTTTATTTTCTATGTTCCATTTATGTTGGTTATATGATAACTTGTTAATTAGATAGATAAGTTATTATTATTGTTTGACCATTGTTATTAAAAAGAGTATAACACAAAATTAAATACTATACCTATGCAAACTAAGATATATCCTAGTATAAAAATGCTACGACACTTACATGATCTGAGGTTCTTGGAGAAAACATCATAATTCTCATTACAACTCGTTCCATCATATTTTCTCAGCATCTTTTCATGGCACTAGCAAGGGGAGTGGGAGGGGCTGCAAGCCCCTCCCAAGATCTCCCCAACAATCTAGGCAATGATCTGGCCGACTGATTTGCATCAGTGACACCCATCACCATTAAAATTGAGTCTGAAGAAGTTATGATTTTGTATGGAAAGAAGGTTCTAAATACACAGGGAAAAACACAAATAATGGTTTACGAAAAAGGGCAGTCCAACACCCAAACCTGTATTGTCAGAACAGAGAATCGACCTTTCTTTCATATCCCAGTCGAAAGGATCAAAGCATGTGCACAAAAGATAAAGGATCATGCACTTATAGGAAAATTCATGCGATTCTAACCAACTGAACAGGCCTTGCATGGATGGATTGCAGCCAAATGGAAACTGAAGGCCCACTTTGATTTATAACTTGGTTCGAAAGAATTTTTTACCATCATATTTCATCATCTTGACGATAAATCCAAAGTTGAAGAAGGAGGCCCCTACTTCTTCAATGGGATCGGTCTTTATCTCCGTAACTGGACGGAAAGGTTCAGTACGGAAAAAGAAGATTTTTCTTGGGCGCCAGTCTAGATTCGAATGTTCTCTCTTCCGCAAGAATATTGGGATGAGGATACCCTCAAAGAAATTGGAAATATCCTGGGAACCTATGTCAGATCGGCTAATCAAATAAAATGAACAAATTCACTTCCTATGATAGTATCTACGTGTATATGCACATTGCAAATGCTATCCCATATGCAATATTTCTATCTCACAAAGATTCGTACTGGCTTTAGCCTCTCGACTATGAACATGTTCCATTCAATGTTGTAAATTCCATGAGAATGGACACCTCTTCATAGATTGTCCCCTCAACAAAACCAGTCTGGAAAATTCAAAGAATGTCAAGCAGGATGCAAAGGGATTCAAGAAACTAGGGAAAAAAAAGAGTCACCACACACAACTTTCAAGAAAATACGGGACAAACAAATTTCAAGAAAATCTACCTAGTAACAACTCCGATGTCCTGAAAAATAAACATGAAACTTCATCTGAGGAGATGCATATGGATATCCTCGTCAACAAATCCAAGATTTGAGATCCCACGCTTCAGCAAACATCTAAGCAAATAATGAGATCAGAAGATCTTCCAACCAATTCGGATCCTCTGGATATAGAAACTAATCATGTGCCTACGCCTTCATCGGCTCCTCTGGAATTACCAACAGAATCTCAATCACAAGAATTTATGGATGAAGATTTAAAGGATCAAGATCTGGGTGAGCTAGATCTCGGAAGTATGGAGGATGCTTGCACTCTAAAAGCCTTTGATTCCATTCCTGCTCGGCAAATCCAACTTTTTCAAGAAGCTCTTGTCAAATCCAAAGCTTAGAATAAAATAGGGTTATATCACCCGCCACAAAAGGATAAACAAAAAATGCCTAGGGGCAACAGGAAAAGAGGGCGCAAAACTAAACTACAACAATTAAACATACTTGGTAATGTGCTTACTGATTCATGATAGTATGCTCAGCTAATAGAATTCTTCTCCTCTTCCTCCCAGGGTATCCCATGAAGATCATCTCCTAGAACGTCTATGGCCTCAATGGTACCTCCAAGCACATAATGCTTAAAAGAAAAATTATGCAGGACAAACCTTTTTTCCTCTTCCCCCAAGAAACCAAATTTTCTATTGAAGTTCTTGCACATCTATTCACCAAAATATGGAAAGGCATTCAGAGCATTTCCATTGATGCCAAAGGAGCATCGAATGGTATCACCATCATTTTGAATCCTATGCAAGTATCTCTCAGTCACTTTGCCTCTACAGCCCATTCCTTATCTGCTATCATTCATATCCTTGGCACTACTATTAGAGGAAATCTCATCAGTGCTTATGGGCCTCAACCCCCTAGTCTTAAGATTGGGCTTATCCATTATTGTGACGGGTTTCTATAGCATCACTATGAATCCCCCATTCTTATTGGAGGGGACTTCAATATGTTCCTCAATCTGGAGGAAAAGAAAGGGGGTATGTGGTCCCTCTCTATGGTAGATCAGGAATTCAAATACTTCATGGCCAACAAATCCCTTATCGATCTCCTCCCTGTCTCGGGCTTCTTTACCTAGAACAACAAAAGAAGAGGCATGCACCATATTGTCAAATGACTTGATCGCTTCCTTGTCTCCAATAATACCCTAACTCTTGGTGGCGTATTGGGCTTGGTCATCCTTCCCACTGCAAGTTCTGACCACTGGCACATCTCCCTCTCCTGGAATAGTCTAGGTACATCCCTCTATCGTCCTTTTCATTTTGAAAAATTATGTCTAAAGCATGCTTCCTTCAATAGTAATATGGAAGAATGGAAGACCAATATGCAAGGCATGGGACGATCGAAAATGGCCATCCTGCATCAGAAGCTTTGGAATCTTCGATATAACCTTCGTAAATGGAATAAATGCACTTTTGGTAAAATTTTCAAGTACAAAGAAGTCATACAGGATCAGCTGGAAACAATGCAACACAATGTCATCGACATCGAGTACAGTGCTGAAATCAAAATCAAAGAAAATGATCTACTGGACCGCCTTAATCAACATTGTGAACAGGAAGAAATTTTTGGCAAAATAAGTCCAGAGTTTAGTGACTTAAAAAGGGGTAAAGAAATACCACCTTCTTCTATCGTTCCATTATCCAGCACAGAATGAGAAACATGAGCATAAGGCTCAAAACTAAGGATGGCACCCTTTTGGAAGAGCATGCGGATTTAGAAAGAGAGCTTCTGGGGTCCTATAAAACCATGGATACTAAACCTAATGTTTCCAAAGATGAATTTATTCAGCAGGTTCTAATGCACATCCCCTCCTTAATCACTGTGGAGCACAATGCTTCTCTCATGAAACAAATCTCTATGCAGAAAGTGTGTTGTAAAGGAAAGTTTCCTGTGGCTAGGGTTTAAGAGTCCATCAACGTACTGGGGTTGAAAGGTGGATGCAAATGGTTCTACAAGAAAATATAAACAAGATTCAGAGATTAGAATGGTTCATACCTTAGCCAAACGAAGGTTGATCCAAGCAGCCCTTCAATCCTCTTCTTGCTCCTCTCGCTCCTCTTGCTCCAAGAGACCTGCAAAATGAATTATACCTTCCTCAAATCAATATGACCACATATAAAGCAATGATAATCAAATAAACATGAAATAATGATCTGACTAACATCATCGTATCATCATAAACAGAAATTCAATCACACATTGAACAATGATTTGGGAAGAAGAAGGACATCACATCTTTATTAATCTTGAAAACAAGTACAAACATACCTTCTCTTCAAGTTCGACACCTCACAAAACCTTGATCTGGTTCTGTTGCTTCTCTTCTCCAAGGAATTCAACCTCCAAGCTCTGCAGCACAAGGAGAATGTTTCTAGGGAAAAGGTGTGGGAAAAGAGAGTCTCAATTCCTCCAACATAATTATGCAAAGATTCAAGTCCCCTCTCATGGACCTGCCTCTATTTATATGCTTTATGAAGAGTTAGGGTCGCAGAAAAAGTAGTTACAACTGAAGGAGTCAGTTTCATAACTACCCAAACTACCCGAATTTCAAAATACATATTTTTTGACATTTTCAGGAGGTGTACGCGGGTTGCAGAGACAACATTTGTGTACACGAGGTGGTATACGTGGGTTGCAATGCATAAAGTCACGTATTTAAGGCATACGTTAGTATTATATATAGCAAGTCGCGTACATATGTGGGTTTCCTTAAGGAAACTCACGTATACATCAAAAAAGCTCATTTTTAGGGTACTTCTAGGCATTTTCAGACTTTGGTGTCTTCTAGAAAGTTTTACCTAACTGAAATATATTTCCAACAGTGAGAAGATGAGGTCAAATAGAGTTACAAAACTCAAGATATGGGTCCTCCAAGGTATGTGTTTTTTCAATGACTTTCATGAAGTGTCGACATGCAATGGAATCATGGGAAAGTGGCCACAGGCAGAGATGTGTCATTTTCAGCTATAACAGATGCCTCCTAATGTTTGAGGTTAGAGGGGAAGATGATAGCTGAAATACATTATAAAGGAAATAGCTGAGTATGGAGAGAGCAGAGAATCCAAGATCAAAAGCCTCAAATGAAGGTACCTGAAAGAGAGATAAATGTCAGACAAAACTGATCTCTAGGACATGCAATTCCATATACAAAACATCGCCATAAAGATACAGGCGGGTCCAACATATGTATAACTGATAAAACTATCATGGTCGCTCAATATGCAAAAAGGCACCATATCAAATCTAAAGGAGTCATGGCCACAAATGAACAAGGTGGATCCATGCTCAACAATCGATCATAGCCACAAAAATTACAAGGTGGATCTATGTCTTAGCAAAATTTCATATAAAATGTAACAAGGTCTTGCGCAGCTTGGGCAATAGCAAAATGATGATGTTACTGTCGACCCAAGGTCTTCAATCCAAACCGCCCAAAAAAGGTAAGAATCCTAACCATGCAAATAAAAGGGGCCAAATTCGAACATGGAGGAAACCGTTTGATTATCAGTCAATGATGAGAATTGTTAACAAACGCGAGGAAAACCACCATTAATGAAAATGGTCCCCAAGGTACCTAGTACATTCTAACAAGTGTGAATATAAGGACTTGAAGTCGAACACTTGAAGAATCCATTCAGTAGGAGACAGTAAGGTATTCCCACTACCCAATAGCGATGGAAATTGCCACTGATGATTGCAATCCCCAGCGGAGTCGCCAGTTTTGTTGTAAATGAAAGTTTCCTATGGCTAGGGTTTAAGAGGCCATAAATGTACTAGGGTTGAAAGGTGGATGCAAATGGTTCTACAAGCAAATATAAACAATATTTAGAGATTAGAATGGTTCATACCTTATCCAAACGAAGGTTGATCCAAGCAGCCCTTCAATCCTCTTCTTGCTCCTCTCGCTCCTCTTGCTCCAAGAGACCTGCAAAATGAATTATACCTTCCTCAAACCAATATGACCACATATAAAGCAATGATAATCAAATAAACATGAAATAATGATCTAACTAACATCATCATATGATCATAAACAAATATTCAATCACACATTTAACAATGATTTGGGAAGAAGAAGGACATCACATCTTTATTAATCTTGAAAACAATTACAAATATACCTTCTCTTCAAGTTCGACACCTCACGAAACCTTGATCTGGTTCTGCTGCTTCTCTTCTCCAAGCTCTGCAACACAAGGAGAATGCTTCTAGGGAAAAGGTGTGGGCAAAGAGAGTCTCAATTCCTCCAGCATAATGATGCAAAGATTCAAGTCCCCTCTCATGGACCTCCCTACCTCTATTTATATGCTTTATGAAGAGTTAGGGTCGAAGACAAAGTAGTTACAACTGAAGGAGTTAGTTGCATAACTACCCAAACTAGCCAAATTTCAAAATATGTAATTTTTTACATTTTCAGGAGGTGTACGTGGGTTGTAGAGACAACAATCGCGTACATGAGGAGGTATACGCGGGTTGCAATGCAGAAATTTGTGTATTTAAGGTGTACACGAGTGTTATGTATAGCAAGTCGCGTACATACGCGGGTTTCCTTAAGGAAACTCGTGTACACATCAAAAAAGCTCAATTTTAGGGTACTTTTGGGCATTTTCAGACTTTGGTATCTTCTAAAAAGTTTTATCTAACTGAAATATATTTCCAATAGTCCAAAGACGAGGTCAAATGGAGTTACAGAACTCAATATATGGGTCCTCCAAGTTAGGTTTTTTTCAGTGAATTTCATGAAGTGCCGTCATGGAAATGTCGACATGCGACAAAATCATGGGAAAGTGGTCACAGGTAGAGATGTGTCATTTTCAGCTATAACAAAGTGGAGACATTTGTAAAACAAATGATGAAAGGAAAATCCCCGGGTCCAGAAGTATTTACCATAAATTTATTCAATCATTGTTGGGATCTGCTCAAAAATGAAGTTCTAGATATTGTAGAAGAGTCAAGGAAGAAACAATGGGTTCTCCCCGCCCTCAATGTTACTCACCTAACTCTCATTCCCAAGGACCCTAGAGCTGATCATCCTGGTAAGTTCCGTCCAATCTCTTTGTGTAATGTCACTTATAAAATAATCTCTAAAGTTGTAGCCAATTGTCTAAAACCTCTGCTTCACTTACTCATCTCTCCTGGGAAATATGGCTATGTGGAGGGACGTCATATCCTGGATGGCATCCTTCTAGCACATGAAATCACTCATTCCTTGAAACATTCCAAAACTCCAGGTATGCTTCTCAAGTTGAACTTCTCCAAATATTTTGACAAAATGGGTTGGGAATTCATTGAAAGAACTCTCCTTGCTTTTGGCTTCTGTCGAATCTAGACCAACTGGATTATGGCTTTAATTTCTTATGTTTTAATCCTATTCTTGTCAATGGTACACCCTCCTCCACTTTCACCCCTCTTGTGGGATTAGACAAGGAGACCCACTCTCCCCCTTCCTCTTTATTCTAATGTCTGAAGGCATGGGAAGATTGCTTACAGCAGCCTTATCCTCCAATTCTTTACGCGGTATCTCCATTCATGGATCCCCCCCCCAATGTTTATCAGCAATTTATGGATGAAAAACTCCTCTTTGGCCATCCTTTAGTTTAGGAAGCACACACATTGAATTTCATTATGGACACCTTCTCTAAATCTTCAGGAACCTCTATTAATATGACTAAGTCTTAGCTTTTCTCAAATTAAGCATTCATGTGAACACTAGTATTACCAGCCAACGTAATATTTCTCAAATTATCTGTATTCATGTGAACACTTTGCCTTCGAAATATCTTGGAGCCCCACTCTTTGATTTGGCAATCAAGTACACTTCCTGGAAATAAATTTTGGATAAACTTGAAACCCGTATCACCTCCTGGACCTTCTATTCCCTTAATCTTCCAAGTCGTCTAGTTCTTCTCAAATATATCCTACAACCCATGCCTCTCTATCTTTTCTCGGTACTTGCTGCTCCTAAGTGGGTACTCAAGCACATCAAAAAACTCCAAAAGAACTTTTTTGGGGTTGTAATAAGAATAGACAAAGGTGGTCCCTTGTTAGCTAGAAACATGTTTTCCTCCCAAAGCTTGAAGGAGGAATTGGGATCAGAGATCCTTAAATCAATAACTAGGTTTTATCGACCAAGATCTGGTGGAAATGGATAACACAAAATCATTCTCCCTGGGCCCAAATTTGGAACTATAAGTACCATCAATATTGCACCCCTTCTACTCTCATAATATTTGACCAAGATCCTCCAGGTTCCTCGATTTGGGAAACGGCTAATACCCAACGGGCTCTTATACAGAAACACGGCTTTTGGGAAATTCAGGATGGAACCAATGCCCTCTTTTGGCATGACACTTGGCAGCAACTCCCCAGTCTCAGCAGTATCTTTACTTAGGAATACATCCAAATATATTCACAAATAAATCTCAATATGCTTGTGAAATATCTTCAAACTGATGACACCTCTTCTCCCTTTCTACAATGGAAAACTCCCAGTAGCTGGAGACATTTGGAGTCAATTTGGTAGGAAATTCAACAATGACGGATTCATACTAAGCATGGACCTGACATCCTTAGATGGGGATACAAAACCTCTGGTATTTACACGGTGAAGGAAGCATATTCTCTCTCCAATATTCATCTGAGGGAGCCTCCTCTCACAAATTGGAGGAAAATTTGGAATCCAGTCTCTGGCCCAAAATCTCTACGTTTCTCTGGATTCTATCCCACAGACGTATTCTTACGTGGGAAAATCTTCTCAAACAAGGTTTCTCTGGACCTTCATGGTTCATTTTATGCAATATGCACTTTGAATCCATTGATCACCTTTGGATTCTTTCTCCTTTGCAAGTGTGTTATGGGATAAGGTCGCAGAGAATATGCGTTGCTCCAGCAGAGTAAAATGTAACATTACTGAAACTCCTCAACAATGGGATTCCAAACCATTTCAAAGCTCCATTATTAATCTTCTCTGGGAACTCATACCTAGATTCATTTCTTGGAATATCTAGAAAGAAAGGAATATTCATATTTTCTCAGACAAACAGAACACACTGGAGGCAATATAGTGCATTATCACCAAAAACCTTCAGGAAACTCTCTCATCCAGGCTCTGGAATCAAACTAAATTTTCTCTCTCTCCCCTTGAGCAATGACTATTGTACAACTAGAATTTTCATCTATCTCCCCCCACCGGGCTCTCCAAGTCTTCAAGAGTCATTATTGTCATCCTTATCCTTTGGACCCCCCCTCCCCCACCAAGGGAGTCTTAGATCTCAATTTTGATGGGGCGTCCAAAGGAAACCCTGGAAACTATGGGTTTGGGGGTGTCATCTGGAACCACAAAGGAGAGATTATGCTCATTTATCATGGCAATATTGGCCATAATAGTAATAATGCAGCTAAACTTGAAAGTCTCATCAGAGGTATTGAAATTTCTATTGAGGAAAAAAAATTCCCCTCGTTGTGGAAGAGGACTCTCAAATCATCCTCTCAATGGAGTCTAAATTAATGCATGGTTCTTAGATCTATAAAATATATTCTAGTTGGCGTCTAGAGCATAGTTTCTTGCGTCTCGACTCCCTTCTCTCACACAATCTAGCCATTTCTTTTCACCATGTGAAATTCTTGGCCAATTCAGTGGCGTATTTCCTATCTAATAAAGGAGTTCTTCAATCCTCACCAATGAAGAAGGGAGGAATTAGAAGCTTTAACAACTCTAGTCTAGTCCACAAGTGTAAAAATATGTCCTTCAATGAGTCCTCTACCCCAGATGCGAGTGATAAGAGTGTCACCGGCAGTGGTGGAACTAGGTGTTGTAATGCCATGGTGGAAGGAATGCTACCAAACATTCAACACGTATCACCTCCACCTGCACCGCACTCATTAAACGTAGATGATGTGGTTATGGTTTCCACGGCAGGAAAGTTTGGAGGCCATCAGCATTTATATGTTGTGACCGAAGATGACTCTGTAGTCATGTCAATAGTTGACAATCGAGCCCCCATGGTATCCGCCAACTTCGATGTGGATGACAAGCGTCACTGAGGAGAATGCCACAGGAATGCCATGGAGGAAAAAACATCACTCCACTCTCGTCACTCACCCCACCCTCCAATGTGGCATTTACTGTAAACAAATGGCGAGGCTCAGTCTGTAATCATTTGTGAGGTTGGCGGCCATCAGCATATACAAGCTGTGTCCGAAAACAACTCCGTGGTCATATCATTTGCTAGTCGACATGAGGTTAAGCTCTGTCGAGACCTGGCACCGCCCTCTTAAATCACCATTAATGGTACTAAGATTTCTTCTGATATCACCTGGGTTATGAAGTTGGCGACCTCAGTCTTGTGGTTTCCTCCTATGGTAAGAGTTTTGGCATTGGATTTTATTCCTCACTACTGGTTCGGCTTGGGTGCAATCCTATTGTGTCCCTGATTCTGATGAGCAATCTATCCTTCCCACCACTGTCTGTCTTGGCTTTGAGACTAAACATCATCACCATTTCATTATGTCTCGACAACATGGAATGCCTCACCGAGCTAGCAATGGCCGTGGTCGAGCTCAACGGGGAGCACATCTGTTACAGGAAGATGGGTATGCCAGTGGGGTTTCAATGTCGATCTGAAATCTGATAGATGAATGGGAAACTAGGTTGCTCAATGAAAATCTAGCCAGAGGAATCGAAGGAGGGAGCTTGAACCACTACTGGATCGTAAATAATATGATGGGCTCACTTATAGAGGAGATGGTGGGTACCTGGAATTATACAAAAAGTTCAATCTTACATGCCAAAACCAAGATATTTAGGAGGAGATATTTTTAATTAAATTATTTAAATTATTAAGATTAAATTTTTATTATTGTTAATTCAAATAAAATTAAATTTTTTAGTTATTATTACTTATTATTAGTTGCTTGCATTTATAGATAATGGAGTAATGGTATTAAGCTCATCGAATTGAACTATGTCAAAATTTAATTCTATCATATATTATATGCTTATCAAGCATGGATAAATGTGAATAAACGTATATTTAAGGACTAATAGTTCACAATTGAAATGAGGAAATGGTATTAACGAGAGTGTTGATCTTTATTAAAAGAAGGTAGTATGCCAAATGCACAATTTAGAAGGTCATATAATTAGGTTACGATATGTTGATGTGTTTTCTTATTATTATGGAACTAAGTATTAAAAATTGGGATCCTACTTGAAATGAACTTATACTAGATATAACAAGATTAAGTTGCAAAGCAACATAGTCCCTGCCCTGCATAGGGGATAGAAACATGGTCACTTTAATAGCAAAGAAATGATATCAGACATTGTGCCCTGCATAGGGGATAGAAACATGGTCACTTTAATAGCAAAGGAATGGTAGCAAACATTGTAAACATGGGTTGATCTTGTAATAATCATGGGTTGATCTTGTAATAATGAAAACATATGCTAAACCATTAATGTACAATCTTTGAAACTTTGTCAGCCGCACCAAACCCTGTATGTCGCTTTAGGTTAACATATTCATATGCCCACAACACCTCCTAAGATACCAATGTTTTAAGCTATTTGTGCCGGCTAATAAAGATTAATGATTGAGAATAGCTATTTGTCTATGTTACACTTAGCAGAACCTTCCCACATATGGGGAAGCGAATATGAAATATCCAAAGACTTCTAATCAAAGTTATAATAACGACAAGAAGGTGCAATAAGTATCTATCAAGTGGAAAAAAATAAAAATGCACCAGACTTATGTCAATGTGGTTGTCTTATTCCCATTGTTAACCAAGTTCTTAATGTGGTTGTCTTATTCCCATTGTTAACTAGGTTCTTAATGATAGGGTTGGAAAAAGGTTCTGCGACCTGGGATAGAGCACTCAATTCCTTGCGGCCCATGTTTGCCTTGTTCCGCCCCTCTTTTTCAACACGTCATAATCTTATCCCATCTTATCACCCCGACCCCCATTTTTTTAGCCTGCAATGTGATGCCATGCCATTCCACAAAAAAATAATCTATGAAAGTACTGGACTAGGAGAGGGAGAAAAGGCCTAGTCATCACAAAAGTAGGTCTGCATAGCCTGCAAAGAATCTGGATTAAAGAAATTACTTACATTTCCCAATGGAGAGTAAACTGAAATGTTGGGTGGATCACATAGTATGGCACAAATGCTAATGTCCTTAGAACACTCAATTATAATAATAATAAAAATCAAGTGAACTTCTTCCTGTTCAAATGTGGACACGCTTGCATGCCATGTACATAAAAACCAACACTTAATATTTTGAGCTTAGTGATGTCGACGTCCTTTTTAAATGTGGACACGCTTGGAATCCATGCATAGAAAAGACAACAGGTGACATTTTGAGCTTACAGATGCCAAGGTTTCTCCTAGATATTTAAGTCTTCTTTCAGGTTGTCATCATGCAATAATAAACCAAACCAAAACACAAAAGGATAAACAAAAGATTTTGTTGAAAAATGTTTTCATCGTTCTGTTAACCTCACCGGCTTATAAGCCACCTTCCAATGATCGAGTTTGAGAGGCTTTGATATGGATTGAAAGGATGCATTGGAAATTTTTTGTTCACAGAACAAGCCTTCCAACTGGAGCTTTGATTGGCTATGTGCCAGCTACTATCTCTCTACACAGTTTGGTGGCTGAGCTATATAACACACCAGATTTAAGGTCTAGTCGAAAAGGGTATTAGAAGCCAATTTGAAAACTGTTTCTTATTCTATTGGTTCAGTAACTATAGTTCATCCACCTTGTTAACAATTATAACCTGATGCTCTTCTCTCCAATCAATTCTAGATGTTAAATATCATAATAAAAATAACATCCAATGACAAATCATTTAGAAATCGAAATGACAAAAAACAGATTACAAATTGAAGCCAACAGGGTTTGGAAACATGGATAGAAGTTATTTCTTAAGGGACTCCATGTTTAGCTATTTTAGGGTTTCATTATTACTATTTATTTTGTTCTTAAACGACGAGTGAATAAATCAGTTTTTCTTTGGTTATATTGGAATTCATGTTTGGTTTGCATTCGCTGAATATCGTAATAACTCCTTTTCTAAGGTTCATAACTCGTGTTTGATTTTGAGTCCATACTTGTGGTTCCATCAGAATAATTGCACTACATATATTTTGAGTACTTGTAGAAATCCCTTGTGTTGGGGTTGGTTGGAAGGTGGATAATCCCTACCTCATAAAATATCTAGGGCTACTAAAGTAAGGTCCAAAAATCTAATTTTTGGTTTTTCTTTACCTCTTAATTATGTTTTCATATAAATTCTCTTTTATGTTTACAATTGATATTTTATATTCTAGGTACTATAATTTATGGTAGAAAATAGGCCAAGACCATTGCAGAACTTGAAAACAAAACTAGGGTAAATTTGTCATTACTGCACAAAAAAATACAACATATAGCTTTCATGCTTCGACTCGTGCTGGTGAAACACCCCTACAGTCAGGCTATAATGGTAGTTGCATCTGGATTTCGATTTGCAATTTGGAACAGGAACAAAGAAACAAAAGAATCTTGATTATCTTACAAAGTAGTTTTGATTATCTTGTTCAGATTATGAGACTTAACTTGAATTAAATGCAGCTAAAGCGACGTGACGGTAGTGATGGCGTGAGACCGAAAATGTAGAGAAAGCGGCGATGGTGTGGAGAGCATGAGAGTGAAGCAGCAAAGGCTGTGGCATCGTTGTGGAGGTGGTAGCATCTTTTGAAATACCAAAACCAAAAACATGCTAGCAACTAGTTCCATGCGTGGAAAAACAACTTTCGTAGTACCATTGGTGGAGTGAAACGATTGAGAATTAAAATTTAGGTTCTGCAACTGGAAAATCTATCATAATGGAATCTCTGAACTCTGAATTCAAATTTTCAATGGATCGATATTTTTATTCGCCCAATAACTTTGCGAAATGCACAGTTCTGCCACTAGAGAGTATATCAGAAGGGAGCTTTGCAATATTTGTAAAAAATTATGAATCCAAAATTTTCATGGTACAACATAAGCATGCACTGCAAATCTCTGTATTGCTTGAATTATTAGTTTTGTAAAATCTTTGACTATTATAGCCTCTGGTTTTGATAGCAAACGTGATTGAAGATGAGGCTTCTACAGTTCCTAGATATTACATTCCTTTTGTACTTTGGAATATAGGGTAACGCTGCTTCTGCAATTACCATCGGGTAGAGGATTATAGAAAGAAATATAAAGTTATAGAATAAAACATCTGCTAGCATAGCCTAATGATTTGGCATAGGATCTACATGTTAATTGTGGTTGGTTTCTTTTGGCATTATCTTGTTCCCCTACTTGTTCTATCTCGACTTGGTGTTGTTGTTGATCTTATGATGTTGTTTTTGATCTTATGGATGGTTCATAGCGTTCAAACAGTGGTTCTTTAGCTTTGAATTTTTTCATCTTTAAACTAGTGAAGTTTTTCAAGAACAATTATGTGCAGATTAGATGTTTCGAATGAAAGATCAATTTTAGGATACGAGTTAAGGATGGTCGTCTAACTATTGCGACATTGAGATATTGGAGAGGCTTTGGATATGCTTGTCTCGACTAACTATTGCATAAATGGTTGCAGGAAATATTATCATAATGTCAAGGAGGTAAATCATTGTGTTTGAAGACAATTTTGATGCACAAGTAGAAACCAAAATTATATGATTTGTTATTTTGAATCCATTGTTTCTAGAGTAGTTTTCTGATATGATTCAATTTTGTTTTTGAAGAGACTACGAAATAACAACATCAAATTTAGGGGTTTGTAAACAGATTTTCAATCGGTGTTTAATGAACCAAACAACATTTCACTTATTAATAATCCATTATAAATAATCTATTATAAACGAGTTCGACCATCCTAATCTGGTAGGTCTTCGCTGAAAGGTGTTTCGGTTCGGAGTCTCAATACTTTTGAGATCTTGAGTCCCAAATCAGAAAATATAATTTAAGAACGTAGGAAACTGGAATAGAACATTGTTGTACTGGACCATTAAAGAGCCATAGGAGGGAGAGGGCCGGTAGAAGAATTCAGCTTAATCTGATAAACTGAAATAGGAGGCTGTAGTTAGTACCGGTTCATAGCACGCATGAAATTTGTATCAGAGAAATCATATTGACTTGGAATTTGTTAGTAATGTCAATTTGCAGCAATACCTAGCTTAGCTGCCTAAAGAAAAGCTAGAGAAATTAACTAGAGAAGCTAGTTAACTTAGAAGTTAGAACCTGCTTACCAGAAGAGAGGCCTCTATGTTCCTATGCTGCAAAAGAATCTCTATGTTCCTGTTGAATCTTATTTCATCTAGAAAGAACTAGGTGAAAGACATAAGGTTGTCCAAATGGAGGTTAGTGAAGGTCGTGCTAGAGCATCAGGTAACGAAGCACATGACCTACAGTGCCTTTTAAAATATTCTGAGTTTGTTGTAAAACATGCAGGAATCCACATAGATGTAAAACATGCAGGAATCCAAAAACCAGAGGCGAACAGATGTAAAACATGCAACATGCAATACGAACAGATGTAAAACATGCAACATGCAATAAGAATAAGATAGAACACGGCCAAAAGAGAGCACTAACATTTTATGTTAGTAAACTAATGCTATCTTTGATATAGCATTAAGTTAAATGTAAATGATTTTAGGAATACGATAGATCTCGATGTTCTTTGAACCATAGGTTGAAACACAAAAAATCAAATTGGCCTCGATATGAGGCCAAATAACGCCTCAATATTTTTAATTGGTCCAAAAAACATGTCACTAACTTTTTTTATTGATCAAAAAACATGTCACTGAATTTTTTATTGATCAAAAAACATCTCACCGAAAAAACATAGGATAAATTTGTCTTGGTTATTGTGTAGGCTGGTAGAAATGGCGGCAAGCCTATTACTAGAGTCCCTGCCAGCCTGAGGGTAGGGACTAATAAGATACTCTTGAGTAATTGATGTAAGAAAGTGATTATGTGATTTCTTATGTTTGAATTACATCATCCTTGATGCTCGAAAGGATAAGCATGAAATACTCGACAATACTTTATGCTATTGACTACACTTTGATAAAAGATTAAGGATTCAATTGGTAAGTTTAGTGTACGTTAGAAGACTCTATTTATATGAGGAAATACAATTGATAACAAATGTACTTAAACTTTTTTATATGATCATAAGACAATGTTTTGGTAGTAAAATATTTATAAACGATTATTATTATTTATTATGAAAACTAATCTAATTGGGTTTTGTTAGATTTTAATTTATACTCCATTTTCTTAATAGTTAACTAAGGGTTTTTGGTATATTACATAAGCCTGAGGGACAAACTGTTCAATATCTTCCTCTACCACCTGGAAAATATGAATATGCACTTTATCCTAAGGAAAATAACTAAGTATACCCAATCTTTGATAAGCACATTGTATAGGAAGAATAAATGTGTCTTCAATACAACTAGCATTTCTTAATAGTCATATTCCCTAAGTAGAAATAAGAGGAAGAGATCTAAAATCTACAAGAGAGTCATTTAAGCACCACAACTTAATACAATTCTCCATTAACTCCATGTGCCATATATTAACCAAATTTAGTCACTTCTCAATCTCAGACTAGACTAACTTAGTATAGGTACACTCAACTGCTAAGTGAAAACTTGATTCTTCCACAATCTTGCACAAGTAAAATTTACCAAGCCCCACTTGTCTTTTCCTTTGAATAACATCTCATGTAAGAACCTTATTGGAGAATAAAAACCACATGAAAATATTCATTTTAAATGGACACTTGAAACACCAAACAAAAGGCCGCCACCAAAGTGGCTCAGTTCTCACCACATCCTGGATCAAATACTAGTAACCAAACTTTGGAGCATAAACCCCATAGGAGAATGCAACCAAACTAGAGTATCACTACTCCCTTGAATCAATACATTATTGTTGGTTAAATTATAAGTATAACCATTCCAAATTCTATATTCATCTCCTTGAAAACCCATAACTTAAACATAAATCCAACCTTTTCCCCTGATCAATGAAGAATAATGATCAACAATACTACTTAAGGAGAAATAACTTTTGTCCCAAAGGAAACCAATCATGTGTTCTAGGAGAATATATCTAGGATTACATCCGACCCAAGGATCAACTACCAAATGAACACAAGTCCCATTTCCCACCTTCCAGGATAAACCTGAACCAATCATATCAAAAGCAAGTATGACCACTTTCCAAGAGATAGAAACATTGTGAAGAGGCTTCATCAGGCTCCGAATCCAATACATGATAGAAAAAGGGTTTATATACGTGCAAACAACAACCTAAGCACACAAACCAAAGCCTTTAATCAATCTCCAAACATTTTAGCAACGAGTACAATGAAAACAAAAACAAGTATCTTGAAGCCCCAACAACCTTTTCTTTTAGGTAATACCAAAGCATACCAATTAATCCATACCATTCCCTATTTATCCAAATTACCAAACCAAAAGAATCTATAACATAGTTTCTCTTTTTTATCAAGCACACCAGCGAGAATCCAAAAATTCATCCAAAAAATAGGAATCACTTCCAAAACCACCTTTACCAGTACCATTATTCTGCCTTTAGATTACCATATATGACTGCATATACAAGACTTACATTTTAAGGTCCGAAAATCCTAGTCCTTATGAAACTTAATTGTTTAAAATCATTACAAATTGTTTTTTAATATTAAAAATATTTTCTACCATCAACCAAGTACTAAAAATAATATATATAAGTATAATGTAATATTCACAACTAAAAGAGTTAGAAATGATGAGAATGTAACATCACGAAACAAAACAAATGGAGTTCTCTTTTGAACAGCGTACCAATATAATTAAGTAGGCGTCATTATTTTATTATACCTGCCAAGGCAGGTATATAGCTATCGTTTAGACAAACAATAGTTTTGACTTTAATTAATTTATATATTATAAAGTTCATATATTAAATTAATATTTTAAAAATAAAATTATATTTTTTTATTTTTAAAATCTGCTTTTATATTTTATGATTGGTTCATTTTTATGATTTGACTAATTTCCTCTAGTCTGCAAATGAAATTGTTAAATATAAAAAATATAAAAAATAAATAAAAATGTATAACAATGCCAAGTGTCTTGTTTATTAAAATAGTAATAATGATTGATCTTAATATATGTGACAATCACATCACAATGACAGTCTTAATATAATAACGTTTGTAAATATATATACATATCAATATATTATAATGGTTTTTAATAAAAAATTAAAAATAAAATCCAATAATGTCAAAAGTGTATTGTTTATTAAAATAATCATAATGACTAATCTTGATAGATGTGACAATCACATCACAATAAATGAATATAGATATACTATATAGAAGTTTTATTTAGATATAGTATTTTTTAAATATATATAAAAAATTTAACCTATTATATTATTTTTTTATATAAATTTATTGAATAAAAGTTTTAAACTAAAATTTTCAAATATTTATTTTGATATTCAATTAAGTATTTTTCACATTTTATAAATGAAACTGGATTGATTTTTTTTTATATATTTCTAAAAAAATATGTATTGGTTTATTCAAACAAATATGATGATAAGCACTCTTGATGATGATCTCATAGTGAGATCGAAACGTTGAGCCTTAAAAAGCATCAATGGAGTTTCCTCATTACTCCAAAAAATATATATATATATATTTTTTAATTAGTTGACATCATACTATAGATTTACCAATGTTTAATAATTTATTTAGTCTATTTATTGTTAATAGAAAAAATTGTATTTTATTTTGCTAAAATTTTGATAGTAAAGAAATGCAACTTTTATAAAATCTTTATACAATTTTGATTTTTCTAAATGACAATGACATTTTCTTATGACTTTTTATTTATTATCCAATTATTTTCATGTCAAACATTAACTTTAACTGTAGCCTATATATAACTATTAGATCAAAAAAATTCTAAAATATGATATCAAATTTGGGTTATAAAAAACTATTAAATTAAACCTTGGTGTATAAAGCTACTAAATTAAAACATTTTTAAATTATTAGATTAAACTATTTCTTAAGGCAGATATAAACAGCTTTGCTACTAATTTCATTTGTTAAATAAAGTCTTTTACTCGATTCATTTGGAATTTATTCATTTATGATATAAAAGTTTAACTTCAAATTTAACTTGAGATTAAGTGTTATGTTCTTAACAACAAAACTTTATCAATGTTTTCAATATAGTTTTGGTCTTTTAATTTCTATGAAAGACGAAACATTCGTTTCGTTGGCTTAATTTTTGAAAAATTAAATTTTAATACAATATCAAACCATAGAAACATGCTTCAGCGCAAGGGATTCGAGGGTCCTGGTTTGGCATAATATTGGTCTTCTATTTGAAACAGATAATATTTGGCATGGATCACATATCACTCAGGCTTTTGAGCATTGGATCAGGGGTGACAGAAAGTTGAGGACTATCCCTTTTCATGTTTGTCGAATTATCTGGTTGGCGAGGAACTCTTTTATTTTCCGAGATATTATCACGACACCGCTTCAGATTGTCAATCAGGTTCAGTTATGTTGGAATGAGGGGACTAGACGGATCAGGCAGCAAAAGACTCGTAATATTCTGCAACCAATTTTTCGACATGACATGTCTTTCGGCTTCTTTGATGGCGCCTCACAGGAAGGTGGATCTAAGTGTGGTGTAGGGGTTGTTCTCATTTCGCCTCTTCTGGGCCGTTATAACATCAAGTGGAACTGTGGAAATGGAACTAACACTCGGGCTGAACTACTGGCTTTATGGAGTTTACTTCACTTTACTAGATCATTGGGCATTGATACTATCCAAATGGCTGGTGACTCCAGGATTATCGTTGAATGGTTTAAAGGAAATATACATTTGGAAGTGGTACACTTGACCTACTGGATGGAGCGAATTATGCAGCTGCAGAGACAATTCATGGAGATCAGCATCCAGCATGTATATAGGGAGATAAACCTTGAGGCAGACTACTTGTCTAAGCTGGCACTTATGGGACCGGTTGGGCATTTTTTGGTGGCACGTGGGGATGGATGGGATCCATCTTCTTATACTTTTTGGGGGTCTTATTAGTTTTCTGGACTATGTTTGAATGCATAAGATTGTTATATCTTATGGTTCAATTGGGGTATTCTTATAGATTGGTATATTATGTAATGATAATTACATAATATACTTGGATAGATACCGATTTGGATGATGATGATATTGTGGAAATTGGTATTATGGGTGAAGTTAGTACTTATCTGGTTATATGGCTGTAGAATACTGTTTAGGACTCATATTGCTGAGTTGTCGATATGTAAAAACCTAGTGATACCTTTTTTATATATAATATATATAAGATCTTTTTTATTTGGAAAAAAAAATAGTAACTTAATTAGTTAAATGTGAAATGATAATAAAAAAATCGAATTTTTAATATAATATTTAGTAAATATAATGTAAGCCGGATTTGGTATTAGTTTGGTCCTTTAGGTAGTTAAATTTTATTTCATTTGCTCGATGGCTTGTTATAATTCTTCTTTTCTTCGATATAGAGATTTTTTTAATATTTTAAGTATTGAAAATATTTAAATTTAAATTTAACAAAGATGTAATTGAAATTTTGAAATAGATTTTTTTAATTTTTAATTACATTTTTTTTAATATGAGATTAAATTATAATTTAATATTTGGTTATATAGGATTAAAGTTTAGTATTATTTTGTCGATATTATTTAGTTTAAAATTATGAGTACCAAATATGTATCTTTAAATATTTTAGGTTATATATATATATATATATATATATATATATTAAAAATTCTAGGATTTTGGTGAGAATAGGTTGGTTTTTGGCACACAATTTTGATAAAATCCACTTCGAATTTTTACAAATCTAGATTAGAGTTATTAAGTTTTGGAATTTTGGGTACCATGAGTGTTTTTGAGGATGTTGAAACCATTTCTACCATCAAAATTGGGATTAAAACATACTTACATTTTGATTTTGCAAAGTAAAAAACACCAGATTCCAAGAAAAAAAATGGTCTTCCGATCCAAATAGTTGAATTTTTAGACATCTCATTTTTTTTTCCAAGGAAAAAAAACCTAATTTTATTAATAAGTTTTAACAAAGCTACATTCTGCAGAAGGTCCAATCTCCAAACCTTTCCTTTTGCTACTTTTCAGCCTACATATATATATTTCCATCAAAGTTGTCGTGCCCCAAAAAATGTATACCACTACTGGAAAAAATATATAATAAGGTCTTCCAAAAAATTGCTTCCATCATAAAACTGTTGTAGCCTTTTTGTCCCAAAAATTGTTTATACGATTGAACCCATATCATCTATAAACGGTCTGTGATAGTATTCAAGGAAAGTTCCATTCAGTTGTTTTGTTATCAGCCACTATCCTTGCAGAGTGTTCGGACCTTTTTTGGATAGTTGATCTGCTTCCGCATTCCTTTCCCTGTAAACATGGTGACAAGCATAGGCATCAAAACCTTCCAGATGTCACATAATTTCCTCTATTAAAACTGGAAGAAAAACATTTGGAATTTTTGAACTTTGTTTATCCAATTTATGACATTCGTAGAATCCTTGAAGATCTGTAACGTTTTGCAATTTTTCTCAATGGAAAAACAGAGTAATGGCTTGAGTGCAGAGAGTTCTGCGAAGTTGTTTGTTCCTCTTCCAAGACACATTTGTATATGAAATTAATGTGAGTCAAATAAATGAAAAACATCCCCATTGCCACAAGATTGGTTTTGAGTCGTGCCATCAAAAAAAGCCCAAGGGTTGTTTTTGTTAGTTTGTTCCATCGTGATGGTTCCGACTGCAGGTGTGTCCCTCTGCTGAGGAAAGTATGAGAGAATATCTAGGTTGTTGTTTGTTATAATCTTCGGGATAGAGGGTAAGTCCTAAAAGATTGCTTTATTTCGGGCAAGCCAGATGCCCCAAACAGTGAAGATAGGTAATACTCGAAAATTTGTTGTATCATCAAAGGATAGCCACCTATTCCAAGCTTCTTCCACGGTTTTCCCACTCCACTCGACTAAGGAACATAATCTTCATCTTAGTTCAGCCCATGTATGCATTGTATAGGAATAAGAGATAAAGAGATTTGTTGTTGTTTCGTTGTCTTGTTTCCAAAGCACACACCATCCGAGCCCTTCAACATTTCGATTTTGCATCATTTTCCGGATTGGAATTTTATTTTCCAACGTGCACCACATGAAAAACTTTGATTCATGTGGGCATTTTTCTCTCCATATACTTTTCCACTGCCATTTTGATTCACCTGTATGGGAAATAGTTGACAGTCGTTGATACCCCAATTTTGGTGTATCCTTTCATTCGCAACAAAATCCCATATAAGTTTATCAAATGATTTTGTGAGCCAAACGTTCGAAGGGCGGTTAGAAAAAAATTCCAATCATTTTCCTGCTCCCCCAGAATCCCCGACATTTCGACGCTTTTCCATCCCTACTTCCAGAGTGAAGATGAGTCTGGATCAGCCACTTGGTTTAAATGGATGATGCCCTGAAGATGTAATGTGTGCAATAGTTGTGGAGAGAGTATATGGGGATTTTGGCTTCCAGGCCATGCGTCTGTTCCTATTTGAATATGTTCTCCATTCCCAATTTTCCAGGTAATTCTTCCTCAATAAGGGAAATAGAGGATATGATAGCTTTCCAAATAATCAATATCCCATGATTGCCCCAATTTGGGCTCCTTATCCAGTCCATAATTGAGTTTAGAGAGATGTATTTGTTTTGAACAACATTCCTCCAAAGGTTGTTGGAGGTGAGGAGTCACCATCCATATTTTGCCAATAGAGCCTTCGCAAAGAGATAATAATAAAAAATAGTCCCCATCCTCCCAATGATTTCATCTCGGCGAGATTTTCCCAATTGATCCAATGAGTAATTGTGTTCTCAAATCTTCAAGACCGGAGGAATTTGAAGCATATTTTTCTTGCTTTGTCAAGAATACTCTTCGAAATCCAAGCCAGGGATATCCAATACATAAGGATGGATTCCAGCACTGATTTTACAAGGACCATTCTTCCGTCTCCAGAGAGTCATATGTGGCACCAGGCATTTATCATTTTTTCCAGGTTTGCTAGGATCCATTTCCAATCCTCCTTTTTATAGTGATTTGGTTTAATATTGAATAGAAGGTATTTTAGTCCCTCGTATAGCAATTTTGTATCAAAGGGGAAAAGGGCAGAGTACCTTTGGATTTCATCCTCTTCCAAGTTGATGGCGGAAAGGGTTGATGTTTTAGCATTGACTACCATCCCTATTGCTTTCCCAAAGAGCTCCAATATTTTCACTAGTTTATTTGCATCCCTTATTGTTCCATCGCAAAATATGAGTATGTCATCTACAAATAAGAGATGTGTGATTTTTAAAGTATTTGAAATGGTGATGCATGTGAAAGAGCCTTGCATTTTTGCTGCCAATAACGCTATGCTGAGTCCTTTTGCCACTAGCAGGAAAATGAGAGCCGAGAGAGGACATCCCTATCTTAGTCCTCTTTCTACTACAAAATAAGGGGAAGTTGAGTCGTTTATTAAGACCACATAAGAGGCCAGTGTGATGCATCTCATCACCAATTTGATGAAGGAGTAATCAAAACCAAGGTGAGTCATAAGCAGTCTGAGGTACAACCAATTGACTCTACCAAATCCTTTGAGAGATCAATCTTGATTACTACTCCTTTTAACTTCTTGCTTTTAATGGAGTGTAAACCCTCTTAAGCTACTCCAATGGCCTCATGAATATGTCTTCCCTTCAGGAAACCAAATTATTCAGAAGAAATCATTTTTGCCAGCACCTTTTTCATCCTTCGGGCAATCATTTTCGCTATTACCTTGTAGGTGATGTTACATAGTGAAATCAGTCGAAATTCCTCCAAAAAGATGTTAAATTATTGTAACTTGGAAAGATATTCTAAGATGTATTGTACTCCTCCTTCGAGAGATGATTTTGTTCTTGTTAGTGTCAATAAAAGAAGCAATGTAAACCTATGAATGTAAGTCAGGTCAATAGCACTGAAGTTTCAATATAATAAATGTTATTTTTTGGTGCCAAGTTGCCAAGTGGGCCCAGTCAGTTAGAGAAGTCGACCCTGCTAGGTTAGTAGTCAATTCAACTCAAGAATGTAAATAGGGAGGTGCTCCTCTCCCTTTCGACGCACTCATTCAAGCTGTCTTAGTAAGAGAGATAAGGATTAGTGCGCTAGAAAGAAGAGAATAGCAGTTGTCTGGGTTTTACACTGAACTGGTTGAGTTCTACACTGAGGAAGTTTTGCGGGGTTTTATCCCTTTTGGTTTCCCCAAGGAAAATATTTGTGTTCTTATGTTTCTGTGCATTTTGTTCTTTCAGTGATCTTCTAGTTACTAATTGTTTTAAGATATCACCTTATCAATTTAAGAAAATTCTTCATGGGATCAAAGCCACCCTGAAAGGAAGCACTACACAACTAGGTTTTGTTGTTCTGAATAAATCTCCTAACTCACCTCTGACTCGGCGAATCTTTTTGTGGAACTGAATTCCAAGAATTTTCAATTTTGGACCAATTACTACTATCGACACAAACTATGGTTTATGTTTTCCTGAGGTTTCATCATCAATATCAGAAAAAGGAAGATACAGTACACCTCACCTTGGGAAGGCGCATCTTTTCCAATATCCATCTCCACCTATGATCCCAACTACAAATTTAGGGTTTCTGCTTCAAACCCTAAGACATCACGAAGAAGGTCTGTTAGGAGTTGTTTTCTGCAAGTACGTATGTTTCCATCTTTTTCCATTTGAGGTTCTCATTCTTCTAAATATGACAAAGAATACCAAGCTAGATGAAAATATTAAAGGGGTTGAAAACTTCAAAGCATGGAAGTATAAGATCATGCTCATCCTCAAAGAGAATGATCTAGACAAGTTTGTGAAAGAGGAAGTGAAAGGACCATAAGGAGATGAAGCCAAATCCAAGCACAAGAAGCCTATGATCATAGTTGATTCCATCAAAGATAACATGATTCTTTAAGTATCATCTATGGAGGCTCCAAAAGAAATGTTTGATGCCCTATCAGGACTCTTTGAAGGAACAAACATCAATAGGAAGATGACCTTGAGGAATCAACTCAAAAGTGTAAGAGCTCAAAAATCAAAGACTATGCAATCTTACTTTACAATAGTAGCTCAAATAAAGGATCAGCTAGAATCCAATGGTGACATGGTTGAAGAAGCAAAGATTGTAATGACAAATTTGAATGGCCTTCCAAGAGATTGGGAATCCTTTATCTAAGGAATTTGCTCAAGAAGGAAACTAGACAAATTCGAAAAGTTATGGGGAGAATGTGTCCAAGAAGAAGAAAGGATAGCAGCCATAGAAGAAAATCTAAATGAAAATGAGGATCAAGACTTGACTTCCCACACCAAAGGAAAAAGAAAGAGTCATAACCATCCTCCTAAGAATCAAGGGTTTAAAAGACCCGAGAGAGACTTCTCAAATTTTGAGTTCTTCACTTGCCACAAGTTAGGACACATTGCCATTAACTGTCCCATGAAAGAAGAAAGACTCGAGAAGATGAGAAGGTTTCAAGCCCATGTTACATAAGACAATGATCAAGAAGTAGAATAGGAAGCAAAGAAGGATAAAGACTCCGATGAAGAATATGTTTTGATCTCTGCTCTAACAGGATCAGTCTCATTAGGAAATGATACATGGTTGATTGATAGTGGTGCCTCCAAGCACATGACTGGTTTCAAGGATTCACTCTCATGCCTTGAACAACAGGAATCCCCATACAAAGTGATGCTTGGAGATGATTCCCAATATCCCATTAAAGTATTAGGAGAAGCATCCTATAAATTGGATTCTGGAAAGCCTATGAAAATGAAGCATGTCCTATATGTCCCAGGACTAAAGAA
Organism: Pseudotsuga menziesii; assembly: GCA_001517045.1. Taxonomy (NCBI): domain Eukaryota; kingdom Viridiplantae; phylum Streptophyta; class Pinopsida; order Pinales; family Pinaceae; genus Pseudotsuga; species Pseudotsuga menziesii. The sequence continues at coordinate 101,386 of LPNX010588805.1, read as the reverse complement.
GAATCTTCTTTCCATTTCAACCTTAGACAAGAAAGGTTTCAGAGTTGCCTTTGTGGATGGAAGATTCCTCATGTGTACCAAAGGAAAGACTATCAATGATGCAGTCATTAGAGGAAATTTCAACTCAAAATGGGCCTCCTTAAAAAAATCAATAAAATAATAGTTAAAATAATAAAATAATATTTATTAATTTTGAAGGAAAAAAAGATAAAAACTACTTTTTTGTTTGTATTTACGACATATGTCATCATCACATTTTTTCAGGCATTTCTTGTTTCTGGGGTAGCAAGGTCCGTCAGAAGTATGTCGAGTGGGTACTCGTTGGATGCAGAATTTAATTCTACATCCAACGAGCTCTCCCGATCGAAATTTGAGTAAAAACACGGGGAGATATGTCGAAAATACAAACAAACAAAAAAGTAGTTTTTTTTATGATACCTATCCCCAAATTTATATTAAAAAAGTGTTTAATACCTATACAATATTTCAAATTTAAAGCAATTTCATTGGCTAACACATGATGACATGGAATTTGAATTAGAGTTAAAAGGCCCATTTTGAGTTGAAATTTCCTCTAATGAGAGATTGGAGTTGAAGAAGGAGGACTCTATAATTTGAAAGGACATACAGATTCTTCATTAGCAACCAGCACCATTAACCCATGTGACCTATGGCACAGAAGGCTTGCTCATGTTCACTAAAAATCCCTTCCAATTGTAAGCAAGGTGGTAACTGGTTTATTGGAAATCTAGATAGAACATGAAGGAGTGTGCAAAGGATGTGCACAATGGAATAATACTAAGAATCCCTTTCCAAAAAGTGATAGTAAGGCAAAAGGGATATTAGATATTATTCACTCAGATATATGCGGGCCAATGCAAGCCACTACATTAAGTGGGTACTCTTACTATGCCTCTTTCATTGATGACTACTCCAGAAAGGATCGGATATACTTCTTGTAAAAGAAGGATGAAGTGTTTGAAAGATTCAAAGAGTTTAAGCCCTTATTAGAAAACCTTTCTGAGAAGAAAATAAAGATTCTAAGGTCAGATAATGGAGGAGAGTTTACTTCAAATGGATTCAATGATTTCTGTAAAGAAGAAGGGATTAAGAGGGAGCTCACCATTCCCTACAATCCACAGCAAAATGGTGTGGTGGAAAGAAAGAACACATCTATCATGGAAGTTGTAAAATCTATGATACATTATCATGATCTCCCAATGTACCTGTGGACGAAAGCAACAATAATAGCAATATATGTATAGAGCAGAATTTCTCACAGTGCCCTTGGGAACAAAACTCTAGAAGAAATGTTTTCCAGAGAAAAACCAAAGGTAATTCATCTAAAGATATTTGGTTGTCATGTGTACATTCATATTCCCAAGGAGAAAAGATCAAAGTTAGATCCTTCGAGAAAGAAGGTATTTTTCATAGGATATAGTGAACAATCGAAAGCTTATCGAATATATATCCCACGATATCGTCAAATTGAAATTATCAGAGATGTTACATTTGACAAAGATACAACCTTTCATTAGAGGAAATTTTGGGGTCTAAACTGGGCCTTATAAGAAAATGTGCCAAAATAAGTTTTTGTGAGTTGGAATTCAAGAACCAATAGAATTTCAATAAAATAAGTCAACCATAATGGTTGAATTGACATATTTGTCATTAAAAAAACTACTTTTTTTGTTCGTATTTTCGACATATCTCATTGTGTTTTTACTCAAATTTCGATCGGGAGAGCTCGTTGACATCATCATCACGTTTTTCAGGTATTTCTTATTTTTGGGGTAGTGGGGTCCGTCAAAAGTATGCAGTGTGGGTACTCGTTGGATGCGGAATCAAATTCCGCATCCAATGAGCTCTCCCAATCGAAATTTGAGTAAAAACACAGGGAGATATGTCGAAAATACGAAGACAAAAAGTAGTTTTTTTCTTTCTTCCTCCAAAATTAATCAATATTATTTTATTATTTTATCTATTATTTTATTATTTTAACTATTATTTTATTATTTTCCTTAGGAGGCCCATTTTAGACCCCAAAATTCCTCGAATGAGAAAATCAAGGAAAAACAAGGAAGATGAAGAGGACCATGAAACTCCTAAAACTGTTGAAGGTCCTAAAGAAGTTAGAAATGAAGAAGAAGTCCAGATACCTGAAGAGCATGATATGAAAAAACCACAGCTACCTGAAGATTTACCAAATGAATTGATTTCTCGAAAGAGAAAAACTGCCTGGGCTCGTGAAGTAATTAAAGAAGAAAAAAGGCATGGTACTCCTAAAGGAGCCATCCGATAGAGGAAGAAGCCAAAGTCATATCCTAGTTATATGGCCTTGATGTGTGATATAGTTGATAAAGAACCAACTTGTTTTGAAGAGGCAATAAAACAGAAGGAGTGGGATGATGCAATGGTCGAGGAATACCAATCCATTATAAAGAATAATGTGTGGGATGTAGTACCAAGACCAAAGGACAAGTCAGTGGTATCCTCGAAGTGGATATTCAAAACTAAACACTCAGCAGATGGGAGTATAGAAAAATACAAGGAAAGAATTGTAGCCAAAGGATTCTCTCAGAAAGAGGGAATTGATTATGAAGAAACCCTTGCTCCAGTATCTAGATACACCTCAATGAGAACACTCCTTTCGTTGGCATCAAACATGAAGTGGAAGTTACATCAAATGGATGTGAAGACGACATTTCTAAATGGATTGATTGAAGAAGAGGTATATATCGAACAACCACAAAGATTCAAGATTAGTGATTAGATGACTCATGTATGACAACTAAAGAAAGCATTATATGGATTAAAGCAAGCACTTAGAGCATGGTATGAAAGGATCAATGGATTCCTAATGAGCTTAGGATTTACTAAAAGTAAAGCAGACTCCAACCTCTACTATAAGGTTGATGATGATGGAATTTTAATTTTGTTGCTATGTGTAGATGATTTATTCTTGACAGGAGAAGATAAGTCGATTAGAAAATGTAAAAAGAGGCTTTTCGCAGAATTCGAAATGAAAGACCTAGGAATGATTCATTACTTTCTAGGTCTTGAAGTATGGCAGTATTCAGATGATATTTTTCTAAACCAAGGAAAATATACTTGTTGAAATCTTTAAAAGATTTGGAATGTTAGATTGTAGAGCTATGACTACTCCGATGACCACTAGTTTGAAGCTATTGAATGATGATACTTCAGAAGTTGTTGATGCCACTCTATATATTAGACAAATTATTGGTTCACTAATGTACCTAACCAATACAAGACTAGATATATGTTTTGCAGTAAACACCTTAATTCAATACATGGTGAATCCTAAACACATTCACCTGATTGGTTCAAAACATGTGATGAGGTATCTAAAGGGAACTTTAGATTATGGGATCAAATATACATCCAGTGGAGAGATCAAATTGCATGGATATGCATATTCAGATTGGGACGGAAGTGCCAAAGATAGGAAGAGTACATCAAGATGTTGTTTTAGTCTGGGATCAGGCATGATCTCTTGGTTCAGTAGAAAGCATACCAGTGTTGCACTTAATACGGAAGAGGCAGAATACATTGCAGCATGCTCAGCATGTAGCGAAGTAGTATGGATTCGAAAGATATTGGCAGGATTATTCGATGTAGAGATAGATGTCAATGATATCCTTTGTGATAATTAGAATTTCATCAAGATGACGAAGAATCCTATGTTTCATGATAAGTAAAAACACATTGACATCAGATATCATTTCATCCAGGATATGGTTCAGAAGGGAGTTGTAAATCTCAAGTATGTTCCCACATAGGAACAAGTAGCAGATGTATTAACTAAGCCTCTGGCTCGTTTATAGTTTTAATACTTTCGAGACAATACTGGTCTAGTTCGAAAGGACCACTCTTGAAATAGGGAGTGACAGTAGTTGGATGATGGATGTAGTGGTGAGTAGCTCAGTATAGAGGAGGGTATGTCTAAATAGGCTTGTTTGTCCGGAAAGGGTTAATTAGCCATACAAGGCCTATCAATTCTAGGGGGATTAGTATGTCTGGCTAGGATTATTTGTCTCAAAAGGGTTAGTAAGCCGGACAAGGCTTGTTGTATTCCCAAGGAGATCCATCTGTCTAACTAGGATTTTTTGGCTCTAAAGAGTTAGTAAGTTAGAAAAAATACTCGAGTGGATATATCAACAAACTCACCATCATGTTGCTCCAAGACGTTCAAGGGAAATATGCATCCTCAATATTGCTATACTGTTGATTGTTGATGATTGTTGAGTCCTTGATGATTATTGCATTATTGTTATATTGTTGGTTGTTGATGATTTTTTAGATTCTTAATTATTATTGGAGTATTGACATGATGTTGGTTTTCAATGATTGATGAGATATTTAGATGATTGTTGCAGTATAGTTATACTGATGATTGTTGAGATGTTGTTGTTTAGTATTGTTGTGATGTTTGTTTGCTTCAGTATTGATGATTGATCGGTTGATTGATTGAGTTTGTATCAGTGATAATACACTAATAATTGTCTTTATGTGTTACTTAAGTATTCTTATATTGATGATGGCTTCGATGTTCCAACATCTCTATGCTGGTAATGCATATGATGATCTAGCATTAGTTGTTGTTTATTTTTTAGCACTAACGAGATAATGATGTTATTAGTATCCTTACACAGATGTTGCAGATAATAAAGTTCCAGATGATGTCTCAGTATTCGCATACTAATATGATAGAATATGATCCATTATTCATACAGTGACAATACAAACGATGATACTCTAATGAGATAGACGATGATTCAGTATTCAAATACTGATGCTTCAAGAATAAGATCCAGGAATATGTCTTTGTATTTACATACTAATGGAAGATGATTCAGTAGAAGAAAATAGAAGATGTCCAAGAGTGTACGAAAGGTGAATATTTTCCAGTTGAGATCGATGATGAAAATGTTAGACAATGTTCCAAAACTTCCTATGACATATAGAGTCTCACGAGACAGTTGTACGATTGTGGTAGCAGATGTTTCTATGGTTGAGTACCTTCCTAGTTAAGAGGGAGTGTTAAATTATTGTAACTTTGGAAGATATTCTAAGATGTATTGTATTCATCCTTTGGGAGATGAGTTTGGTCTTGTTAGTGACATTGAAAGAAGAAATGTAAACCTCTGAATGTAAGTCGAGTCAATAGTACCCAAGTGTCAATATAATGAATGTTATTTTGTGGTGTCAAGTTGTCAAGTGGACCCAGTCAGTTAGAGAAGTCAGACCTGCTAGGTTAGTAGTCAATTCAACTGAAGAATATAAATAGGGAGGTGCTCCTCTCCATTTCGACACACTCACTCAATTTGTATTAGCAAGAGATAGAAGGATTAGTGTGTCAGAAAGAAGAGAGAAGCAATTGTCTGGGTTTTATACTTCACTGGTTGAGTTCTATGTTGAGGAATTTTTGCAGGGTTTTCTCCCTTGTGGTTTCCTCGAGGAAAATATTTGTGTTCTTATGTTTATGTGCATGTTGTTCTTTCAGTGATCTTCTAGTGACTAATTTTTGTAAGATATCATCTAAGCAATTTAAGAAAATTCAACAAAAGCTAGGGTAGTCAGATTTGGGGATGAGGGCTATGAAGGTTGTGTTAATTGGAGCGTGCATCACCCATTTTTTTATTTTTTATTCAAATACATGTAGAAGATATGGACCAATTGTATTGAAAAGTGCTAGGAAAAATTCAATGGTCCAGTCGTTTGGTCCCGGACTCTTGTCCTTCTGAAAACTGTGCAGGATTTCCTTTGACTCTTCTTCTGAAACTTCCTCCAACAATGTTGAATTAGATTCTTGATTAATAAGTCCTGGAAAAAATTATGAGAGGCAAATCACCTCACCAATAGTGGCTCTGTTATCTTCTTCGAAAAGATTCTGAAAAATGTGTGATGCCCATATTTTCTAACCCTTCAAAATAGGTAACCTACTCATTGTCTTCATTTTTTATCCCCCATGTGGTATTTTGGCTCTTTCTTCCTTTGCAAAAATCCTAAAATAAATTTGTATTTTCATCACCACTTTCCATCCATATCGCTCTAATTTTCAGTTGTTAAATCTCCTCTTGTTCTTTCCGCAATTTTCTTTTCCTTTATTCCAAACTTCCTAATTTTTCTTTTGTTTCTAATGTGATGTAACCTCCCCCGAAAGAGTCCTGATTCTGGTGAATTTCTAATTCAACTTGCTTCATTTCCTGTTCATATTTCTCCTTCTTCCTAGATTCCCAAACTTTAACTTTTCTCTTCACTTGGGAGATATTTTGGATAAAATGTGTTGTTGCGAACGCTCCTCCTTCTTCCGGTTTAAACGGTCTCCAATTTGATTTTATGATTTGGAGAATATCCTCCTCTTTGAGAGAGGACGCGCAAAATTTGAAATAGCTGGAAAGTTTACATCCATCGCCCAACATTTCAATACATATTGGGTAGTGGTTTGATCCCCCCCCCCCCCAATTCGACCTATTGTTGAATTCTAAAATTCTACTCAAGTAGGTTCTCCACAATTAGAAATTGATCAAGTCTTTTTGTTATTATAGTTTCCCTGGATCTCTTATTTGTCTAGGATGGTTTCATCTTTGTCGGGACAACATCAATAAAGAGGCCATCCCATAGTTTATGTTCAAAGAAATCAACTAAAGGGTCTTCTCTAGCCCTGGGCCCCCAGATCTCATGAGTCCCCAAAGTAAAAGTTTAAATCCTCCCCTAGTATAACATTCTCTGACTGAGTAAAATATTTTTGTAATAGTGTGTTCCAAAAAGGGGTTTGAACTTCATAAGGCCCATAAATATTGAGAATAGTGAAAGTGCTATTTATATCTACTAAAACAAACCTCCAAACCAAGGCCATACTCAAAACCCCAATAATTTTTGAGTTTTTCAGTCCTTGTGTTCCATCCAATTGTTAATCCTCCTGAGTGTCCCCTCGCATCTTGGGGTATAAAGTCCATTTGCTTGAAAGTGGAAGTTAGTATGTTAGTCATAGCTTCTTCAATCCCTAAAGTTTCTTGAAGCATCAATATATCAGGATGATGAAGGTGAATCAACCTCTTTAGTGCAATTTTTTTAGTGGGACTTACCAAACCCCTGCAGTTTAGAGATAAAATATTCATTGGGTAACCCTTTCCAAGGATTTTGATGCTCTACGTGCCCTAATAATGGATGTTTTTTGTTTTTCGTCTACAAGATCAATCAGCGGACAATGTTGTGTTGAGGAGAGTTGTGTGGGTCTTCCCCATCCTTTAATTTTTGTAGTCATGTGAGTGTTTTTCCCCATCCCTAAGATCAGGTTTGGAGCTTCTAATTGATCCAATATGTATTGAGTTCTCAAGTGAAAATGGATAGGCCGAATATCCACAGTTGAGAAGGAAGCCCCTTATGAAGAGAGGGTAGGGGGCATTGGGGGAGGGTTTTTTGGTTTTGGAGAGTGGGTTGGTGTAAGGGTCTGAGGGGGATCCATATTGGTAGGGAGGGTTTATTCAGTTGGGACAGAGGGAGGAGGTGGATCTCCAAGTGCATCCTTTTGTTCAAAAAAGAATGAATTTAAAGAGATTTCCAGAGAAGAAATATGATTTTGTGAAACTTTTTTCTTACATGGAGAGTTTGTTGCTTCCATGCCAGAGAGTGATTGAGTTTGTTCCCATGTTGAATTTTGTTCTATGTGTGCAAGGCATTCAAATGGTTGGTTGTTATCCAGAGTAATTTCCCCTTCCAATTCATCCTGAAGAACCCCATTTAATGTCTGAGCCTGCCTCCCATCTTGGGCATATCTTTCCATTCTACTAAGTTTTGCTTAGCCCTCCTCTAGGCCTTAGTCTCTCCTTGTTGTTGATATATTCCTAGGTCGCTCTAAGGCCCGACTGAAAATAAGATTACAGTTCCTATCCATATGGCCATAATTATGGCACCGGTGACATCGAAAAGGAACACTTTCATAATCTAGCTTTCGTCGACGTTTTTCTTGTCCCCATATTAAGTTTAGTTCATCTCTAAGTCCAGATAGAACATTTAGAGAGACAAATATATTGGCTATTTTCATCCTCTTGGTTCGCATAAAAGACATATATGCATCTATAAATACCCCCAAAGCATTCCCCAGGTCCCTGAAAGAATCCTAATTCCACAATTCCCAAGGGAGGCCTCACAATCTCACCCAAATTAGGATTTCAGCCATCCTTTCTCACTCTGCATCGAACAGAGGAGTCCATATTTTGAAAAGGATAGGAGTGAATCTGAAACTCCAATGGGTCTGAGAGATATGAGTTGCATCCTCTTTGGTTTTGAATTTGAAAACAAACAACCCCCAATCCAAAACCATTATCTCTGGCATATAATCGAAAAGCCCCAACCAATTCTAAAACACCCAATTTTCTAAGGCTTCTAGGTTTGGGTAATTTCCTCTATCCCTCCCAACCATGTTCATTTCCGCCATTTCCAAATATTGTGCTACCGATACATTTACCCCATAAGAAAAAATTTAAGGGATATTTAGTATTTTTTTTCACATCCTTTGACTGGATCTATCCTAGGATTCATGGCTGCTTCTAGAGCCAGTTCTGTTTCCAGATATCTCCTTATCTGAGTCTATGTCTAGTGGGTTTCCTTGTTGATCTAAGGGTTTCAAGAAGGATGATATAAACCCTTCCATGTTTTGAACTGAATATTCCACAAAGGAACCCTATCCAGGGTATAATCCTCCAGTCCTGTTGAAAACGGCCAGCCAACCTCGAGAAGATAAGAGCTAAAGTAAAGATGGGAGTCTTCCGAGTGTGTATTCGCTCAAAGAGAATCCGATGTTGGTTCTATGTGTATAATTTTGGAGTCGACTGAAATAGGTTACCCTAGGCTTTCAACCGTCTGCGAATTAAACAAAGAAAGAGGGGGTCCTCCTAGCTCCCGGGCGAGTGGTCTGACCGCCGAGAGAAACGACGTGCTAGACGCAACCAGCACGGTGATGGATTCTACTTTGCTAGGTTTTCCCCTTTCCTTCGTGTCTTCTTTATTGATGCAAGTGTCCCCAGTTATCAAACCGTCAGCGATTTGGGTCTCGGTCATTTCCTACTCAATTTTCGTAAGGTATTTCCCAGTAATTACGCCGTAAGGCGTTTAACAAATGGGAGTCAACTCCCCCAATTAATGCATTTTTTTCCCAGCCGTAGGATGCTTTCGTCCGATGATTGGGGTAATTTGCGTCGTTGATCTTCATCTACTGCCTGGCATTTTTGTCAACCTCCCTTAAATGCACATCAATGCTGCTTGGCATTTCTTTCAACCTCCCTTAAATGCAAATCAATCAATCCCTGCCTTGCGGACACTCTTAGGCGGTGATGCCTACCTCTATTAGAACCCCTTGCCTCCATCAGAACTCAAAACTCAGGAAAACTCTGCTGATGCCTACCTCTATCAGAACTCAGGAACTCTCCCTGCCTTGCCGAACTCAAGAACTCACATCTAGGACGAGCTGGTAACTCCATGATTCCAGGTCTTGAATCTCTCAGTATCTTTCTTTTTCCCTTTAACATTTAGTTTGCCCGCTTGAATGAATTTACTTTTTGTTGATTCAATATTTGAAACTTCAAAGCTTATGAATATCCCATACTGTTTAGCATGCAGCGAATTTCTTTAACAGATATACTTCAAACCTGTAAATTTGTTAAAAATACAGAGATGTAAATTTGTTAAAAATACAGAAATGTAAATAGTTAAATGTAAAATTCAGATGGAGAGGGTATCATTTTATCCGTAAGTGCTCCAATACCTTCCTGGCCATCAAATTCTTTCATACCAAGAAGCTTCTCAATTGAATCCTCACCTGATTCAAAGCATCCTGTGAACAAATCTGGAATGTCGTAAAATGATTCACCTGCTGTTAACTTCCTCCCAACATTCCCTGGATTCACACACTCACAAATAAAAACTTAATCAATATAATCCACATACTTCAAAAAATATTTTTTGGGGGCCCTGATTTCTGTGAGACCATAATGGCGAGGCTTCTCTGGCCTCTCTTCGTCTTCATTAGTTGATTGCAAAATAGCAACATTCTAGCATGACCAAACAGTAGTTGTGTAATCTGCTAATTCCATTTTCATATGATCATACTATATTAGTTAATAGTCTAAATCACAATACCAGTTGTATGCGACCTTTCACTGGGATTCGAAAACGACTCTTGGCAGCTTGGGAGTCCTCGTAGCTGGAATTTTTCTTGGCTCTGCTCCCTCTAGACTTGGTTTGAGGTAAATTCCCCGCAAGATCCACAGATGCATGGTAAAGTAAGGAGCTGTCTCCATCCACACAAGTCACAGAAAATGGAAGCTTTCGTGATGGTGGAGAAAAACTTCCTCCGCTCACACTCAACACTGCAAGAAATCCATCTATCCTCTGCACAATAGCAAAAGCAATTCAGCCAAAATTATTTTATGCAATAGATGGAAAGTTCATTGATCTTACAAGAACCAAAAAAAAAATTCCAAATCAGACCCTAAAGCTTTGAGGATGTTGAAAACCAGCAACTTCAGTTGCTTGACCTTAGAAGCCCAAAACAAGTCAAGCCCGATGTGAACAACTGACTGAGATTCATCATGCATGCATTAATGCAAGATAAGTGAACCTACTTCATAAAGCAATATACTAATGATGAGTTAATATCAATATTCCATATCTCATAAAGAAAGTTGCCTTGTAACAATATAAAGAGTGATTTCTGCAATGCTTGTAAACAAATAATCATGGAAATGTGTCAGTCTACCAGAATTTTGCTCCATTCACCTCTACAAAGATGAGGCAAGATAGTAAAAATCTATCAAATACCAGTGAATCATCAACAACTGTTGTACTAATAGCAAAATCACTCCATGGACAAAATGCGCCATTTTGTAACACTTCATAAAATATAGAACAGCCTGGAATATCTAGTTCAGAAAAAAAAATAACCAACCTGACTGGTTTTGCTTGATGAAAACCTGCCTGAGAGAAGAGATTCTTCAAATGATCCAACAAGAGATCTGTAGTTGGCAATCCACTTAAGCTTCTTGGTAACTTGATCCCAGTCTGAGGTGCAGAGGTAGATTCGCGACCCCATTGCAAACCAACACACGTGGTCTTGTAAGGCGTAGTTGGAGCAAAGTCTTTGTAAAAATTTCCAAAATGAAAATCCTGAAATGCCTTCCTTGTAATTCCAATTTCATCGTCCAGGACAGATGGATTATTTGATTTACATTCTGTGTGCATAATATTTACATGTCTGGGACTTGGAGAACAAACATCTACCACAGCTTCTCTACTTTGAGCCACACCAAGACAGTTTTCTCTCATTCTATCAGCCCACCTTGGTCCAAGAGGAGACAATGAGAGAAGAGGTGGGGACTTGGAACATTTAGTAATTGATGTTCTTGATGCTCCATCTGAAACTTCAGACGCCTCAGGGACTGCCAAATGTTATGGATTTCTTCTTCCACTTCCACTGGGGGAGGAGGAGTTGGCCGCTATCTACCCTCGGCAAACCTGTTAGAAAGAACTTATCACCCATTAAAAAAAAGTAAACCAAAATTAAACCAGTTTAAAAGAAGAGGGTAGTCCAATACAAGTTCAAGTGACAGAGTTTCCAAGGAAGAGCTCGTCATTCAAATTTTCTGCCCTAAGAGTCTCATGCTGAAAAGAGAAGGAGCACTACAACATGGAGAAAGAAGCTATGAGAAGGATTAAATAACCATGCGATGCAAACCATGCAAGCCACGTTCATAAGTTAAACCCCTCCAGAAGATAAGGATGTTGCGTTCATAAGTTGAACCCCTCCAGAAGATAAGGATGTTCCATAAGCCGAAACCCTCCAGAAGATATCGATGTTCCATGCTTCCCCCCTCTTCCACTAATGACTTGCTGGGGTAGACAGAAGATCAAAAGGGTGAGCTGTGTGAGTTGTGGGCTGTGTATCCGTTAGTCCCCAGGGCTCCTCATGTTTGGGAGTGAGGAGGGGGCATTGAGCAACCACCACTCCAAACTATCGATGAAAAAAATGAATGAGAGAGGTAGGTTGTCTTTTTAGTGTATCCTTACCTCCCACAGGTGCTAGCGGATGGATGCCACGTGAACTGCATGCTGGGAGGGATTCATGCAAGAGGACATTTAAAGCAGATGTGTAACAAAAATTATTCTATTTTATTTTTATTCTATTTTTGTATTACTAACGTTTAAATTTTTTAGAAATTAGACTTTGAAGGTGGGAGGATCTGGCGTCCATGGCAATCAGCTCCAGCTCCGCGACAGTCCACATTGGCTACTTGAAGGTTGTTTTCTCAAACGCTCGCCATCGGTTTGATCTGAGTTTGCTGGATACACACTCCAACAAGATTATTACAGACAAAGGAGTTTTCTACAGGAAACAACCTCCTCCACTCACTCATTCAATGAGATCATGGCTTAAGCAGTGACAACAGTTCCAATAGCCACAACTGCTGCTGCTCTTGAATGCACAGAATTTTTGGAGCTCTCTGCATCTTCTTCTTCCCATAGCTCAGGCAGAGCTTCTCTAATGTCGTGAATACTTTCAAGGGCAAAATATGCTCCGTCTGTTTGGACCGAAGTGCCCCCATGATTATAACGTGGAAACCAATATTAAAATTAAAATAAGATTGTACCATTAATGTTTTTTTAACAAAGCCATCAGATTCCATTTGCAGTCATGTGGCCTTACCAATACAGTGTGCAGGCCTACACTCTTTCCTGCCGCTATATTCCTGAGGGTGTCATCAAAGAAAATCTGCAACAAAACATAATAGACTTAAACTAGGCACTGTGAAAATGGCATGCATAAGGTAAAGAAAAATGGATTTTATGTGGTGTGCAACATGCCAGAATAGGTGATTATGTGATGTGGAATTGCAAGGTTGCCATGATGTTTTGGGAAGGATTACTGCTAAGTAGAATATTTCTTTCTAGACCCTCTTTGTTAGAAATGGACTGAGTTTGGAGACAAGTGGATGATTTGGGAGTATGTAGGATGAATCAGAGTATTACACATCTCTTTCTTGTTGGATCACTATTGTCACACAACTTAATATATTGGATCTGGACTACTGCTGAGTGCAATATTCTTGTCATAGTCTTTCATTGCTGAAAAAGACGTGGATGTTTGGGCAGAATGTGGGATGTGAGCAGATTAACATGTATCTTCTTTGAAATCCTGGTGTAAAACGCCTTTTAAAATACAAGTCACTCATTTCTATATTTGGATTAGCATTGACTCTCCAGATTTTAGCTAGGATGGCCATTCTTACAAAAGATAAAGACACTCTTCAAGTTTGGGAATCTAATACGACCCCTCTGTGGCACCCGCCTTTGTATATTACAGGCATAGTGTGAGCCATATCATCAAGACGGAATGCCTCTAGGCTGGGAGTATCTCACTTCAAGTACCAAACAATAACCCATCAAGTTAGGTTTAAAAGGAGCTAGTGTGAGATAATATGGATGATACTGATTAGTAGACAGAAGAAATTGTAGCCTCACCCTGCTCTCTCAAAGGCGTTGTTCGGGCCCGTGCACCTCTGAAACCCGCCTCGCTCTCTCAAAGCAAGCTTCAATGAGTGGCACCGGCTCCTGCAGCCGAGACACTAGTGGATCGGGATGTCGTTGGTATGAGCGTGGATTGAGATCAGAGCGATTGACCATATCATCCGTAAATCCTTCTTCGCTTCTAGGTTCATATTCATAGCGAAGGGCGCCCGAATTATTCCAAGAATCAGAAATCGCTTACCGGTTCTCAGCAAGAGCGGAATGCATATCTGCAATCCCTGAAGCAGACTGAAGAGACTGATCAGTGGCAGAGACAGAGAATGGGTAGATAATTGGCATACCGGGCTGTTGCAGAGGATAGCGGGGGTCCTATCATTGCATTCTAAGCTACTATGCCGCCAGGCTCAATTCAGCCAGAGTGCTCAGTTGGGTTCTAACAATTTATTTGCATTGCAACTAAATCCCTTTTGCTGTTAAAATAATTCCAAAACATATTGTACCAAAGTAAAGCGAATGCCAGAACTGTCGGTGAAATCAAAGACCACGTGGTGTGCATGCAGCCTAGGCTCACGTGGGCTCCCTTGGGCAGCTGGTTCCAGAGAAGTTTGCTATTATGAAGCTTCATAAGTGATATATTTTTTATAATAAGAAAAATGTTTGTCAGATTATAGGTGTCTGGGTACGGTTTTTTAATTCTAAAAAGTTTTAATAAATTATAATTCCAACTTTTTTACATCAAATTCCAAATCCGTGATGCAAGATTAAACCAGCTAAAGAAAAAATCTGTATTCTATGCATTGGGATTGAAGGATATTCCCCCGTGGTGAGAAATATGTTTGTCGGATTGTAGGTGTTTGGTATCAGTGTTTGATACTTGGTGGCCAAAGTCTATGGTTCATTTCTTATATATTTTATTTTGCCATGCTTTAGGTCAAGGTATGTGGAGATTTTCTGTACTTATTTCAATGCTTCGATGGGATGTTTGCGTGCTAGACTGGGTTGCATCTGAAAAGTTAGCGGCGATATTGTAGACACAAACTGTGGGAGGGAGCAGAAAGCCATGGTCGCTATGAATTTTGATTTATAGCTGATATTTGCTGGTATATAATCTCGATTGGCAAACTGTTAACAGTAAGCACCGGTCCCCAACTAATCTTAATGGTTAATTTTGAGTTGATTGTTTGATTTGTTGTGTGATTCTGATGATGCAGAAGCGAGGAAGCGATCTGAGCTTAGTACATTTCTAAAAACCCATATAGTTTGAGTTCTCATGTCAGCAAGGCCGACTGCTGGTGCTGCTGATTGGCATATATACATAGCAGATGGGGTTGCTGTAGAGTTGTTGGAGTGGACGATAAAGCCTGTCTTTATCAGGCTTGAGCTGACTTATTTCTTTTTAGGGTTAAGGACATTTTGTCAGTTGCTAAGCTCCATAGGATTTTGATGGAAGAGAGTCTTCTATTGCTTCCCAGAGATTCCAAAAATTTAAAAGTTCAATGCATTCCAATCGTCGTTCGTTCAAGATTGAGAGAACATTGGATTGCTTAGGTTTTTTAGGTTACTTCGAGAACCACCTTTGCAATTCACAAAAGCCAGCCGAATAGAACAATGAATCTTCATCTACAAGGGGATATTGGCTGAAAGATCCAGCAAATATAAATAAGAGGTGATGCAGTCATATGAAACTTAGCTTACAACATGACGTTCTTTTATTGGACCCCTAGGTACAATTGCTAGTTCTAGTGAAAATGGTATATCCATCCAATGGATCCTCAATGTATTCCACGTCGTCTAAATTGTATTATTCCATGTGGTTGCAATCATGGCTATCCACTAGCTTCCCATCCTGCATCAGGGATGGCTCACATGTGTAGTGGTACGGAATGTGTGGGGATGCAACTGCAACCCCTTAGAGAAACCTAATACTCATAGAACCCTTGCTCTCCCACCAATTCCTCCATCATTCCCACCTCTCTAAACTTTAACCTTTTGTCTTCCAAGTCAACAAATTCATTTCATTTCTCAATATTATCTATCATCACATCTCATATATATATATATATATGTGTGTGTGTGTGTGTGTGTGTGTGTGTGTGTGTGTGTGTGTATATATATATTTGAAAATTATAATAAAAAAAAACATAAAACCATGTGTATATATAAAATGGATTTGTATCGTCATGTTCATCTAAAAAATATATATATGATGTTTATATACATTGTCAGGGTATCTATCCTCCCATGGATCCATATTGGAATATATACACAATCAAAGAACCACAAAAAGGGAGGTATCATGAAATCTAATCATTGGGATCATAAGCATGAAACCCATATTTGATAAACTTTATGTTGTTATGCGCCACAATAGTTTGATTGTTCATGAGGAGAATTCAACAACATGCTTTAGATATACGAAGAAACCTCCTTGATCCTCATCATGGGGACCATGTCTTGAGTTCCTATAATTTTTTTTGCATGTTTCGCAAAGTCATCTGCAGAGTCAACTTCAATTGCATTTCATACCAAGCATGACACTTTTGGGGGGAAACAATTGCTAGCCACTCTGAACCTACATTTATTACATCAAAACAATATACAGATAGTAACACTTCAAACTAAAAAAAAATGTTTATTCTTTTACATTTTTTACAAAAAAGATCCCTAAAAAAAAATTGTGAAAACCCCAAAAACACTTTAGAAAACATGTGCAAAGAGGTTCTTCTTACTAATGGGGCTCCATTGGGATATTATGGGGGGGTTTAAGTTTGGATCCTTCTTGAATTTTATGCCCACATAGAGGAAATCATCTATCACAACAATCTCTCCCCCCGCCAATTAAATAAATTTGGGCCAAACATACTCATAGTTAACATGCCACATAGGTGGGTGATAAGATTACTCCATAGATGCATATTGGGATCTATTGGACCAAGTCATGCAGTTGATATCCTAGTCCAAAACATATATGGCATCCTCTCCATAAAAAATGAAAATAAAATCAAATCATAACCAAATTGCTTATGTTTCCATGTTCTGCATAATGTGAGCTACTGGCCCATATTCACCAAATAGCATAGAGCACCAATTAAAGGATATCAGATGGAGGAACTTTATAGCATAGTAAATATGTAACCACAAAGCAAAGTGATTTGTAATTGATCTGGAAACTTGAGTAATTTTAAATAAAAGGGTCTTCAATATCAAATTGTGAATCCTTCTAATCAACACTCGATTACTACTCTTTCGAATTCCCTACCCACAATAAGCAATGATGTATTCATTGATAGCCATAGTGACATGTCTTTTTCCTCCCCTTTTCAGGATGAGCGACACCTCTTGTGATATAATATTGTCAAAAAATTGATGTCCCCAACATCTGTATGTAAGATCTCGTGACCAACTAAAAAGAAGTCCCCATATAGGTCCCAATAACCCACTAATCACTGCAAAAGGGTCATTATGCTTGCACATCTTGGTGATCTCAAAGAAATTTAGAATCCCATCATCTCGCAAGGCATATAAAGTTTTTTCGTGCCTCATAAAATTATCATTTGCATCTTCATGCTTCCTATCCTTCCACTCAATCATGGTGCATAAGCCTATAAAAATATATAAACAAGATTGGGTAAGTTTTCATTTCAAACTTTTTTTTATTTTTATTCAGTTTTAGGGGGCGACCATGACTATTACCATAAAAATATCACCATTCACCATTCACAATTTTTGTATAGAATAATTGTGAGAAGGGTCATCTACTTTTGGTTAATCTACACAAAAAATCGTGGCCACATAGTGGCTTAGACACAATGGCACACTAAGAGGGAGGGGGTGAATCAGTGTGTTCTAAAACTTAAACCATTTTCAACATTTAAAGTATTATTACTGATTACATATTTATAGTTATAATAATGCAGCAAGCAAGTATAATAGAAGGAATGATGATCATCAATCACATACACATGATAGAGACAAACAAATATTCATCTTTATTTGAGCAACTACTCAAATGAGGTTGCAACCTCTGTTTACAAATTCCTTCTTGTAAAGAGCACCAACTCTCATGTTTTTCTAGCACCCACTAAAATAGTATTCTCCAACCACAACTGGGTGGAAGCACCAACTTCCACTTGTACAGGCTCCAACTTGTACAAAGAAAACAAATTTTTTTCCCTAGCACCACCCTACCACCCTATTCTCCAGCTACTATTGGATGAAAGCACCAACTTCCACTTGTATAGGCTTCAACTTGTACAGAGAAGTCAACATGTTTTCCTAGCACCACCCTACCACCCTTTTTTCTCATGTTTAAACATGTTCTGTACAATATGTAGAAAAGACAAATATAATAATGCATACCAATTATGTTCTGATCTACTTATGGATTTGCTTATGGATCTTGGTTCCCCTCATTGTCTCTATTACGGGTATTCTTAATAGAGCTCAGAGTCCTATGTCATTCTGCAATCTCCACTTCGACGACGAACCATGCACCATCTCTCTATCTACAGAGAATGCAACCATCCATTCATCACACACATCCTTTTATACATCTCTATCCTTAAACCTTTTGCCTGTTCGTATGGTTGGCGATCCATTTCCATAACTGATCAAGTCGTTCGATGCCTTATGATAGACAAGAAGTCCAATCGTTGAGTAATCCTCAATTTCTGCAACACACCTTGTCCATTTGGATTCTTTCACACTTATCATTTTCTGCAATAAATCAGAGTTTCCGCACTGCTGGTTCCGTAGTTCTGGTTCCACAGTACAAGTTCCGCACCAATCATTCCACACCATTGATCTTCTTCAGGCTCTTTGTGACCATTGATATGCTAAGGAAATCGGATATCGGATATGTGATTTTTCTTAATATCATTTCATGATTTCGGCTTTTCGTCTTTCGCACATCCTTTCCGTTGTAGGCTTTCCGCACTCACCTTTTCCGCATGCGTAAATTGGAAGTCGGGTTATATATATATATATATATATATATATATATATATATATATAATTAGAGTTTATATCAAATGCATTATGATAATTATAATATTTAACATTATTTATTTTTTAAAATATATAAAAAAAATTATCATCCATAATATAATAAGAAATAAAACTAAAATGTTTCATTAATATTGGTTTAATTTAAAGGGTGGAAAAATTCATTGTCAATCGATGGAAAAAATGAAATAAGTGGTATATTGGGCTTAGTGAATCCACCAACAATCAAACAAAAGCACTAGTTTTAGTCTAGGGATTGTTTAACTATAAATAGGAATCAATAAAATCATAGTAACCAAAGAGTTGACTTTCATAATTTATATTTCAAAACTTATTTTTCATATTGTTCCAAAGAGGTTTTGGGTGGCAAAAAGATTTGAACATATTGAATTTTTTGACATGCGTCGAAGTTAAGAAAAATGAAGGTGTAATTGATCAAGGGGTGTTTAAGCATAAATGGTGGGGGACACCCCTTAAAACATGTATTTCATGAATAAGTGGCATACAAAGTATCTAAATACCATGCATTGCAATTCATCGAACAAGTGGCATGTCACATTTAAATTGAAACAACAAGCTACTTAGTCTAGCATCTAGAAGTGGCTTGACAAATTTAGATCGAAGCGACGGGATAATAACTTAAGTATAATCTCTAGTAGAGCTCCCACACCTCACAACTCTTTGGAGCTATAAATTGATCATTATGCTTCATAGAATGGAGTATGGCCATGTTGGTGGGATTATTGTTTGGAAGATCTCCAACAAAGATAGGTATTTCAAGTGGAAATTGCATGTCCTTTGGCATGTCTTTCCTCTTGGTTTTAGTTTGAGTCGTTAAACCATTTATGTTATTTGGTTCATTTCCTTTGGTGATAGGTAGAGAGGGGTCCTATATGTCCTCCAGCCTGTTTTTCCTTTTGGTTTCCATTTGAGGTGTCCCAAGATTTGGCTTATTTGTTTCATTGCCTTTGGTGATTAGTGAAGAGGTGTTCAAAATGGTGGTCCCAAATCTCTCTCAACACTCCTTGTAACTGCTTCTTTGGAAAATATCAAACCATTTTTTTGATATGGACAAGAGTCAACACTCCAATGGATGTATTCCTTGTGAGATTATCGCTCTCTGCAAGGTTCAAAGGAAGAAAGTTCAACAACTCTAGGACCTTTCAGTGGTGCTCTTTCATCTCAATGGTAGAATTATACCACATATTGAAATTCAAAAGGCCAAGAACAAAGAATTATCTAACTTGATATCTCGCCATAACCAAAAGATCAAAAAAGTTGGCAATTGATTTGAACATGATTTATCACACTTGTTCTCCATTAAGCCAACCAAAGAAGAAACCTTTCAGCATATTTATGCAAACATGTCAAATAGAAATCCAATAGTGGATCTCTCTTCAAGTTTTCTGATTTTTGGTAAAATAGTGCTACTTATAGATCAATACACCAAGTTTTATACTAACCATTTATTTAATTACTTTGTCAAAACTATTAAATTCGTCTAAATACTTAAATCTTTTTTCAAATTTCACTTAATTAGATCCTTCCAAATAATTGATTAATATTTCATATATATATAATTGTTTACACATTTATTTTGAAAGATATAGATTTTTATGATTTTTTTTACTCATGTTAGGAGGATGGTAATATTGTTTTTAACATGAAATAACTTTGAAATAAAATTATTTAGTTGATTTTAGTTTTCATTGCGTCGTGAGACTTTTCTACAGCTCAAATGGGAAAGATGTGTCCCGTCTGTAACGCTCAAGTGGCACATGTCGGCTTAATAAAAATAATAATAATAATAAATAATAAATAAAAAAACTTATAACATGTACATTTATGTAATTATATATCAAATTTCAACTTAATGTTAGGACTAAAATATGTGATAGAAAATAAATTACAAAATAATAGCCATTGCAATTATTGGTCGACCAAGGCTTCCAAGAGCATCTCTCTGGCTTACTTTGGCACATTACAATGGAATATTACGACCATGTTTATAAGGTTCTTTAAATGCAAATACAACTAGCGTATATCCAAATCCTAGGCTCTATCAAGCTCCGAGATGG
Source organism: Pseudotsuga menziesii (assembly GCA_001517045.1). Classification (NCBI taxonomy): domain Eukaryota; kingdom Viridiplantae; phylum Streptophyta; class Pinopsida; order Pinales; family Pinaceae; genus Pseudotsuga; species Pseudotsuga menziesii. The sequence goes on along the minus strand of LPNX010588805.1, from coordinate 80,756 downwards.
ATCAAATCTCTCGAGGTGCAAACCTCTTCTTAGGTATCCACTGATTTGATTCAAACCAAAAGACACATCTTTTTATTTAAGGTCCACATATAATTTTATTATTATTAATATTTAATATTATTTATGGCTAACATATAATATTTTTTATTATTTTTTATTTTGTTAGAAACGAACATTGCATCATTTCCCCACACATGGTTTTAAAACCATATGCAAGGCCCTCCTACAATCATGGGTTGTTTAGGAGGCCTTGCACATGGTCTTAAAACCATTTGCAAGGCCCTCCTAAACCATGCACAATAAAACCATGGGTTGTTTAGGAGGCCTTGCAAATGGTTTAAAAACCATGTGCAAAGCCTAAAACCATTTGCAAGGCCCTCCTAAACCATGCACAATAAAACCATGGGTTGTTTAGGAGGCCTTGCAAATGGTTTAAAAACCATGTGCAAAGCCTCCTAAACCATGGGTTGTTTAGAATGTCTTGCACATGGTTTTAAAACCATGTGCAAGGCCAACATTTTTTTTAAGGATAATTAAATTTTTACTCTTTTATTGTTTTGTTAAGTAGGAAGATTACAACATCTCCCCCATATTAGATTGTTTTTGTGGCCCTCATTTATTTTGGCGTATAAGAAAAATTATTTTTTATTAATAAAAATAACAATAAGAAAGTGATATTATTTTTATTTTGTGTTACAAAATCTCTCCCATAATATTCACTATCACTATTATTTTTTGCCGACATGTTACAAAAGTTACATCATGTTACAAGATCTCTCCCATAACATTCATTGTCACTATTATTTTTTGCGGACATGTTACAAACGTTACATCACGTTACAATTACAAGATCTCTCCCATAATATTCACTATTCACTATCACTATTATTTTTTGCCGACATGTTACAAACGTTACATCACGTTACAAGATCTCCCCCATACTGGGGTGTAGAGTGCCTCTCCGCGCAACTAGCAAGAAACCACGGGCCACTAAAACCATGTGCCTTAAACCACTTACATCATTGGTCATTCCCAAGCCAAGTTTAACCCTAACATGTAATTGTTCATTTTTAGTTATAGAGAAAAACAAGTCACTTCTCAAAAACATTTGGATAAATATTTTTCAAATTCCAATTTATTCTGGAAATCTAAATTTTATTAGTTTTAAAGAAAGACAAGTAAAGCAATTTTTGAAAACTATTTGATTATATGATTATTATCAAATTTCTTCTACTGATTTTTACCCTATTTTGAAATTACAAGTTGGTCATTTCCCTCCATGTAGGAATACTTGTTAAACATTTTTGTAAATTAAAAAAGGGTTGCACCTCTATAGAACTTGATCACTCTCGTCGCTTTGTAAAGCCATAGTCAAGATGGATCTATGTTGGTGTATTAACACATAAGTATTAATTATATTACAAATGTTTTGAAAAATAAATCTTGTGCTATTCTTTACTAAAAGTGTAATTTTTTTAAAACATTAAACTTTCTTTTTAGATTAATTTTTTCTCCATATTAATAACAAATAAAATAATTTTTTTAAACTAGTGATTTATTTCCTTGTCCATAATAATAACAAAAAATGATCTTCTAAACTTGAAATTGATGTCCTTCATGTATTAATACATAAGCATACAAATGTTTTTTGAAAAATAACCTTTTTAGTATTCTTATTCTTTATTAAAAGTGCAAATTTTTACATTTCTTTATTTTTTTTCAATATTTATTTTTTCTCCATATTAATAACAAAAAAATGATTGTTTAACTTGAAATTAATGATCTTAATGTAAATGTATTGAATCAGCCTTTTCTTATTCTCAATGTAGAAATTGACAGCTAACTTTCTCTTATCCTGAATCTTTTTGTAGCACTATAGATTTTCGTATTAATATTATAAAAGGCAACATCTTCTACTATCCTACAACGTAAAATAAAATCTCTAATCCATCCTTTCTTCAATATTGAGACTTAAATTAATGTTTGTCCAAAAAAATCAAGGAAAAACATATTTTTTTTTATGAAGTTTGTTTTAATTTATTATCTTTAAGAGGCACACTCTATAACCCAATAGATGTGTAATTTTTTATGTGCTCATCCTAGAGTTGATACGCCGTAGAACTGACATGTGTCCTTTTAAAAAAATAATAAAAGATAATAAAAAATAAGATGTTTCAAATTAGATTTCAAATAATTACGACATATATATATAACTACACAAATTAAATAAATTGAAATGCTTCCTCAAAATTTAAACTCTAAAAAGAGGCTTGCACCTCTAAATATTTGATCCCTCTCGATGCTTAGTAGATCCCCTTTTAAGATAGATCTATGTTGGTATACTAAATATCACATCCACTCCAAAGATGATAGACCCCCTAAAAATTAGGTTTAGACATATTACCTTTACAAAATGTTGCTCAATTTTCTTCCAAAACTTTTGCATTTACTATTCTAACATTCACAACCACAACCATAAAAAAAAATGAATGTCTTTTCATTATTCATTCAATTACAAAAATAAAACTATTCTAACATTTTCATATCTTTCTATCTTTTTCATTCAATTACAAAATAAAACTATAATATAACATTGACAACCATTAAAAAAGACTTGTACCTCGAGATATTTGATCCCTCTCGATCCCTGGTAGATCCCCTTTTAAGATAGATCTATGTTGGTATACTAAATATCACATCCACTCCAAAGATGATAGACCCCCTAAAAATTAGGTTTAGACATGTTACCTTTACAAAACGTTGCCCAATTTTCTTCCAAAACTTTTGCATTTACTATTCTAACATTCACAACCACAACCATAAAAAAAATGAATGTCTTTTCATTATTCATTCAATTACAAAAATAAAACTATTCTAACATTTTCATATCTTTCCATCTTTTTCATTCAATTACAAAATAAAACTATTATATAACATTGACAACCATATAAAATGATAACCAGTATAGATCCATCTTAACTATGGCTCTATCAAGAGCCGAGAGGGATCAAGTTCTCTTGAGATGCAAACCTTTTTGAATTTGTAAAAATGTCTGATAAGTATTCCTAATTGAGAGGGAAATGGTGAACTTGCTTAAGTACTTTCAAAATAGGGTAAATATTAGTAGAAGTATGAGTTGAGTAACATTAATAATTACTTAATCAAATAGTTTTCCAAAATTTACTTTACTTGTCTTTCTTTAAAACTATTAATGAATATTAAGAGCAGTTAATGAGTAAAATAATCCATATAAAATTTTAAAATCTAGATTTCCAGAATAAATTGGAATTTGGAAAAACATTTTACCATCAAATGAAGATTTTAAACATTTATCCAAATGCTTTTGGGAAATTACTTGTTTTTTCTTTATAACTAAAAATGAACATTTACATGTTAGGGTTAACAGGAATGAGCAAGGATGTAAGTGGTTTAAAGCACATGGTTTTAGTGGCACGTGGTTTCTTGCTAGTTGTGTTTGCATTTAAAGAACCTTATAAATATGGTTGTAATATTTCATTGTAATGTGCCAAAGTGAGGAGGAGAGATGATCTTATCCTTGGTCCACCAATAATAAATCTAAATCTATTATTGAAGATTGGTTTTTCCCTAGGATTCTTTTTTTAATTTTATATGTTCTTGGTTTTATAATTTTTTTTCCTAAGTCAATTGAATTTTACTACTAATATTTTATTTCTATGTTTGTAAGATTGTGAGTATTGCCCTAATATGGTTGTATATTTATATGATTATAATATTTTTTATTTTTTAATTTTTAATTATAAGCGGACATGTTATAAAAAAAATTACTTTTATTATTATTATTTTTATTGAGCCAACATGTGCCAAGTCAGCTTTACAAACAGGACATATCTCACCCATTTGAGCTGTACAAAGCACCTCTCTGCTCAAAGAAAGCACCTCTTTGCACAAAAATATTCTTAACATTCACGACCTTATTTTTTTTATTCAACTACAAAACTACAACTATATGCTATAGTGAATATTCTACAACTGAAATTCAATAAATTAACACTTTATAATTAAAGTGATATAAATTAATGCTAGTGAATATACTATAATTAAAATTCAAAACTTAATGAGTTAAATAATTTAAAGCTAATTAAATCTCTTCTTATTGCAAAACACCAACACCATTGCTAAGTTGAGAACAATAATGACAGTAATATCAAATTTTACGATATAACCCGAAAAAAAATAAACAAACAAACAAAAACCTAAATTTTTATTTTTTTATTAGGTAATTTCCAATGATGATTCGGACTGCCTTTTGCTATGCTACAAGAGTTTAAATCATGCTAGCAACCCAAACCCAAATTACATAATCAGTAAGTATTAATCACCTTTTATATCTGCTGCCATTCGCTAAAATCTCAGAAGACTCGTGCGCTAAAGTTCTAAAAACCAAAGACACGAGGTAGAGCAAATGGAAAATCGATCTGGGAAATTTGGTTTTCATTATTTTAACTTCAAAGCTTTTTCTATAAGTTCTAGCTAAAATGCCCCGTCATCTTTGAAATCCAGCAAATAATTTGTAATCTAAAGAATTTATTGTCCTCTTTGAAATCCAGTAAATAATTTGCAATGCAAAGAATTTAGTGTTAAGATTGCAATTTTGATATTTGAGAAGATTAGGAGATCCCAAGAACATTTAGATCAAATATCTAAATGAATGAGATTGCAATTTTGATATTTAGAGAAAATTAGGTAATTTTAAAAGAAAAAGATTGCAGATTCTGAATTCCAGTTTTAAAAAATAATTTTTAAATAAGAAAACTTAAAAATCATCTTTAAATATCAGAACTGAAAAGCCTAATAATCCCCTTGAATGTGAAGCCTCTTTGTTAGTAGCCTTCACCCCCACACTATAGTAGCATATAATTAAGAGGAAATTTGAAAATGGCTGAATACTTTGTATAATATAGATACGGTAAATTTGCACATATTATAAGATAATTTTACATTTATAATATATTGATTTATACTTTGATTATAAATATCAAATATTAAATTAGTTTTTATATTAGGTTTGTTTTATAATATAAATATAAAGTTTAGTAACTAGTTATAATATTATACTATTATATTTAGTTAAGATAATATTTTTTTAGAATATATTATTAGAAATTGGCTTTAGTGTTTTGTAATTTATTTTTGGCATTTGTTTAATATTTATATAATTGAATTTATAAATACATTATTAGATTAGATTTTTTAAGATTAATATTTCAATTTGTTTTTCATGAAAAAAAAGAATGTTATGAAAATTCTCCCTGTTTTTGGAGAATATATATAGACGTTTTAATGTTTTCTTTGCTTTTTTTGTGACATGGAAGTATAAAATATAGACTGTATTTGATAGTCAAAATGGCGGCTCATGAAGTTCCCTGTCAAATTCCAAGACTGCTTGCAAATATTGAATGGTTTTAGTATATTTTAAAATTTTTGAATGATTTATGTATATTTTAAAATTTTAAAAATAAGTTTTTAAAATCTATAAGCAACCTAGTTTTTCTATACTAATTCTTTTCTATACATACTTTTTCCTTGTTGACTCTGTACTCGAATTATGCTACTATGCCCCACACAAAGCTTTAAAACCAAAGCGGAATCAGTATCGTGGTACTTTACAAACCAATGTGAGATCAAACTTGGGAGACATGTTGTGAAATCCTAGAAAAATGAGGTGGAAGCACTTTAATATTGAGCTTATGCCACTGAGATTGGAACATCTCAAGACCCAATGGCTTCTGAGGTTGGAACATCTCAAGACTCTATCTTCTAAGATTGGGACATCTGAAAACCCACCACTATAATGGCTACCGAGACTAGAACACCTCAAGACACGTCACCACCATAATGGCAAGCTTTATGCACCCTACAGAATTCTCCCTCCCCAAAGAAAGTTATTTTCGGCGTCGTCTAAGCACCCCACTGCAGAATCTTAAAGAGTTTGTCAGTTAGTCCACAGGGGTGTGCCCATCGATGGCCCCCATCCATATGGCATTCTATACATGCACAATGGCGATATGCCCATTTCCGTTCAGTGGTGTATATACAAAGCATGTACAACAGTGTATATACACTAGATATACAAGGTATATACAACAGTGTAAAAGATATATACACTAGTGTATATACCTGGTATATACACCGTTGTATATACCTTTTCGGCGTCGTCTAAGCACCCCACTGCAGACTTTTAAAGAGTCTGTCAGTTAGTCCACAGGGGTGTGCCCATCGATGGCCCCCGTCCATATGGCATTCTATACATGCACAATGGCGATACACCCATTTCCGTTCAGTGGTGTATATACAAAGTATATACAACAGTGTATATACACTAGATATACAAGGTATATACAACAGTGTGAAAGATATATACACCGATGTATATACCTGGTATATACACCGTTGTAACGTCGTATATACCAGGTATATACAACGCCTAACGAAAATGAGCAAATACGTATGGGCGTATCGCTATCGTGCATATATAGAATGACATATGGATGGGACCCATCGATCGACATACCCCTGCAGACTCACAGACTCTTTAAGAGTCCGCAGCGGGGATCGACATACCCCTGCAGACTCACAGACTCTTTTATGAGTCCGCATCGGGGTGCTTAGACGACGCCGTTATTTTCTCACTGGCTAGCTTTATGTGCCCTACAGAATTCTCACACTCCCTGAGGCAAGTGAAGATGCATCATTGGATCTCTCATCAAGGAGTGATGAAACTTTGATGTACAATGCTAATACTTGATTATATACAATGTGCACTTATGCACAATGAGATTGGAACATCTCAAAACCCACCGCTATATAACCTGACTATATACAATGTGCAGTTCTTCATCTATCAGTGCCAGCCCTCGATTATATAGAATGTGCAATTATGCCAAAGAGATTGGAACACCTCAAAACCCACCGCTATATAACCTGACTATATACAATGTGAAGAACTGCCAGCCCTTGATTATATACAATGTGCAATTATGCCAATGAGATTGGAACATTTCAAAACCCACCGCTATATAACCTGACTATATACGATGTGCAGTTCTTCAGCTATCAGTGCCAGCCCCAGAGAAACCCAACTAGCCAATCGCCTAAGAATCAAGTAGAAACTAAATGTCTCAGAGTCTGAAAAACATAACTTGCGTCGCTTTTCCTACTGATAAAGATTATAGAATAAATAATCTGAGGTTACAAAAACTGCTGTTAGTTCAGTACGAACTCGCGATTGAAATTTACATGGACGCCTATTCATCAAAACAATGTCAAATAAAAAAAATGCATCCCAACAAGAAAAAGCCCAGAAGCTTTACTGCTATGTCCTAACCTAAGATTCGATCTAGAGATCACTGAGGCTGCTCCACGCCAAACCTTAAAGCATCTTTTAGTTTGCTTGGCCCCCTCTGTGGTTTGTGTGATTGTGGATGCACATGTGAACTATAAACCCGTAGAGCACGTCAGAGAAGACATGCCTTTTGCTTAGCTTTCTCCGTGGGCTGTGTAATGCTGAGACAGCCCTAAAATACTCGGGCATTCCTCGTGCTGTGCATTTTGGATTGTTTCCATGTAAAAGATCCTCTTCCCTCTAAATTCTACTTCCAACAGATCAAGTCTCGGTGGTGTTGCTTCTTAGATTGTATACAAGTAAAAGTTCCTCTTCCGTTTAAATTAGTTCCAAGAGATTGTACCCATATCTGGGGAGCAACCATGTTAAGGACAACCACAAAAGTAGAGATTTGGGGGGGGAGGGGGGGAAATACAATATGCAATCGCTGCGTTCATTTGTGACCAGAATAAAGGTCATATGCAAAACAATTGACCCTATTGTAAATATCATTTCAACTATAGCAATCCTACTATAATTTCCTTTTCAATCAGCCTTTCCTCAAATTTGACAAAGAATTTTGCAAGTATCTTCACCTTCAAGTTTGATTTGCATAATTGCTGAATATTTTCGCAAATAGGACAAGCCCTTCACAGAAGAGGAACAAACCATGATGCCTCCAACCTTAGGGTCATAGTTACCTTTGACCGCCAGAAGGTTCGAGTGGACGATTTATATCCCATTCGAGTAATTGGCATGAGAGAAGTTACTTAATAGCCACGGCCCAAATAAGTAATTCCAGGTAATAAAGACCAACTAAAAACTCAAAAGAGAACAGATCTATTTTCTTCCAATAAACGGTTAAGAGAGATATACACAACTTTGCATAAAATTGTGGACTTCTAGCAATAGCATTTTCAACCTTCCGTTAAAATCAAGGGTAACAGGGAAGCAATCCAGTCACCCACTTGGTTAGTAATCAAGTTTTCAAGAGTTTCTCGGAATTTTCAGCACAAACCCACAGTTGATAAGCAAGCTCACTGAAGACTCTTGTTTAACTACAGTAGAAAGCAATCAAAGATCCAAATCCAATCATATAAACCATAAACTTAAACAAACAATGCCAATTGAAATGAACAAGTAAAACGCCGTGAATCTTTGACACATTGCCTTGTAAATGCATTCAATTCAAAATGATCAATTTTATACAAGGGATATAACTGTTAAAACAATAAAAGAGTTGGGAACAGGAAACATTGAAACAGTAATCAACATCGAAAACAATTGCTCAGAAACAGTAAATGACATTACAATCATCAAAATTGAAATCTCATGAACAAAAGGGATAATTTTTACTACAGTAAACGACATACAAATAGGAATCATCGATACACTGATCAAAGTTGAAAGCAGTGACTTGTAAACAGTTAATACCCCTACAATGATCAAAATTGAAAACAAAGACATCTTTGAATAACATATACCCCAATGTGACAGTAAAGTTTCCATTCAAGTCTGGTTTGCATATAGGAGAAACAAAATGTAGAGAGTTGCCACTGAATATATACTGTCTATTCTAACTTCGCAAAATATATTGGAGGAACTTTCAAAAGCACTCCGGGAATTGTGTTTGCTCGCTGAGAAGCAAGTCCAAATGTCAGGCAGTGTCAATGATCAAGACAAAAAAGCCTCCCTTGATATGTTTACAGATTCAAAGCACAATATGTTATCTGACACCGAATGCACTCAGCTTGCTTCCATCTTAAATATATTAAAACTTGAGTGTCGCACTGCATATTTATAATAAAACTCGCGGAATTTACATAGCTCCATTGAGAAAAAGCGGTAAAAGACAAAAACCCTCCATCTATACATAAATACTACAAAATTGCATAGGTAGAGATAACCTTCTGTAGTCAGTCAACTGCCTCCACAACATTAAAACTAGCCCAAATTTCAAAGAGCTGTGTCCTCTACAGTCCCTGTTTTAAAAAAAACGACTGTTCAATCAAACTGGCCTTGAGTTATGCGTCTCAGCTCAATAGAATGCTCATCGTTGCTAATCTTTAGTGATTCACGAAGATTTGTAAGGAGAAGTTCATGTTTCCAATTATGATCACCCTGAAGATATAGTGCTTGCAGCACTGAATTATATGCAATGAGTTTCAGCGCTCTGAAAGTTGTTTTTCCTTGTACGAAACCTTCAGCTGAACTCTGGCCAATGTACTCCAAGTGAGGGATGGTAATTGTGAATATTTTTTCTCCTGAAGGTACAGCTTCGACCAATCCATATCCCTCTTGATTATTTGTTTCACATGACATATTCTTTATGCTCTCTTTCTTTCTTTTCAGAGAGGATTCCGATATATCTGTTTGAATATCTGATTTCATATTCAGAGCAACAATACATGGATTAACCACTTCATTATGAGCCTCTGAAGTTGTAGTATTAATTCCATCACAGGAATGTAAAGAGGAGCTAGATATCAAACGCTTTTTATGCTTTCCCTCCACTCCAATCAAGGCCTCCGAAGCTCCCAAGTTTGTTGCATCTGCAATATGTTCATTTTTCCTTTTTCTGTTCTTAACAGAAACATTATCCAATTGGCTACCTCTTTTTCTCGGTGTTCTTTTTGGGGTCAACTGTCTCCCTGTTTTTGTCCCCAGAGAAGAAGCCTCGTGATTGGTTAACAGCATAGTACAGGCACCTTTACCAGAAATAGCAGTTGATGCTTGACGGAGTTTCTCTTTCCAATTCCTCTGAGGCAAGCCCTCAGGATTTGGTTCTGTGGCCTGTTTCATATTACGAGGTGAAACATCGTCCCGCTGATTTACATCTGTTTGTTTTCCATTGCTCAATCTAGGGGTCGAATGACTCCCCACAATTGGTAAGCCATCAAAATGACTCTTTCTAACAACTAAATCTGAATCTTCATGAGTGGTTCCATTTTGTTTTTCCAGGTGTCTAGATGATCGTCTTACAGGCTTTGAACTTTTATTTTCTTGCTTCTTGTCTACCAATACCTTCGGTGATTCCATAGTTATCTGCTTTCCTGTCTCTGCATTCTGATTAGAAACATAGGGGATGATGCTGTCATCTAGATTGATAACCTCGCTCGGTGAAGAGGTCCCTATCAATGCCTGCAAAATTCCATTAAAGAATCTCATCAAAATCAAAGAGCAGCACCAAATAACAAAACAGACAAAAATAATAGACAGCCAAAGAAATCAAGCTCTTGATTCCAGGAAAAAGAAAATGGATGGCAATAACCAAGTAATAATAGTTTTGAAACACAATCATCCTTTGTTCTTGTGCGTGTCTCTTCCAACGCTCGCTCTTAATTCCAGGGGAAAGAAAATAGGTGGCAATAACCAATTATTCATAATTCATAAACACAATCATCCTTTCTGTCCTTCGGTGTCTCTTCCCAATGGAAGCTCTCTCTCTCTCTCTGCTGCAGCCCAAAAGATTTATGGCAGGCACTGAATACCAAAGGTTGGTGACAAGGAATGGCCTCACTCCGAGCAAGAGATATGTCACAAGGATGAATGAGCATTTCAGACCCATTTTGAGGGCAACTCCCACTATGCAAAACTACTCATGGGAATTCATATAGCAGAACTACAACCATTAAAAGAGAGATGCAGATCCCCTGTCCCATTGGTTACTATATTCCCCCAAGTTACCGGAAACATCTAGCACTAGAGGGGATATGCCGTTCCTAGTTTCGGAAACCGAAAAGAAGGGGATACGATTTGGAAATGGCACCAGAATGTTTCCAAGCCATTTCCAGCTGTATCCAGCCGTTTCCTAAAACGTTTTTTGATTTTTTGAAATGTTTCAGCTGCGAGGCAAGTTTCCAACTAGAAATAGTAGTTCTTTCACATGAAAAAAACAAATAAATAACCCTAAAGACAAACCATGAAACCCTAACCCTAAATTGAGTGTCAAAACTTAATATAAAGCCTCAAATCCTCTAAATCAAGATCTCATGTCTTCTGATTTTTTTCTCACTGTATTTTTCCAAAAATGAAAGGAGATTGCTTTTGGTTCAAAAAACCACTAATCTGTGGACATATTATTGCATCAAATGCTTGTCTACTATAATGTTAGTGTCACAGCCTAGTGTATAAGAACAACGACTGTTTTAATGTCCTTTTTCTCATCTTTTTTCCAATTCCTCGGATTTGTTGCAAATAAAGGCCAACGGCTTGCATATGTAATAAAACAACTTGCATATCAAAATTGAGACAGTGGCAGTTTCAGCTCTAAAAAATAACATATTTCATTTCTGAAGAGTTGCATGAACCAACACGTATTTCCAATAATCTTCCAATAGGAAAATTCTCCACGTGGTATACATCATTACATGTGATGGTTTAATCTTATTTCAAGTGTTTTTATCAGTATAAGCCATGAAAAGTAAACAATATACCCAAGGGAATGCAGCGGTGTCTAGATATAGTGTTATAGCATAGAGTGCAATATTGCTTGTCATCACACATTGTCATATTGTTCGACACGAGCTCACTTAATTATACTCAAGTGCCTAACTAATCCCCTTAAAGCATGGCTGATTAAGTCAACTTTGATCATCCAAGTTGGTCCCAAATATTTAGACACAACCCCATGAATTAGGTCCTTTATGCACCAGTCAATTAGTCAACCAACCCTCACTCACATAGTTGATTGTCTAGTTAGTCAGTGGACCAACCCTAATACACCTTAGTTGAGTCACTGACTTACCTCCATAATTGTGTTTGTTACCGGATGAACTAGCAGGGCTAGTCACCAGCAAACATACGAGGGAAAGAGTGACCACAGTCACCTTAGCCACTCTTCCCAAACTGCTTCGGAACTCGAAACCTCCTAGGGGAAACCCCTAATGTGAGTCTGTAAAGACACTAAACACCAAATAATGTCTTCTTTGAGGAAGCTTAGCGACCAATGCCTTATTGGAGTCAATTTAAGAAATGAAGAAAATATAGCATGTGCGTGAATTTGAATAGTGTAAGTGCAAATAGTACATCCACTTCAGTAAGTGCATTCCTTAGGATAAACAAATAACCAATTTTCAGTCTTAGATCATGCATGTATCATATAGCAAGTTTGAAGTGTCACTCGTTGCATGCACAACATAAGCATAGCATCCCAAAGTACAGCAGTAAGACATGAATTCAACGATATATCAGTTATGAAGACAGCATGTGAGCATGTGTTCATGTATCAATTCCAAACTTTGTATATGCAGCAGTATATATAACAAAACAGTTAGTATATCTTTGAATAAGGTCTGAAACGAAGTTATAGGTAATCATTAGCAGTTGTACCATAATGTTTCAGAGTTTAAACAATGGTTATATCCCAAACAATGTATGATAATAATGTGTAAATAAGGTTGTTCACAGTCCACCCTTTAATTGTAATTCAAACCAACAATCATCTAACCTTCTAGGCAGTGTTTGCGAGTATTAAAGAGGGCTGATAAAGTGGGAGAGGAAGGGATGCCACAAGAGCAGACCCTTAAACAAAGGGTTTTAGAGGACAAAAAGGGGCGGTACAGCCATTGAGAGGGCTGTCCTTTGGTTACTAGGCCTGGGACAGACCCTAAAGGAGGCAGGCCAAACCCTTCAAAGGCTGGCCGAGGAGTTTAAAGGAGAGCCAAGGGTTGAAGGAGCAAGGGCGAGGGTGCTAGGTAAGAAATAAGGGTAGGTTAGGATTTTCTGACAGTTTTAACACTGTTTCAAGGTTTTTCGGGCAGATTTGAAGGATTTTCGAATTTTTTGAATTTTTAGGGCTTCCATAACTTTCGCCCTAGGGTTTCTATGGACAAATATGGTAGGATGAAATTGTAGGAGAGGGCCTAAATTTTAGGAAGGGCAAAAAATTTTTAAAAAATAACAATAATTTTTATTATTTTCAAGGGTTTTTTACATAAAATTGCAGACCTACTTCTAACCCTAAATTTACCATGAAAATGCAATGAAAATGAAACTGCAAGAGAAACGCAATGCCATTAAGCCAAATGAAAATGCAAGAGAAACTAACCCTAGATGCTAGGTTTTGCAAAGAAGAGAAGTTTTGGGACAAAGGAAGAAAACCCTACCCTAACCTAGTGCATCTAAAGAGTGACCAACCTACCTCTTGAAAAACTTAGCCTAGGTTTTACAACTAACCCCAAAGTCCTAAGGTTCTAGCCCTAGAAGGACTCCTAAAAGGACATACTTCTACAACCAAGGTAACTAAAAGTTGATGAAAGATCTAGCCAAGGAAAAATGCAACTGTATAATGGCTACCATTCAATCCATAAATGTACATCATTCATTAACAATTGACAAAGAAGACTCAAGAAAAGCCCTGGATACCTCCTTGTGCACATGTTTAACTAGCAAATCATAGCATCACTTTTGCAAGAGGATTGAACCAAAGAAACTTCAAGAATTCACCATCAAAACCAGAAATATCTTCCTCAAGGGGAGGCACCTCACTTCAAAGCAATGTCACAAGGTTCGGGTTCGAATTCAGGTTCGGCGACCTTTAGGTTCGATTTGGGTTCGAATTTTCGGATGAGGTTCGGATGAGGTTCGGCATAAGGTTCGTCTATATACATTTTTCAAAAAATATATATATATTATAAATTATAAATTATAATATAAAACATTTGAAAATAAACTATATATACAACTATTACGAATTATAATTATAAATTATACTTTAACTATATATGATTAAAACTTAATACAGAAATACTATCACTCAAATAAATTATAGTATAAAACATATACAAATAAACTATGGTCTATGGTTAAAAACTGTAACATAAAACATTTAAAAAAATTATAATATAAAACATTAAAAATAATAAAACATATACAGTCTATAGTTAAAAACTGTAACATAAAGCATTTTAATTTTATATACAAATAAACTATAGTCCATGGTTAAAAACTTCAATATAAAACATTTAAAAAAATTATAATATAAAACATTAAAAATAATAAAACATATACAAATAAATTATAGTATATAGTTAAAAACTGTAACATAAAGCTTTTAAAAAAATTATAATATAAAGCATTAAAAATAAACAGAAGGTAATTGTCGTGGATTCATGGACTGGCGCGGGCGCGAGCGCGGGCTCGGGACTGTCGCAGGGCTCACACAAACGCATACACCGTCGCGGATTGAAGGACTGGCCCGGACTCACGCGGAGTCATCTACTATCCATCACTTATCGAGCTGCAAACCTTGATAAGAGATTGAAAATTGTGAATTAACAGAGTCGGAAATCCAGAACAAACAACTCGCGGAGAGCCAAAAATCGAGAACAAAGAACACGCGAGAGCACTAAAATATCTGAGTGTTAAAACCCGCCGCAATAAGTGAAAAATAGCCGCCGAAAACGAGCTCAAACCCCTACCCTGAACGAATTTTTTATTTTTTTTAAGGTTCGCCGAACTTCGAACCTGGTGGTTTAGGTTCGGCGAACCCTGTGACACTGCTTCAAAGAGCCCTAGTTGGGTAGAATAAGGGCATAATGTTTTGTCCCACTTGTATAAAGTTCAAATGGAGTGAGGAGAGGTTTATTTATAGCCTCTCACACTCACTTTACAAAAATATCCTAGCCTACATGCCTTAAAATGTCAATTAGAAATTATAAAATGTCAACTTAAAATTATAACATAAAATAATATAAAAATGGCCTACAGTAGGCTTGTAAGTAGGCTAAAATAAGTGAATCACTCCTAACAAAAGGCTGAAGTGAGCTGGAGGGAGGGCATCATGCCCCATCTAACCCCGAAAATGCTATAAAATCCCTCAACGCCCTCCTCAAAGCAACAAGACGGCTTGGCATGGAAAATAACGTCCTCTGAAGAAAGAGATCAAGGAAAGAGAGCGCCAGCCAGCTGAAGGGCCAAGAGAGTGTCCAAAATGGCTGTGAAGGGAAACCAAGGTCTCGTCGTTGAAGCAAAAGCCACAAGAGCAAGCAAACAAGGTGTGGGGTCATGTGACCCAGTGATCAACCCCTAGGAGCCCTGGACACCAACCCCAACAAAGGGCAATCAACAATGCCATTAAGCCATAGTACTCCTAAAGGAAGGACCAAAGGGCCCAACCATGACCACGATTATTGAAAAACACCCATCATGGTCAAAAAAAAGGCCTCTCCCTAAGGCACATCTAAAGGTGCGTTGGGTACAGGTGCAACGTAACAGTGTTAAAACACAAATTCCAACACTTCTTCTAGAGGTGTAATCACTGTATTCTTTTATTAAAGATGTTCACACTTTAATTCATCCTTCAACTAATTTTAGGGTTTGAAATCAATGTTTAGAAGTAGTTGATATGTTCTTGATTGAATGTTTGACAAGGGTTAGCTTATCTATGGCACTCGAGACTCAAATTATAAGAATAGTCTATGGCAATATTAGTGTTTACTAATTTCAATTGTTATAAAAGGCATGACTGCCTCTAAATCTAATTGATGAATGGTAGTATGAATTATGTATGTCTTATGGTATTTTTGAACGTGTGTGCACAAGCATGTGCTTCTGTTTCCCCGTTGTATTGTATCCGTCTTTTTCAAAAATTTGCCATATTCGTTTCCTTCCCTGAATCCATATATGTTTTAGTGCAACTTAAATATTCCCATAATTGTACTTCAAATAATTGTTCCTTGGACACTGGCAAACACAATCAGCTATCCTCCACCTTTTGGTTCTTTCCCACGAAAAGGTTACATAATCAAAAAAAGTATAAAGAATAAATGGGAAGGCACAAACACATGCTTCCTATCATGCCCCACACCACCTCATTTCCTCACCCGTGTCCTCTGTAAGAATGGAAGCTACAGACAGGAAGCTAAAGATAAGTCCTTAACCATGTCATCAAACAACAAAGAAATCCATAACTAACCTTTTGGCAGTGTTACCCAGCAAATGAGATATGGTTGATACAATCAAGTTGTTCTTTTGTAGTAGAAGGAAGTCCCTCCAGAGTCTAGAGGATTCAATTGAGGCATTTGGTTTTAGGTTTAGCAACAATATTGGAGGGGGATGCATGAGAGAGTGATATTTTGGAGATATTATTATTCATTGATTGAGCCTTGTTAGCACATGTCCCAGGGACAATCTGCACGTTGTAGAGCACACATGTAATTTAGCCAGTAATGATTATTTCGATCCAATTGTCGATGTAATGCCAATTATTCTCGTTCTCTTTTCTTTTAGCCTTTGTTTGGCAAGTTGCTGTAAGTTTCCCCTTTTTTCCTTTTCCAAGTTTTTGGGTCGCTGTCATTGATCTAATTTTTGTATCACTCTTTCCATTTTTTGTCGCAGAAGTTTTTTCCTTGCTCTACATGATACCTTCGTTTTTTTTGCTTCTTGCTTTCGACTCTCTAGTTCAAAACCAGTATAGGTGATATATAGTGTATGCATGACAGACCCTTCGAAGTGCATATTATCAAAGGATCCATACGTTAAAACATGGAATTTAGCACAAAGAATCTGACTCTAATTATGAAATCCCTTCCTTCAAAAGTAACTTACTAACTATAGCATAGTTTAGTTGTTTGCTATCCACATCATTTGTTACTTCCTTCAAAGAATAACTCTAGAAGCGGTTATCTAAAGCCTAAATTAGGAAGAACTGGGAATGCCATGGGTAGAAGTGATAGATCAAGACCCGCACAAAGGGATATTTAGCTTTCCACTTGCTTGGGGGTGCGATGCACTTGAGTTCTTAGATGTGTCCAACGAACATGCCATGAGACCTAATTAGCTTTTCCGCGAATGAGGCAAAATCTTTTCATCTGCTAATTCATCCAAAGTCATGGTTGGAGTTAAATGGCATTCCTTTCTTCTGTGGCAATTTTCCTTGTAAAGAGTATCTAACCCCAAAGAACGGTTGCTTCTCATCAAACCAAGAGTGTCTATGTTGGGGTCAACTTGTCTACGAATTTGAGAGAGACCATTGGTATCTTGGTAAGAGAGCGCAAGCTTACCCATGTTGTTACCTATATTAATATTCCAATTATTGCTTTCATTGTCAAATCTCGAGACATAAAAAAATAATTGAACTCTTGTAGCCTCGGGGTATTGAGAAAACTCAGTCGAAACCCAAAACAAAGGAATAACTCCAAAAACAAGACTAGACCAAAGTCACCAAAACAACTACAGCTAGCCCATACAAACGCACCCACAAAGTCCTTTACCTTAAGTAAGCAAGCATGCATATTCCTCACTTCACAAAAAAAACAGACCATTAGGAGTCAAGTTTCCATTGAGAGCTTCTGCCATGAGATTGAGGCCCACAACCCAAATCATCCCTTGGGGCTTAAGGAGTAATGTTGGAATGGTGAAAGACCCCCAACATCTTTCTATATCACCAATTTTTTTGTCTTGAAACATTGGTGATGTCACTAACACTGAAAAACAATATGGTTGAAGTCGAAGCATTGCATATTGCTCAAGTTGCATACCTTTTGACTTGGTATGCAGATGTCTAGTCATCAACAGAAAAGAGAAGGAGAGTGATAATCATGTTGGACCCTCTCATCTCAAGAGCAAAGTTCATGCAAGAGTAGAACACGCACCTAATGAGTTATTTGGGTTATTCTCTACATGGAAAACTGTTTTGCTCGAGGTGGGCAGAAAGAGCAGATTTTTGGGTTTACATGGTCAACAACCTCCAAAAGGCCAACTAGTTGTTCCCTGGTAATAATTATATAAAAAGCACCGCCTTCTAAAGATGACAAGGAAAGCATTCCCATACACTAGTGTATGCACCTAAACAAAGTCCAGCGCAATGTGAAGGTTGACTAGAGTTGTAAAATCCAAATGTTTAAAGGAGTCACTTAATATTGATTCAACTGGTCAAATTTTCAACAAAAGGACGATCAAGTTCATCAGAGATTTCTTTGCATTTGAGTATTTAAGCTCCAACCCTGTAACATTGTTGGAGAATCTACTCTTTTATACCATTATCTAGTAAACTTCACATTATTCAGGCTACTCTTTTAGGCCACCATCCAATAACCCTTCACGCTAGCTTAGAACTCTAATTTGCCATAGCCACCTAGGTTTGCTTTTAAAGTTTAAAATCTAACTTTTGAAAAACACAGACCAACACTTTTCAGAGAGGGGCAAGAATCTATCAGGGACACATGTATCATAGTTAGTTTATATATACAATAGTACAATATGGAGAAAAAAGACAACTGAAATTAATGTAAATCAGCACTTCAAAAGCTTATTTACATTACGCAGTCCAAAGAAATAAAGCATCCTTTGTAAGAAGGACAAATAGGAGTGCTGCAATTTGACTAAAGTCTCGAATGAATCGTCTGTACCAGCGTGGCTAAGAAAGCTAAATAATCTCCTTATTTTGTATGCAGCACCACGAAATCTGCAGGGTATTCCCGTGATTCTATTTTGACTAAAAAATCCTACAGCATTCCCTCCGGTTTGACCAGTAGATCTATCAGCCATCTGAACAACAGTTATAGTTTTTCTGTTAAGACCTTCCCCTCCTTTGTCGGGAAAGAGGGTAGCACCTTGTAGCTGCAATTTGTTTTTTCATGCTGAAGCAGGGGGACCTATGTACTTGATTCATTTTTGTTTCCAATTCATCAATTGAAATTCATGATTCAATATTGTATCCCCAGATATGTTGTGGAAATGACAATAGAAAAATCTGAAACTTGAAACTTGATGAAACTGGAATGTGGGGACTCAAGAAGTGAAGAATGTCAATAATGATCAAGAATGTGTATTATGAACAACAATTTCCTGCAATAGAAACAGCTAGCAATAATGGTCTCTTCCAAGTTCACAGAGCAAATTAGAAATGCAAAAGCAGGAAATTATGCTTTGAAGGTATTAAAAGGGGCAGCACTTGGCTGTTTTAAGTTTCCTGATGGGCCCAACCACACTACTTAACTCAGGCCTTTTTAATTTTTAAAAACGTTTTAATGCTAAAATTGGCACCAGCATACCCATACTTGAAACTTGATGAAACTGGAATGTGGTGACTCAAGGATTGAAGAATGTCAATAACGATATATAATGTGTATCATGAACACCAATTTCCTGCAATAGAAACAACAAATAAAGTTGGTCTCTTCCAAGCTCACAGAAACAAACTAGAAATGCAAAAGCATGAAATTATGCTGCAAAGGTATTAAAAAGGGCAGCACTTGGTTGTTTTAAGTTTCTTGATGGGCCCTGTTGCGCCTCAGAGTATCTACAGCATTCCCAGTCAGGTCTACCAGAGCAAGGGGTTTAAAAAAATTTGATATAAAGGCCAAGTTGAAGCATAGAGTGTTGATATGGGGCTAAATACCCCGAAACATGTCATTGATGGTCCGATTGATTTTCTCCTCCATGAGGTGCTCGCCTGTAGAGATTGGTGCCCTTGGGGATCTAATCACTTGGACACAGACCACACTCATTTATTTGCCATGTAAAAGTTGGTAGCATTTGTTTAGCACACCTTATTTGATCACTTGGACCTATTTTACCCCTCCTCTGGGTTGTGTACCCACAAATTGTACTTCCTTGTTCAAGAAGCCTGCAAAGGATAATGAAGGAGGACGTTGAGGGCACACATCTGTTGGGGTTAGTTGGGCCATGACATCCTCCTTTTGGCACACCTAGCTCTTGGTGTACCCTAATTGCACTTTTATATTGTTATTTTATGTCTTTTTAGTGGCTTAGCCCCAAAATTTGTGGGTGAGCAAGCCAAATGTTAAATTTCTAAATTATCTTTTAGGATAATAACTTAAATTAGGTGTGGCTAGTCTTATATAAATAAGACCTCCCTCTCATTGTAAAAACACAAGAAGATATGGATTCATTATGAGATCTTTTCTTTTTCTACTAGTGTATTGGAGCTCTTGATGCTATGCACACCTCTCTTGGGATGATCTTTGCTCGAAGGATGAATGAAGATGTTATCTAGGGTTTTTGTTGCACATGCTATCGGTTGATGCTATAGATTGGTGGGACCTAGGACGAAATTCTGTTCATCTTTGTTAAAGAATCAGTAAGTTACTTTGACCTAGTTTAATGATGCTTTATAGTGCATTACTCTTGTGTGTTTGGGTTTCTTGCTGATATCTTGTTAACCTATCATTGTATTGGGCCTTGGACTCCTTCACTTGCCCTGATAAGGCTCTTCTACCTAACCCTTGAGGTTGCTAGTTGATATCGTGATTGTAAGTATTGGAAGCCATTTCCAGAGAGGGGCGTTGGTATCAATCTCTCAATGCCCTAGGGATTGAGACAAAAATCATATGCCATATCTTTTCAACAAAAATGATCCCTCTTTTACCACTTTACTTGTCTTTTATTTTACATGCAATTTTATACATTAAAAAACCCTAAAAAGACCATAAGCTAAAAAAAACCTAAAAATCTAAATAAATTCATAACTCCAAAAATAGTCACGAGTTTTATATTTTGGTCCACCCACCAAATTCGCCCTAGTGGATTTATCCATAGATTTCTGATGGTGTCTTCATTTGCCTTAACGCATTAGGAAAACCCTAAAAATCTAAATATTGTTGAAAACACCAAAAATTTTAAATTATTGAAAATACAAAAATATTTACAATTTGATAATTCTAGTCCACACATCAAATTCTCTCTAGTGGATTTATCCACAAATCTTAAAGGGCCCTCCGTGTGTTGGGAATCATGAAATTGCAAAAATTAGGGTTTTTGCAGGGCTTTTGGCAATTCTGACTGGATCAAAGTGTGCCCTAGTTCACTTGATCTTCTCCCCTTCAGAGCACACTTTTTTGAGGTAGTTAGTTGGGAAATGTGAAACCCTACCTTTCAAGTTATGAAGTGCATTGAAAGTTTTGATATTGATTGATGTTGACTTATAGATTGAATTAACTCCTTTCATATGATTTATGTGTCTTCATTATCCATTGTCATTATCCATTGTTAACTCCATATAGGCATTGATCTCAGTTATAAGGCTTGTAGAAAAGTATTTGCAAGTGTGTTGGTGTTTATATGTGTCCTTCCTTGATTGGGGACTCTCCCCTAGGTTTAGGAGTTACCTAAAGAAGTCGAGAAGCTGGAGAGAGGTGACATTGGGTCTAGCCACTCTTATATGCTTACCACCACTAGCACGAGGCATAGCAACTTGCTTTGAAAAGAATGCTAGTTTTTTAGTAGTATCAAGACCAACCCAAACACTACTTAACTAGGGTGCTTTTTTTTATTTTTAATGATAAAATTGGCATAAGCATACCCAAACCTAGCAGCGTCTTTGAATTCATTTGGGTATAGCAGAGTGCAACATAGTACAACTACATGAATATGGGTACAAAGAATCTGACCCTAGGTATATGTACCCATGCTACTTAGAACTTAGAAGTTGGGTATAAGAATGCCATACCTTTAATTGCTTCCATTTTTCAAAGGATGCACTAGGCATGTGGTAACAATCAAGCAAAATTTAGCCGCCACTTTGAAAATCATGGCCAAACAACTGGTAACACAACGACTTGACTTGCAACATTTTACTACAAATCTTCAAGCCAGAGTCATGAGCAAGATTGAATTTCTTTGCTTCTGTTTATCTGTGTTTCTAACCTCTAAACACTACTAAGAGGGACTACCCTTCTAACCATCAACCAATAACCTTTACATAGTTTGGGTTCTGACTTCTCAAGTGTTACCTCCCAAACTAGCACATGAAATTAACGCTGGAAAGAGGAATGCTAACCCAAAGGTAACTAAGAGGGGCTACCCACTGTCATCTCCATAACACTCTCACCAACTTTAAATTGGCTCTCCTCCAACTCTAAAGGTGTGTTACACCTCAGAGTGTCTGCAGCAAATCCACCAGAGTGGGCAATTATTTTTTGCCATGTAAAGGCCAAGTCTTTGAGCATTTTTGTATGTAGTGTTGATTCCTAATTGTGTCATGGATGGTCCTGTTGATTTCCACTTTCAAGAGGTGCTCGCCCTATAGGGATTGCTGACCTTGGGGAGCTAATCACTTGGATGCATGACCACACTCATTTATTTTCCATGTAAAAGGTGATAGTGTTTTGTAAAGAGTTATGTACCCTATCTAACACCTTATCTTCTCACTTGGACCTATTTTGTGAAAACTCCCCCTCTACGCAATACTACCCACAAATTGTACTTCCTTGTTGAAAAAACCTACAAGGATAATTGGCACACCTAGCACTTGGTGCAAGCTAGTTGCATTTTTATTATTATTTTTATGTCATTTAAAGATATTTTATTGTTGAGTGGTTTAGCCCCCATATTATGGGTAAGAGAAAGCCAAATGTTATATTTTCACATTATCTTGTAAGCTCATAACTTAGTAATAGGTGAGGTTGGTCTCGTATAAATAATGCCTCCCTCCTCATTGTAAACACATAACAAGTGGGTTTATTACAGTGTGCCACCAAGTTTTCGAGACACAAGAGCAAGAAAACGCACATTGGGGACATGTAGAGACACCCCAAAATTTTGGGGCATTTTGGGGGACGAGGGGCGTCGAGGTACCTAAAATAGGGGGTCGATCTCTAAAATTATAAAAAAAACAGAGATAAAAAAAATATATGAACCCCAACATATAAACATTTCAATTCCTCATCCCATCACCATTTGCATACTAGCCTCCTTTTGTTCCCGAAGAGTTTAGTGTAATGTAAATGTAATCGTTATAGCCAAGCATGTCATATCAATGTTTGTTTCTTTTTATTTGTTTCTATTTCGATTTATAATGATCCTTTAGTGTAAAAGCCTAAAATTTAAGATGAACCATTTTTTGTTTTTCAAGCAAAAATATTCCAAAATTCGAGGGTGGTGGGGGCATGTGGTAGCCCCCCATTTTTAGGAGGGGACATGTGTTTCCCCACGTTTCTCGGGAAGGGGGGCGCTCGAAAACGTTTCCCATGGAGCCTCCCAGCCCCCGGGGTGTGGGAAATGCAGGGGTCGAGCCCCCAACCCTAGGAGATGTGTTCCTATGGAACACTAGTTTATTATGAGATCTTTTCTATTTCTTCTACTCTATTGGAGCTCTTGATGCTATGCGCACCTCTCTTTGGATGATTGTTTTTTGCTTAAAGGTTGATTTGATGAAGTTCTAGTGTTTCTTTAACACATGTTATTGATTGATGCCAAATAATAGTCATGATAACTTGAGCACAAAGTTGACCTAAGGTGTGATCTTGCTCATCTTTGTTAAATGTTGGTAACTTATATTTCTAACATAGTTTAATAGTGCTTTTTTGGTGCACTATTGTAAATTGATAGGGTTTCTTGCATGTATTTTGTTAACCTTGCATGAGGCCATCTTTTCATAGGAGCTCTCCATTGTTATTGGACCTTAGACTTCCTCTCTTGGCCTAATAAGGCTCTTCTGTCTAACTCTTGTGGTTGTTAGCTGATGCCCTTAATTGCAAATATTCAAAGCCATTCTAAGAGAGGGATGTTGGTATCGATCTCTCAATTTCCTAGAGATTGAGATAGGAATCAAATGCCATATCTTTCAACTCTTTAAAATCAACTTCTTTTGTCTTTTATTATATGCAAAAATAGTAAATACATAAAAATAGTAGATAACTAGAAAAACCCTAAAAATCTCAATAATTTCGAAAAACAAAAAAATTGCAATTGGATAATTCTAGTCCACCCATCATAGTCACCTAGTGGAACTTTCCACGAATCCCTAAGGGAATCCCACTTTGACCTAGTACAATGGGAAATATGATATTGCTTCAATTAGGATTTTTGCAATTCTGATTATACCATCAAGTGTGCCATAGGCTACTTGATCATCTCCCCTTCAGAGGGCATTTTTTTGAGGTAAGTGCCTTGGGAAGTGCAAAACCTTGCCTTGGGATTTGTGAATTGTATTGAAGTGGTGATATTTATTGATATTGATTGGTAGATTGAAAAAACTCCTATATGATTCAAGTGTCTTAATTATCCATTGTTGACTCCATATAATGGCACTTATCTTAGCCTTTAGGTTTGCAGAAGGGTATTTCCAGGTGTGTTGGAGTTTGCAGATGCCCTTCCTCCATTAGGGACTCTCCCCTGGGTTTAGGAGTTACCCGAAAAAAGTTGAGTTAGGTTGTGGTGACATTGGACCTAAGTCCTCCCAACTTACCGTAACTAGCCCTTCCCTTCAGAGGGCATTTTTTTTGAGGTAAGTGCCTTGGGAAGTGTGAAGCCTTGCCTTCGGATTTGTGCCTTGGGATTTGTGAAGTGTATTGAAGAGGTGATATTTATTGATACTAATTGGTAGATTGAATGAACTCCTATATGATTCAAGTGTCTTAATTATCCATTGTTGACTCCATATAATGGCACTTATGTTAGCCTTTAGTTTTGTAGAAGGGTATGGGTATTTCTAGGTGTGTTGGAGTTTGCAGATGCCCTTCCTCCATTAGGGACTCTCCCCTGGGTTTAGGAGTTACCCGAAAAGAGTTGAGGAGTTAAGTTGTGGTGACATTGGACCTAAGTCCTCCCAACTTACCGAAACTAGCCCTTTCATCCACACGACCTTGTTGTGTTAAGGCTGCTAGTTTGTGCGGTAACAAGGTGTATCCCTACATGAGATTGCTAAGGAGGCTATGGCATTGAAGCTCAAGGTGATACAAGGAGTAAGCCATCACAAAATACAATTGTAGCATAAAAGATAAAATGTGATGAAAAGATCAAGACGCTAGTGCCTATACCAACAAGGGCAAATGGAGTCGAAGGCTAATCCAAGAGGGCCAATTTATTCATATGTATCAAGGGGAAACTAAGAGCATCTTAGCGTGTCGATTCCATCTCAAATGGATGCACAATTATCACTTACAATAGTGGAAGGATGGAGTAAATCAATTCTACTTTCAGCTATTTTACTCTAGATTACATCTCATTGGGAGACTTACTAAGCAAGCGTTTAAACAATTGCATGCATAATTTGTTTCCTTGATGAAATAAAGAGAATTAAGGGGAGATAGTAATCTACACATAATCCACTTGAAGGGTAGGAACTCAGCTCTTCACCTTATTTTGAATACCATAGCTTTTCATAGACAAGCACTAGAAATTCGAATGGAAATAATGTTAGTTCATGAAAGCCTCACATTAATAAGAAAAAATTATTGCACTTCACATGTGTTCCAATAGATCTATCTATTAACTCCAAGGAGAGAAAAACTCCAACAGTCCAACCATCAAAAACTACAAGGAAGGGTTGCTCTTTATATGGAGAGTGTAGCACAACTTCCCTTAAAATAAAATAATAATTTCCCTTTCTAGATCCATTAGTTGCTAAACTAATTTTTCTAGAAATAACAAACTAGTGTACTTCGATTAACTTTTTTCTCCAACTGAAATAATATAATAAGAGTTCTCATGTAACCAGCTCTTTAAAAAGAGTTCAACAATAATAAACAAACGAAGTTGGTTAGATCCACTTGTTATAACTAACTAGATGAAAAGGTTTCAAAGAAAGAGTAAATAATGTAATTAGTTACTAGCCACCCCCAACATGGCTCAAAGAAAGAGGGTGCACCCATCCTTTGAGTGATTGACCAAGCATTCTCAACCATGAGCATCTTATTAATAATACTCTAGAAATATTCAAAGCACTCAAGCATCCAAGGTGGGCTCACCATAAAATGGGTGGTCAAAAAAATGGCATGGGTTTCAAAGAAACAATTTTAAAATTGCCAACTTTTTCAATATTTATTGGATTTTCTATAACCACTTTTGGAAATCCCATGACCACTCTACTTCTAATGTTATTGAGCTAACAAAGTTTTCGACATTGCCAAAGAATAATTGTTCCCAAAGTTAGGAGACCCCTCCATAAGTGTGAAAATTTTCCATGTGTGAGTGGATCAAGAATCATCCATGAAATGTCTCCTTTATACTCAAAGTTAGGCTAGCCGCCAAAAAGGCTTTAATAATTTGATCATTAAAGTATCTCGTATGTGTGGTGTCTTCAAATCCCCTAGGGCATTCCATCTAGGAGCCCCTCATCCTCACTAATTTGTTGCGTTAATCTTGACTTAGTCATAGTGCAAGTAAATGATGTTTAGGTCAATGTATAGTCGACTAGTCATCAATATGGTCGACTAGTTTACAAGCTCACAGTATTAGGTGACCTATGGTATTTTGCCATGGTATTCTTGTGGTCGAAGCCTATAGAGAGGTTGGTCGTACTCCATTGTATATGTGTCTAAAACTCACTAATGATCAAGGTACCCATGGCGATTAGAGCCACGCTCAACCATGCTTGGTCAAAAATGGCCACGAGACATAATGAAGATCTTCTGCCAGTTTTACCCGATTAAGAGGTTTCCAACATAAACTATGGTGTCTATCATGTGCATGATGTTATGGTTTGCTTTAATGTTTCTATATCTCTAATGTGCATAATAATGTCCATTGAGACCAAGAACTAACATATGGTATCAGATATTGGTAGACACTCGCTCTCCAATAAGGGTTGTCTGATCAAGTTCAAGTTACCTAGATATACATGGTAGAATGTAAATTGAGTCATTCAAAAAAGTTTTTCAATCAACTAGATTTGCATGGTGGAGAGTGAATCGGTGTGGGTGGATCCATTGGCATGATGGGTTAGCTTAAGAAGCAACATAAGTGTCAAAACTGAAGGTTGCAGGTATACAGATCTATTTTACAGCAGATCTAAGCATGTATGTTTTTGAGTATTATCATTTTCTAAGGATAGTTTTCATATTTAAGAATAAAAGGCCAGTTCGAGCAAAGGTTGTTTGTTTCTTTGTTCACGTGATTTTCAGCAAATGAAAAATTGAACCATAGTATGCATGATCCAGATTGAAGTCGCGTGGGATGTTTTAGAAGGTTCAAATCTGAAGGGAGCGATCTGCGATCGAAGACTACAAGAATCACGGATGGTTGACTCAATGCAGTTGATGGAGCAGTCGAAATCACGGTCTATCTATTTAGTAAATTAAACAGTTAAAGTTGACTTGTCAAATCGAAAAAGGTGGTTGACACAGCAGACAAGTTGGACAAATTCAAGTAGACATATTTTCAATGGATTGATCGACGATCAAAGAGAATGCAAATCGATCGATGGTCAATGGCAAAGTGATCGACCAGGTAATTGACGACATTGACTGGGTCGACTAAGGATATGGTCAACTGGGTCAAGTGAGGATTGTGGATTGAGGTCAATATCTACTGAGGAGTCACTAAGGGTCGAATGAGTGGGAAAGCTTAAGCCGACTGACCAATCGTGGTTAAGATCAACTGGATAGTCGACTTGTCGATTATTCAACTACATGGCAAAGTTGTTTTGACTTCAAAGACATACATGTGTTGCTTAGTGTTAGACTCTTTTGAAAACTACCATGATTCATGATGTACATGCAGACATAATCAAGGAGGATGTGCTAGCATAAACCAAGGAAATAATTGGAGCAAGCAATGGAGTCTATAGACGATTGCACATACATGTCGAATAGATAGTTGATTGAGCAACAAAATTTGAGTACTTGGTTAAAGAGTGCTTGGGTATGATTGTGTGAGCAGGTACAGGTGCTCAGGTAGCTATATTTGTAAAGCAATGTTTCATTGGTGGAGTTGTAATCATTGTAAATGGGCATAATTCGAGTACTTGATTCAAGAGTGCTTGGTTACAATTGTATGAGCAGGTACATGCTCAGGTAGCTGTTTTTGTAAAGCAATGTTTCATTGATGGAGTTGTAATCTCTGCAAGTGGGCATATGGTTGTAAGACCAATAAAGGCATGCATACCCCAGTGTTAAATCTCAAAAGGAGAAAAGCATGTAATATTCTCTGTTGATAAAACTTCAAGGATGTAGGTGTCATTCCCAAGTCGAGTTTAAGAGGGGGAATGTGGGGTCATAGAGCAAGCTTACTCTATTTAAGTCTATGTATAGTCAATTAGTCATTCCACTATGGTCGATTAGTTTACAGGCCCACGTTATCATTGTAAATGGGCATAATTCAAGTACTTGATTCAAGAGTGCTTGGTTACAATTGTATGAGCAGGTACATGCTTAGGTAGCTATTTTTGTAAAGCAATGTTTCATTGATGGAGTTGTAATCTCTGCAAGTGGGCATATGGTTGTAAGACCAATAAAGGCATGCATACCCCCATGTTAAATCTCAAAAGGAGAAAAACATGTAATATTCTCTATTGATAAAACTTCAAGGATGTAGGTGTCATTCCCAAGTCGAGTTTAAGAGGGGGAATGTGGGGTCATAGAGCAAGTTTACTCTATTTAGGTCGATGTATAGTCAATTAGTCATTCCACTATGGTCGATAAAACTTGTGGGATGTAGGTGTCATTCCCAAGTAGAGTTTAAGAGGGGGAATGTGGGGTCATAGAGCAAGTTTACTCTATTTAGGATGATGTATAGTCCATTAGTCATTCCTCTATGGTCGATTAGTTTACAGAGCCACGTTATTAGGTAGC
This sequence comes from Pseudotsuga menziesii, assembly GCA_001517045.1. Taxonomy (NCBI): domain Eukaryota; kingdom Viridiplantae; phylum Streptophyta; class Pinopsida; order Pinales; family Pinaceae; genus Pseudotsuga; species Pseudotsuga menziesii. The sequence goes on along the minus strand of LPNX010588805.1, from coordinate 51,917 downwards.
TTTGTGATATTTGCCCACGGTATTCTTGTTGTTTAAGTCAATAGAGAGGTTGGTCATACTCCAGTGTATATGACTGTCTAGAACTCATATACATAGTCGATTAGTCATAGAGCAAGTTTACTCTATTTAGGTCGATGTATAGTCGACTAGTCATCAATATGGTCAACTAGTTTACAAGCCCACGTTATTAGGTAGCTTATGATATTTGCCCACAGTATTCTTGTTGTTAAAGTCTATAGAGAGGTCGGTCATACTCCAGTGTATATGGGTGTCTAGAACTCAGTGATGGTCGAATTTGGCTTCGCCTTGGGTGATTTTGGCCTAGAGGCATAATGAAGATCTTATGCTCATTTTACTCGATTAAGAGGTTTTCAAAATAATTATGGTGTCTATCACATGCATGGTGTTATGGTTTGCCTTATTATTCTATATTTATGTTGTACATATTTATGTATTGCATCCTAAAACTAGCATAATCTTCAATTGATATACATGAGAGACCCTTCAACATAGTGCCTTCCTCTTTAAGTGAGATTTAAATTAATCTAAAGTGTAACACTTAACTACTTTGGTTAATTAGTGTGATTACTTCTATTTCTTCACTGACTTTAATTAATCACACTATAACCTTAGAAAACCCAAGGTTAAAACCTTATTAGACCATTTCTTTAAAACTGCATTTATTAACACTTCAAAATTTATGGAGACCGTAAGATGACGGGTTCTCAATCTACAAAACATTGAAGTGATAATAAATTGCTTTATCGCCTTAGTCAAGTATCCTTTTAATCATCATTTAAAGGGAGTGCATCATCTTATGAGAATTGTTTTACTTGTTAAATACATAATACTTCACCCATGATCACCATGAAGACATGAGAATACATTACACCGAACCTCCTAGACAATCACCATGGGCACTACTCAACCATGAAGAAGCACCATCTCTATGTCAAGAACACTAGTGTAACTGCTATCCATCCAAATGTCTAGCCATGAAAAACTACAAGCTCAATCCTTGTGAACAATTTCATGAGTGATGTGATGAAAATCACATGTGATCCTCGTATAATATGAAGGGGGTAACAAGGAGTATGGGTAATCTTCCCCCAAGGCCACATGCCTTCCCAATACATGGTGTATTGGGGGCTTTAACGAGCCTACATATGGGTGAGTTACCCACTTTATCATTTAGGACTACATTAGCCTTAGCCCCAACCCTCGAAAGATGTGTATAAATACACTCATTTCTAAAACATATTCATTCAGCAACTCAATAGTATGATGGGTGCTAAGCACTTCCCTCTCTCTCTCTCTCTCATATTATTCCACATTTGTTTTATTAAATGTTCTGATAAATCTGAAGGATTTCTATATGATTGGATTAAGGATTGATGAAAACATCACCATAGATCTTTGATCTTAGTGTTCCCAACATGATATCGAAGACGATGTGACTCTTCCTACCCTATCCAACATTATTTTGAAGATCTAAAAAGATAGCGTTTCAACTATTTTTCTAGAGGCGACACAAAATTATAAGTTTTTCTACCCCATCTACCACCAACACTCTCCATCCCTTTGTTTCTTTTCGTTTTACAAACAAAATTGAGGGCTATCTTTTGCAAATCGATACTCTTTCAAGGCGACACAATCTATCGCGCGCACGCTTATTACAGTGATGGCATCATGTGTTTCAAGGTTGTTTCCAGATGATTCCATGGCACCAAAAGTTATTGGATCATCTCGCTATTTTCAATATTTCAAACCATTCCTCGTACCTCCTTGGTTATATATATGGAATATGTTAACCCTAGTTACTTCAAGATGGTTCTTTCCCCTAATCAAAAGTGTTGTATACTCTTAGGCAAATCTTACCCAAAAAGATTCTATAAGCAAAGTATGTTAAAGGGACTTGTCTCCAAGTCCCTCATTGTTTATCTTCCAAGAATTTATGAACTTGCAACAAAAATCTTCTAAATGATCTTGCTAACACAATTTTCAATCACAAATCAAACCGATCTATATCCCACTTTACTCTATTGATGATTATATAGAGGAGTTTCGACATTTATGTGGAACTTATTTTTCAACTATATGATTTTTGTCCTAATGGGACACCCTACATGCAATAAAGTTTAGTGGCTTCTCCTTTCAAATCCCCACCAAAGTGCCCCTCCACTCGAGCCAAGGTTTGTTGATATTGCTAAGAGTTTGTGCATAGTTGCAACAAGAGAGAGTCAAGAGTTTACTGAGCTCCGATGTGTCATATTCAAAATCTTGCTATTGTAAGTGTTATTTAACAAATCTGCAATAAAGACAAATAGTTTGTTGTTTTTCCCCAGGGATTGGGGTTTCCACGGTATATCTTGTGCAACTGTGTATGGTACTCTTTATTTTTATTCCACTATGCATTAGTAATCAGTGTTGTAATTTTTTATTTAGTTTTTATATGTGTTACAGAGGTACTTGTCCCTAGGGGTTGGGTTCATGTCCATGTCCCGAAAACCGTCCCCAAGTCCTGGAAACAGAGTCGAGTACTTATCAACGTCCCTTGAAGTCCTCGCCGAAGTCCCCAAGTATCGGGTACTTCTAGTCCAAAAACAAGAGACTTTGCTCATTTTGGGGACTTCATCCCTCGATTTTGGGGGACTTCGAGGAAACTCCAATATGTGAAAATTATAAAATAAATTACCTTTATGAAGAAGGACGTGGTAGGCATGGGTCACCCTACCCTCTTAAGACCCCACGGGCCTATCCACTTCTCCCAACGCAAACTTGAGTCTTGACTTTTGTTGGATCCTGCGAGAGGAGAGCTTGTTGCGCAAAGGAGATGATATAAGCAGAGGAGAGGCAAGACAAGCTTAGGTTGTCTTAGACTTGAAAGTTTTGTACTTTTAAGTTAATGACATGGCACTATCTAGCTTGGAGTGGCTGGTATATCTATTCTTAGACTGTTCTTCTAGAAGATTGCCTTATTCTTTTATGACTCCAGATCTTGGCATTGGATTTTTATTGGCATAGTTTGTGTTAATTATTGATCCTTTGTGCAAGTTGTTCCAATGTTGTTTCACACACCGTATTCTTTGTCCTTCATGAATGATAGAAAACCTACTTTGTTGATGTTTGTGCAGATGTTTCTATGCATGTGCACATTTCTAATTTGAAAAACCAAAAGCTTCATCAACTATAGTTATGTTTATACTCAAGGTTCATATGTAATTCCCACTTTATATCAATAATTTGTGAACTTTGAAGCAATGTGCATGTTAATTGTACTTGTTAATTATTTAAATTGAATACTAGTGAAAAATAAAAGATTTAATTTTTTATTTTATATATATATATATATACCCTAAACGTACCCAAGTCCCCTGTTTCAAGCAGTGGCGTCTCAGTCCCAGTCCCAGTCCTAGTCCCCGTCCCCAAGTTTCCTGGCAACTTAGGTTTTTATATATGCATTATAAATCTGGGTATAAAAATTAGTGAATAAATTGCAATCAAATCTAGTTATTAAAATTAACATGGTATCAAAGCCTAAGCTCTGAAGATCAAAAACTCAATTAGACGAATGATGGTCAAGTTACGGAAGTTTTTTCGCAAAACAGGGTTGCAAGTTTTGCGGGGATTCTAAAAGCAATGGTTGTTGTGTAGGACAAAGGACCAGTTGGATGGGAAATCTACCAATGGTAGGGCTATCTCACAAAACAAGAAGAAGCTTGTGGTTGACATGTATGTTTCACTCGTTGCATGTCTCTCTAGCTCAATGTCCACTAGTGTGTGGTACATTGATATTGGTGCTTCATGTGACATGACTGGAATATGAGACTATTTCATTGGCCTAGAGGAGCATAGCTCTGACTTGTGCATTGAACTTAGTGACAACACCAAGTACAATCCAGCAGACACAGGGAGTTTGAAGTTTCAAAGGGAATCCGAGAAGGTATTATTGGTGAAAGGCATACTATATGTACCAAGGCTACAAGAGAACTTGATTTTGGTTTCAAACTTGGAGGAAAAAGAACTTGAGCCAACTTTCCGAGATGGGAAAGCCTACATCCATCCCAAGGGATCTAGTTTCACCATGGCAAAAGTAATTGGGATCAAGAAAAATAAGTTGTATAGACTCCAATTCGAACCTACCAATGTGTTGGTGAGCCATGGGAAGTATACCAAGACTCCCTTTTCCAAGAGTGATAACAGGTCCAAGGGGATCTCGGATTTGATCCATTCAAATATTTGTGGGCCCATGTCATATGTGTCTGTTGGAGGGTTGAGATATTATCTAAGCTTCATAGTTGACTATTCAAAGAAAACCTGGATCTATTTCTGAAATAACAAAGAATATGGAGTAGTCTTCAAAAGGTTCCAAGAGTTCAAAGCTCTTGTGGAGAATCAAACTGAGAAGAAGATCAAGCTGCTCAAAATAGATAATGGAGGCGAGTACACTTTGTATGCCTTCTAGTAGTTCTATGTAGATGTCGAGATCAAGAGGGAGCTAACAGTACCATATAACCCACAACAAAATGGAGTCTTTAAGAAGCAAAACAAAAACAATCTTTGGGGTAGCAAAGGCTATGCTGCAGGATCGAGATTTGCTTATGTTTTTATGGGCAGAAACTTACAACATTGTAGTTTATCTACAAAACAAGTTCTTGCAAAAAGTATTGGGGAAGATGACTCCTAAAGAGGCATTCACAAAAGAGAAACCGAAGATTGGACATCTTCATATCTTTGGGTGCTTAGAATACTATCATGCCCCAATTGGTAAGAAGACAAAACCTAAGCCAACAGCTGAGAAGGGCATTTTCATTAGGTACAGCAAAGCCTCAAAAGCCTACAAGCCTACAAGGTGTACATTCCAACATTGAAGAAGACAATGGTACGAAAGGATGTGTGAGGATGACAAGGTTTTCAGTAAGTCTTGTGGATCCATACCAGTTGAAGCAGAAACTCAGTAGCAAGAAGCACCAAAGACAAAGGTTAGACAACCATCACAAGCTACAGGTACCTCAACAAGTATGCAAGGTGAGCAAGATGATCATAAGAAGCAAGATGCTCAATTCACCTCAATCAAATCATCCGGGGAGAAGAAGCCAAAGTGGGTAGAGAGAACCTTGAAGGAGGCACATGAGCTAGCAAATGCTCCAAGGACTTCAATTAGGACAAGCAAACCACTGGGGAGATTTTCCAGTTATATGGCACTAGTAAGAAGCATTATTAATTGTAAGCCTTCCATCTTTGAGGAGGTTGCATACCAACTAGTATGGAAGCATGCCATGGTTGACGAGTATTCTTCCATCATGAAGAATGATGTGTGTGATATAGTGCCTAGACCAAAGGAAAAGTCAGTGGTGAGGTCCAAATGGATCTATAAGATCAAGCATACTAAAGATGTCAACATGGAGAAGTTCAAGGCAAGATTCGTGGAAGGAGGTTCTCCCAGAAAGAGTGAGTTGATTATGAAGAGACCTTTGATCCTGCTACCATATATACTTCCATTAAAGCTATCATGTTTATTGCCTCAAAGATGGGGTGGAGGATACATCAGATGTATGTGAGGACAACATTCCTCAATGGGATGATTGAGGAGGAAGTGTAAATAGAGCAACCTCAAGATTTTGAGGTTCATGGGAGGGATTCTCATGTGTGTTAGTTGAAGAAAGCTTTGTATGAACTCAAGCAGGTACCTAGAGCTTGGTATTCCAAGATTGACGGTTATTAGTTGAGAATGGGCTTCATCAAGAGTGAGGTAGATTCCAACCTTTACTTCTTGTTGGTTGGTGATGATCCACTCATTCTTGCACTATATGTCGATGGCCTGTTTCTAATAGGATCTAAGAAGCTCATAGAAGGATAGGGGCCTTGCGAAGGAGTTCGAGATGAAAGACTTGGGACTGATGCACTATTTTCTGGGATTGGAGATAACGTAAAGGTGAGATATTCCTTAGTCGAGGAAAATATGCAATTGAAGTTTTGAAGAGAATGGAGGAGGAGTGCAAACCTACAACTACACCCATGATCACCAACTTGAAGAAGTTGAATGCTTCTGAGTCGGAGTTCGTGGATTCCACGGTGTATAGACAGTTGATTGGTTCTTTAATGTATCTGGTTAGCACCCGACCAAAAATTTGTTTTGATGTGAATGCTCTTAGCCAGTACATGGTGGAACCAAGGAGGGTGCACTCAATAGAAGAAAAGCATGTCCTTAGGTATTTCAAAGGTACACTAGAGTATAGACTCAAGTATGTTCAAGGAGATAGAGTGCAGTTGGTGGGCTACACAAATTATGATTGGGCAGGTAATGAAGTGGACATAAAAAGCACCTCAAGGTGTTGCTTAAGCCTGGGATCGAGAGTTGTTTCTTGGCTCAACATGAAGAAGTAGTCAGTTCCATTAAGTTTTGCAAAGTTTAGCAGCCAAATTGGTGAGTTGTGAGGCCATATGGCTTTGGAAGATGCTCATGGGGTTATTTGACCAAGAGTTGGACCCAATACAGTCATTTATTGTGATGATCAAAGTTGCATGAATCACTCTAAGAATCCAATGTTTCATGACAAGTCAAAGCACATCGAGATCGAGTATCATTTCATCAAGGACAAAGTCCAAAGAGTTGTGAAACTCCAGTACATTTCCATAGATGAGTAGATTTTGGACATCCTCACCAAAGGATTGCCTAGGGCTAGTTTAAATTCTTCAAGGATAAGTTGGGGGTTGTGCAAAAAGTCTTCCTTACTACGAGGGAGAGTTGAAGTTTGTAGCGAGGATAGGTTCTTCATTGTTGGCCTGTGTCTAGCACATGTAAGCTTCCTAAAATTGTAACTCTTTGTAAGAAAGTAACCTTTACTTTTTTGTAAAATGTTAATTAGCCCATGATATTGAAGGGCCCATGCTATTAGGTGTCCCATGGTATTGAGCCCATGGTATTCGCATAAAGTGAATGAAAAGAGTCAAAATGAGTGTTGGTGAGACACATGGAGAGAGGTTGATTGGTAAGTGATCATATTTGAGAGAGGGAGTCTCTCCAAGGCTTGGTGGTGAGGGATTCACTCAAGCCAGGGTTTGTTGATATTACTGAGAGATTGGTCATTGTTACAGCAAGGGAAAGACAAGAGTTGACTAAGATGCGATGTGTCATCCGAGAGCCTTGTGTTTTAAGTGTTGTTTAACAAATCTGCAATAAAGACATTGTTGGTTTTCCCCAGGGATTGGGGTTTCCAAGGTATATCTTGTGCAACTATGTATGGTACTGTTTATTTTTATTCCACTATGCAATAGTAATCAGTGGGTCGTAAATTATGATTTAGTTATTATTTTGCATTATAAATCTCAGTATAAAAATCAATGAATAAATTACAATCAAATCTAGTTATTAAAATTAATAGTTAAATTTTGTCAAAATTAGACCATTAGGATCATGAGACCAAGATCTAAAATCCCTAGGTTAGAGATTAACACTAAGAAAAAGGTAACTATGCCCTAACAACCCTCTCACTTCTTTTTGCTTACTATCAAATATGCTTCTGTGTTGGATATCCACAAACCAACTCACTTGTATTTTAACTAGGTATTTATAAACCCACTCTCATCTCCTATTCAAGCTTTCCATCTAAGCTTTCTCACTTTAGCTACAGTTGATCTTATTTGAGGAGGTACTCATATCTCCTCTCTATTGCAAGATATTTCTTCTAACACCTCTTTCCTTATGGATAGTTCAATGCCACTCTCCCAATAAGAAAGGATATCTTATTGCCCTCCTTCATTAAATAAGCAGGTCAATGTAGTGGTTTGCAACAACTGAATTGATTAGCAACTACAGTCATCATTTCTACACAAGATGTCTCTTCCAACACCTCTTCAAATGGACAATTGAAGGGTAAAACTCTCCCGATAGATGAGTAGTAGGTCAAGGATGTGTCTTCCCACCCTCCTTGATTAGATAAGGAAGTCAATGACAAATTTTTCCATCAATTGAGCAAATCGATGGCTATATTCTTCATTTCTCTACAAGTTTTTTCTAGTACTCCACAAAAGAGCAATTAAATAGTACCACTCTCCCAATAGGTGCACTATATAGCAAGATATGTCTTCCCACACTCCTCCATCGAATGAGGAGGTTAATCACAACTTTCTCCAACATATGAGTAATTTGGTCGTAGCATTCTTTCATCTTATGGGGTCCACTCTCCCTTCTTCCCACCATTAACTCTATTTTGAGTTGGGTATGCCCACTCCTTTTGTATCCCAATCTTTCTCCATGATCCCTCATTCATCTTAAGGGGGGTTGTTGAGAGCATGGGTAATCTTCACTTAAAGCCATGCACGAGGGACTTTATCAATTTACATATGGGTAAGTTATCCACTTTATCATTTAAGACTAGGATATCTAGTCACCTTCTTGGGACTAGAGCCCCAACCACAACAAGAATTGTATAAATAAATAGTGTGAATATCATTCTAAGGAATATATTGTCCCAAGTCATTAAAGGAGAGCCTTTCTAGCAAAGAAAGCTTGTATCTTTCCTTTCAAAAAAGATTGACTCCTCATTACCGAAAAAGACATTCACAACCTAGACAAATCTGAACCAAAGTAGCTTGAGCAGCCCATGCAAAATGACCACATATGGCATCCTTAAAATGACCACACATGGCTAATGAATTCAGCTCCTTAAAACAAAGATCCCCCTCCCGCAATAAGTTTGGTTCTAGCAGCTTCTCAATTTACCAATTCACGTTCACTTGTGTTTATTGCTTTCTACCTCAAGCATTATCAATTGTTATGACTATTTTTTATGCCTATGTGGTGTTTTTTTGAAATGCCAGGTGTTTTTACCTTGCATCCTTAACTTGTGTTGGCTTTTCTCATGGCCCTTTCATGTTAGAAAATGCATATACATTCCTTCTATATAAGTAGAATTATTAAGCATTTTATCAAAAACAAACAAAAGGTTACATTCACAAAATATACACACAATTCTTCCTAATTTATCTTGTTTGGCCTCTATTTGATGTATAATAGAGGATGATGCAAGTTTAGTTGCAACACCATTCACCCTCTCTCGGAGTCGCTTTGTACACACAAAATTTGTAATGTTCGATGTTTCACTCAAAATTCTTCAATTTCTTGGATACAATCTTCAATGGCAATACTTCTCCATTGGACCGACTATTCCTTAATTTTTTTCCTCAACTTAAGTGTGGACTGCATACTTTCAAGCATTCATTCTTTTCCTATCATGACTTCACCATAATCTTTAACATCTATATTTCTTATTTTTTTCATTAGATGTGATAAATGCTAAAAGTACTTCTCCGTTGGACCAACTATTCCTTTTTTTTTCCTCAAATTAAACGTGGACTGCATACTTCAAGCATTCATTCTTTTTCTATCATGACTTCACCATAATCTTTAACATCTACATTTCTTACTTTTTGCTTTAGATGTGATAAATGCTAAAAGTTATACATAGAGTTGCATTGTAGCCAAAATCAAAAATGAGTTTAAATATAATAGTTTCCTAATTTTTTCTTTGAATGTGATACCTACAAATGTTATGAATGGAATTGCTTGATAGCTCAACCCACAAAGGATTTTAAATATGATAGTTTACTAACTTTTGATATAGACATGAACATGCAGAATGTTTTTTATGGATTTGTACCTACACTTGTATTATTTCCCTCCCTTACCTCTCATACATTTAAAGGAAAAAAAGAGTCCTTTCAAAATCATCTTGCATTAAATATGTGAGGTAAGTAGCACACTAATCTCTCTCTCTCTCTCTCTCTCTCTCTCGTCTTCGAGACACTATGGTTTATTGAATACTAGGGTTAGGGTTTCATCCCTTGGAGACATTGGAGATAGGGTTTTGTGGATCAAACCCTAGGTTGTACTTGTTGAGAAGGCAAACAAAATATGTAATATATATATATATGAAGTTTTCACTTTTTTAAAATTTGCTTATTGCAGAATTGATTTTCACCTATATTTACCTTCATGGTTTGATCATTTCCAGCACTCGTTTCTTGCTGATTTGGCATGAGTTGAGGCTGAAGCTGAAAGGGTAGACATCACCTTGATGTGAAGTCTCGTCCCATGCTGACCTATGAGTTATTGGTATATGTGATTTGCGGGTTGTTGCATATACTCTTGGGAGGTTGTTAAGTTCCCATGGTTAAAAAAAATGTTAAAGGTTTTAAAATTGATCTTGAGAAAGAAGGGGCAGATTTACTACTATAATTATAGCTGTTAAAAAGTAAATTTCAGATCTGGTTTATGCATGATAAGATTGCGCTTAAGGGCTGAAAACTATAGCTTTTCACTTGGATTGCTTTGTTGATTGGAATTGAAAAGGGGTGAAAAATTGTCCGACTATTTGCTGCTGTAAAGAATATTTCAGATCAGCCCTGAAGGCCGCAAATTCAGTGTTAACATCTGGGAAACCTGCTTGTGAGGTGATTTTTCTGTTTTGCATTAAAAGTCGAGTAAGGGAGAAATTTAACAATGTGTTTGTGTCAACTTTGTGACCATCAAAGACAACACGAATCCCTCCCTACATTAGAAGGGCTCTAGTCCTTTTACTGAAACATCACTGAAGTCCAAAGGATTTTTAAAAAATGGGATTTGCTGGAGTGGGTTTAATGTGATAATCATTTTGATGTGCTTCAAGGCTTCCTCAGCAGTAAGAGTCCCCTTTTTGTAGGTTTTGTTAATGTTGCTAACAACACACTGATTAAAACCTAGAGGTCCAATGCATATCCTAACATATATCACATTTATGGGCGTGGACAAGTTCAACACATTCTATATTTTCCAAGGTCCCAATAGTACCCTCTTTATATTATACTACCCCAATCCTGCTTATTGTTCATATATGTATTTGACCTTCCATGAAGGAATTTTGCTTGAATACTCGTAAGATATAAGATTGTGCTTCCACAATTTTTTCACCCCAAACTACACTATAACTTACGATGCCCATAAAAAAAAATACAAAAACAAGGCATCGAATGTATGGTCATTTGTATTTTATTCATGTCCATTTGAAATGTTGCAAGGATATTTATTAAGCTAAAGTGCATTCCTATGAATTTAAAATATTCTTCACGAATCCAAAATGTTTTTTATTTGTGTCTTCCATATATAGCATATTTAGGGATAATTTTACCTTAAATCATCAATCAAAAGCCAACAGACTCCGTGGAGCTTGTATAACAAACCATCATTGCAATGAATTGGATATCCATTCTTTATTGACATGTTTAAATCTCTCTAGTTAATACACATTCAAAATGTCAATAGCATCGTGGTTCAAGGGTAAAGGAGGGGTGGTGATACTCCCACCAACGTCATTCCAAGCAACTGGAATCAAACGCAAGCCCTGGCTTACTTTAGGAAAACAGATTCCCCCCTGCTTTTTCCATGAACATTGTAAGCCAACGACACTTCAATGCAATACCCCCAAATTGGCAAAAGCATTGTTGCATCATGATAAAAATTATCAACATAACAAAAAATAAAAACAAAATTCAATAAATATACATAAAAGAATTAATGATTAAAACAACCCATCTTCCTTTCTATTGATTAATAGAAGTTTAGCCTATGGGCTTTGACTATGTTACTAATCCTCTATAGGCTTCTTTATATCTGTTTTGTAATGATGTGGTTGGTGATACGATCTCATATTTGTGGGATTCCTCATAGCTGTTTCATTGCATGCTTAAGGGCTTGTATTGGTGGTAATCCTCTCTATGGATTTAAAAAGCTATTGAGTTCTTTTGTATCATATGTTGTAAGTATGGTTGTAGAGGCTTATATAGTAAGTTGCAAAGACCCATATTTATTTCTATTGTTTAATAGAAGCCCAATCTATGGATTTCAATCAAGTGCTATTACCCCTTGCTCCTAGAATTCTTTAAGGAGCCTCTTTATCCCTGTTTTTAAAGATGTGAATGATGATACAATCTCTTGTTCATGGGAGTGATTATTGGTAGTAGTTTAATTGTGCATTCCAAGCCTTGTTATGGTGTTAATCCTCTCTAGGGATTTTGGAACACAATCAAGTTCTTGTGAATAATATGTTGCATTTCCTATTGTAAGGCCTTGTATAGTAAGCTACACATTCAATAGTATGAATTAATCTTTGAAAGCAATGATACCATAGCATGATAAGTTTGGTGACATGGACTATCTTTTTTATTAGATTCCCAATTTCAGTGGGAAGATATAATCTACATAGGAGGGTAATATGTCCCTTTTAGCTCAAAGTGTATCCACAACACATGATTTCACCTAGTGCTAGCATTTGGTGTATCCCTCCAATGGGCATGGGAATCATTATAGCCTCGAGACTATAATTCCATATATCAATGCACATATTTTAGCAATAGCCAAAGCATATTGTCAAATTTCCACTTGTTAAAACAATGATAGTATAATATCTTAAGAAAGCGACATGGGACCCCTGTTTCCATTGCTTCTCCATTTAATGTGAAATCCATGTAGTAGAGTAGCTTATAATTGTTCCTTTCAACTCAAAGCTTATCCACATATCTTCATGGAAATTATATAGATTTTTCCTATTGTTCATAGCCATTTACTAGAGCTATGTTTATCCCTCCAACAAGCCTTGCAGTCCTTATGACCTCCAGACTATAGTTCTACTGTTGAAAGCTTATTGTTGATCCTGTTTGACTGTTGCCCATAACTTGTTAGCGCTGCCCGAAACTTGTTGCTCGAGCCTGTTGTTCTATTGCTCGAGCTTGTTGTTTTGTTGCTCGAATTGTTGTTCTGTTGCCCGAACTATTACTCTGCTGCCCGAACATGTCACCTTGTTGCCCAAACCTTCTAGTTTGTTTCCCAGACCTGTTACTCTATTACCCGAATTGTTACAGGCTGCCTGCACAGATTTTCTCTTGCCTGAATCTTCTTTGTTGCTTCCCGTGAATAGTAATGGACTGCCCGAGGTCTGTTTGAAGCTGCCCAAACCTTATAGCTCCAACACTGATTATGGGGCTGCCTGTGACTGTTGGTGTGCTACTACTGTTAGCAGCAAAAGTGGGGTAGCTTATAGTAGCTGCCCGAAAGCCTGTAGCAGCTAGTGGTGACCACCAGTGAAGGCAACAACTAGTTGCTTCCCTAGATCACCAAGGTGGATAACGTAGTAGCTTACTGCTACTACAAAAGGTGGATGCAAACTGTGTAGAAACCCTAGCCTTTGTAAGTTGTTGTAGCATCACTCTTTGCTCCTTGGTGTACTGTGATAAAGAGAAGGAAGATGCCCTAGCTAGCTATGATGCCATGCTAGAGCATAAAATATAAAACCCAGCCACTCTCCTTCCTTCAATAGCAATGAACAATTGATCTCGGTCACGAATGGAGGAGCAGTCCAAGATGATGAAGTGCATGTCTAAATGTTTTGCAAATGAACTCTATTTATAGACTTTCAAACATTTAGTTGGTCCCACATAATTAGGAGTTGGCATTGGGGTTTTATTCTTTTTCCACTTTGACCGTTTTGACTTTAATCTTTTGAGGTGCAATAGGTCTTCTTGTAATTTGGCTTTGTGTCACTTGGTCTTCCTCACGAGCCAAGGGTTAAGGTAAGAAGGCCCTTCAAGTTTTATGTGATCAAAACAAGTGGTCTCCAAGGTCCTTCATGCCCACTCAAAGTACATCTTCATAAATAGGGAGAATTACTAATGCTTTGAACTTAATCTCCTTGTGCCACTAAGATCAGGTGCTAAGTGTCTCAACCAAGGGTATCTAATCCCTGGAGAAGGTCACATAATTAGGAGTTGATATTGGGGTTTCATTCTTTTTCCACTTTGACCCTTTTTTACTTTAATCTTTTGAGGTACAATAGGTCTTCTTGTAATTCGGCTTTGTGTCACTTGGTCTTCCTCACGGGCCAAGGGTTAAGGTAAGAAGGTCCTTCAAGTGTTATGTGATCAAAACAAGTGGTCTCCAGGGTCCTTCATGCCCACTCAAAGTACATCTTCATAAATAGGGAGAATTACTAATGCTTTGAACTTAATCTCCTTGTGCCACTATGATCAGGTGCTAAGTGTCTCAACCAAGGGTATATCTAATCCCTGGAGAAGGTCACATAGCCCATAGATCAAGGATATGAGTGCATGACGTGCCCAAGCCCAGTTTAGGGATTATAGTGATAACTTGGTAACTGACCAGCTAGCTCATCCCTAGGCTGCATCAATTGACTCAATGTCAAATACTTGGTAACTAACCAAGCACCTCCATTCTCCTGGATAATGGCCCTCAGCCCTAGGCTGAGTCCACCAATCTTGGACTGGTTCAAATTCCTTGTCACTGAACAGGGGCCTCCATTCAAAAAATGGCCCCTCAACTCTAGGTTGAGTCCTCCAGTCCTAGACTAGTTCAAGTTCCTAGTAACTGACCAAGTGCCTCCATTCAAAGAATGGCCCCTCAGCTCTAGGTCAAGTCCCCCACTCCTAGACTGGTTCAAGTTCCTGGTAACTGACCAGGTGCCTCCATTCTCCAAGAGAATGGCTCTCGATGCTGCTTAGGAAAAATCAACAAACCTACATCACCAAGCAAACTCACTTTCATAAAATTCAAATTCACTATCTGCATCAAATCTAGAAAAAAGTTGAAGAATTTGTTTGATAAGGTCAACAAAAGTCAACTTATGCAAATTGTATAAAGTATATCTCTCTTAATCCTCTCTCCTATAAAAGGATTGAAGATTATTTAGCTCACTTGAACAGCTTCAAGTTAGGATGGGTGAATGTGGAAAGGAATTTTTCAAGAACTATTATATTATGTAATTGATCTTATTATCTTAATAACCTAAAGATACCCAATGATGTTTTATGTTAAACATTCCTAGCTCATGGGGCTTCCAAAAACGAAGATAAATAAGGCTTATATCTGTGATTCTTTTTGTGGCTTGCTAATTAGGGCACATTATGTTGTTTGACAAGAATAAAAGTCTATCCCTAAGAGCAAAGATTGGAAAAATTAGAGATAGGTCCTTGATATAATCAAGGTAAAGATCATTTAGATCACCACAATAAAGATTATATCAACCATCTCAACAAGAAGAAGCATGATAATCAACCAACTATGAAATATAAGAAAGAAAAATACATGTCAATATTGTGGAATGATGG
Organism: Pseudotsuga menziesii; assembly: GCA_001517045.1. NCBI lineage: Eukaryota > Viridiplantae > Streptophyta > Pinopsida > Pinales > Pinaceae > Pseudotsuga > Pseudotsuga menziesii. The sequence continues at coordinate 36,761 of LPNX010588805.1, read as the reverse complement.
GACATGTCAAGAAGACTTGATGGAAAAAAAATCAGTGACATAGAAATGGTCGAAAGGCTTAAAGGAGAGGTGAAGACTAATCGTCCAACCAATCTACAACATCAATTCTTAAAAGGTGAGGAAGATTACAATACCTTTTTTGCTAGTGCGTCTCAAGCATTGGATGCACACACTTAGTTAACAATTAGTCAATTGTAGTTGTACCCATTATTTGGCTATTGATGCTTCTCTCTTTTGTCCACTAAATAAGGCTACAAAAGAAGAAATATTTGTTGCAAATGTTTACAAACTTATTGTTGCTAGTTGTGGTAGAATTGAATGTCAAAATGGTGTGATCATCAATGAGCATGATATACCAAGTTTAAATGCCAATTTGTTGCACTTACCCCAACTAACCAAACTTGCAAGAAGGTTGAATTCTACTGTAAAGGGTCTGTTGAAAAGGGTATTAGCAATGACTTCATATTTGTCGTTGTTGTCAAGGATATTCTTAACCATAGTTCCACGAGTACCGCTCCCGAAATTTTTGCAACCCATACCCAATGTTTCCTTGCTCCTGGGAGCTTGGGAGATGGTACGAAACATCCCCTTTGTTATGGGAGCTTCCTTAGGAACTTGGGAGCTTTTCTAGAGCCTTTTGGGAACTTGTTTTTGCTGCTCCCTTTTTGTTGAGAGCTTCTACAAGCATCCGACCATGTGGAGGCCAAAATCATAAGAAAAGTGTTGAAAATCAATTAAATGATTGAAGTTTATTGTGTCAAGAAATTACAAATAATAAAAATTTCTATTGAATCTATCAATAATGCCCACACCTCTTAAATCTTTAGATCCATTCACACTCAAAATATATGTTGCAAGTGTACTTAAGTGAATACAAATGGATCTTTTAGAATACTAAGATATTGAACAACTTTAACTCATATCTCAAATGATTATAGCTAGCTTATGTTATTCAAGCAGACTAATATAGCAATTTAGGATCATAAACCATATCAAACTCAAGATACCATAAATTTTTTAGTTTAAAACAATCAAGTTCATTCACATTAGAAGTAAGTAGTAGTTACCATAAAAAAAATGCAAAGGCGCCCAAAGACTATGCACTCTAAGGAGCAATAATATAGAGGAATGTTGGAACAAGGAATTAGAAAAATATAGCGTTCCACAGGGACGCGTCTCTCAAGGTCGAGGGCGTGCCCCCTGCGCTACCCACGCCTCGAGGGTTGGGAGGCTCCATGGGAAACGTTTCCCAATGCCCCCCCCCCCCTTTTTGCAAAACTTGGAGAAACGCAGGTTTAGGAGTTTCCCGGGTTGGGGGGGCTCCCACAAGCCCCCACCCCCCTCGAATTTTTAAATTTTTTTAGTTAAAAACAAAAATGGTCCATCTTAAATTTTAGTCTTTTATACATCGAAATAGAAACAAATAAACAAAAGCAAACATTGATATGATATGCTTGGCTATAACGATTACATTTACATTGCACTAACCTCTTCGAGAACATAAAAGTTTATATGTTGGGATTCATACTTTCATTATTTTTTTATTTTTTATTTTAGAGACCCCCTCGCCCCGTCCCCCAAAATACCCCAAATTTTGAGGTGTCTCTACACATCCCCATTGTGCGTTTCCCCGCTCCCACGCTCCCCCGTCTCGAAAACTTGGTGGAACACTGGAAAAATATTGAATCTTATGATTTATGAAGCTATTGGTGCTTCGTACACATATATGCAACCCGCCTTTACAAACTCATACAATGAGATTTGTATAATGTGGACCTAGAGGAGTGAGCAAATTTAAAAAGAATGAATATCATGTCACTACTAGAGGATTAAGAGGATAAAATAGTTTAAGCTATAAAATTAATCATTTTTATGTTTTTTTACCTTTGTTTTTTTAAATATATTTTAATAAATTAATATATTATTGTCACTCCCAACCCTACGTATCCAACAAATTTGGGCAAAGCTTCTACCCATGTCGGATACTCGTGTCCACGTACCCAATATACCTGCGCTCCAGAAACTTGTGCAACATAGTTCTTAACCATAAAGACATTGTATAAGTTCTGTGACTTCTCTAAGCATGATCTCTAAACCTATTGCATTTATAGGAAGACAAATGAGCAAAGCAATATTTGGCTTGCGAGACTCAAACATTTTAATTTTTGTGGTATGAAATTGATGGTCAAGTTTAATATAGTTAATGAACTCCCTGGGGTAATGCCTTTTGATGGTTCACATGAAGTGTGTGTGCTTTGAACGCATTAGCAATTTGCATTTGAGACAAAAAGGTCTTAGATAATAAAGCATTGACTAGACCTTATCTAGAGTGAGCTTACTACAATGAACCAACCATCATTAGTTTAGTGCAAAGTATGTTTTGACCTTCAGAGTCATTTTTCCAAGTAAACTTGGGTATACTTCTTAAAGATCAAGGACCATATCTTTGAAAGTTGAAGAAATTTAGGGTAATAGCTAGAAAGCAAATGTGGTCAACCTATGAAATATGCAAGATCTAACAATGGGAGAGGATATGTGAGCAAGGTTTTTGAGAGTAACTTTTCACATAAAGGTATCTCTTTATAGAGATTGTACATTAGAAACCTCAACAAAATGGTGTTGTTAAAAGGAAGAAATGAACCTTTGATTAAAGTGATAAGGTGTTTCCTCCAATCCAAACGTATGCCAACTAAATGTTGGATGAAGGTTATCTACTACTCAAAAATTATCCTTTGAACATGGTCCTAACCAATCCTGTGGGGTGATATGACTCATGTTAAAAATGAAGTGTTAGATAACCCTCTATTAAACATCACAGAACATTTGGATGTAAATCTTTGACCCATATTTTAGATGGTAAGCAAAGAAGTTGGATGCAAGGAGTCAAGCTTGTATTATGGTGGGCTACTCTAATGAATTGAAAGCCTACATACCATTTGACAAAGTCAAATGTAAAGTTGTTTGCAAGAGTGATGTTGTATTTGATGAGAAGACTTCAAGCACTACGGTATTGAACTCTTCTTCTAGCATTTTAAGAAGTGATACATTCGAAATTATGAGAAATTTTGGGTCGACCAATCAATATATTGCATCAATCAGCATGGCAACTAGCTTACTGACTAGGTAATCAACTCACATAACCAACCTTATCGAAGCTAGTCAAAAATGTCAACTGCAAGTTGTGGAGCATCAAACTATTCTACTATCGCATCTCAATGTAAATTTGTTGCAAGAACTCCTACAAGAGATATAAGCCTTCCCCATTGGGTGATTAAGACAACTGGGGCTACTAGTATTGACACAAGTAATATAAATGACTCTAGGATGACCAAGGGACAAAAATAACATGGCAATGTTGCTTTGTTGGCACATGTGCTAGATATGCACATGTACATGGACGAATGCCATGACTCTTGAAGTAAATGTCTCTCCATCAAAACACAATTTACCAATCTAAACAAGGACGCTCTCTCAACCTCTTCAAATTACAAATGTTGAATAACTCTTGTTGGAGAATTCAATGAAAGAGGAATCAAAATCCATTAAACTCAAGATCATAAGAATATGGAGCCTAAAAACACCCAACGCTTCAACATCAATCAAATGAAGCTTTCAAAATACATGCTTTCCATTAAGAATAATATCTCCTTATGTAAAAAGTATCATGATTTTATGAGTGTTTTTTAGAATCTATACTAGCATAAATCTAGGTATATCCTTTGCGAAGGATGCTATCACCTTGTTGGCAACATCTCTTTTAGATTTAGGTTTTTTTGTTGAATTTTATATTTGGGACAACTACTTTTTGTATTAGTGAGGTTGCAACATTTTCTTAAAACAAATATCAATGGTCTCTATTTATATAAAGAAGAAGAGAGAAAACAAGTATGAAAGCAAAACAACCAAAAACTAGATTCCAAATGCAAAATTTATCTTATATGTGGGATGCACCAATGAAATTATGGAGGCAAAGTATCGCATAAATTACCTAAAAACAATCATATCAGACACGAAACAAGTATTGAAAAATTACAATGGGATAAGATAGAATAAGATAACGCATGAATGGGAAATTCATCAAGGCCCTCAAAAAAATGCAAGGAAGATGGTAATGTTTGAATATGAAGAACCAAATTGAGGACTAGATGCTTTGGTACCAATGTAGTGTTCCGAACAAAGAAAACCTATATTTCTCGTTAAGAAAAGTGACTATTGATTACTAAATATATCTTGCTTAACAAATATAAATGCCCTTACTTCCTGCTAAGTTATCTCATGATACCTCCTCTATTTGATTTAATATCAACACCATAATACTATGATATGGTTTGTAAGGCTAACTCAAACTATATAAATTACACAAGTTCTAAAGGGTTGGTGAACTAATGCCATAAGCTCGAATTGCACCTTCATAATCAAGTGACACACAAAGAAGTCAAAGTAAAGAAATTGGTTATGACGAATAAGCAACTTTAATTGTAGCCTTCTAGTTCTATTGCAAAAGTTAATGTTGACAATTGCAAGCACATCAAAGTATCTTTGAAACCAAAGAAGAAAACTCTAAAGACAATTACAAATTACAAGCCACACTTAAATTACTTACATTCCACTTGATGCCACACTCCCCTATCTTGCTCAGACTAAAGATATGAAACAAAACTATAATGGACAAAATTCAAAATTCAAATAGATGATGAGCACTTAACCTCATGATGCCCATTAGCTATTATCTTACCTCGCCAACAAGTTTGACAACATTGATTAGTGTTTCAAAGCTAGGGTGTTGTTTGGAACAATGATAATGATGCGAAAAACAAAATGAGTTTTCATCAAGTGGCTAAACATTCATATGGAATCACGCCTAAGGTTCCATTTTTATAGTTAATAATCAAGTATATAACATAATAGACAAAACATGCAATGACATTGGTGAAAAGAAAAAAAATCCAATTAACAGAGACCTTAGGACGCTTCACAAACAATTACAAGCATATCAAAGTATCTTTGTGACCATCGAGGGAAACTTTTGAGACAATTACAATTTACAAGCCACACTTGTATGATTTGCCTTCCACTTAATGACAAACTTTGCTATCTTACTAAAGACTAGAGATACAAGTCAATTGTTTTAGGAACAAACTTACAATAGATGATGAGAACTTAACCTCATGGTGCTCACTGACAATACCTTGCCAACAAGTTGGACAACATTAATTAATATATTTTAGAGTTAACACTTTGCTGGGAACAATGATACCAATAGAAAAAAATGAGCTTTGAGTCCTTTGACATAGTAGCTACACGTTCAAGTGGAATCAAACCTAAGGTTCTATGTTTATAGATAAAATTCAATTCTATAATTCAAGAAACAACATGTCGTGGTGGTGGTGCAAAGAAAAAAAATCCTATCAACAAAAACCTAGGGAAACTTGGATTTTCTTCTTAAAATCCCTAAACATGCATTGTTGAGTTATATAATAATTCCACACTAGCACAATAGAAAGATTTACCATTCATTTCAGGTTAATGTGTGGCCAAAAAACTAGCGATGCAACAGGTGAATGAAGGGACTAAAGATCTTTTCTAGAATAGATATATCGTTTGCATCCACAAAAACACTAAAGATTATTATTGCTTTGTATTTATTCTAGTTTGTTATTTGTCCTAATGAAAAAGAATGCCTTGCTCCTTTGGGGAAATAATAGTGCTCAACAGTATGGTAGTCTCTAATATCTATTACAATAGTGATGCTTCCTACTTGACTATTTCGATGCTAGTTCTTATCAATTTCTAGCATCTTTTTCCTAGTTCAAATAATAGCTTTTGCATTTATGTCTTAATATTGTTTTATATTCATGACTCATATATAACTTATACCATAGCCTAGACATTTGGCATAAGGTAGCATATGCTGCAATTGAAGCCTACCACAAAAATTCCTCAAAAAAGTAGTAAATGCCATGAACCAAATATATCTGTGGTCTAGACTCTAAATTAATCTCAAAATTAATGTGAATATTGCTCTTTGCCTATATGGCAGATTAAGCTTAAGAAAAGATCAGAATTATTTTGGCAATATTAGGACAGAACCCATATCTCATCAACAATTACTGTTCCAAGACCAAGTCGTCTAAAGCTGGAACTAAATGCTTAGTGAATGCTGTATCACTACTTCATAGCATCAACATGGTACTGCAAAATGGCTGCATATTTTAGCTCAAAAATTAAGTTTGTGGCATATGGTCTACAGCATGAAAATTTGTATACTGTGATAAGAATGTGAATTGATCATAACACATCAAATAGCATTTGATATCTTCCCCAAATAAAATTGGAACTTGCACTCTTGTTTCAATGATGTATATGCTCTTTGGTATTCTAACAATCAACAATAAGCTATACCTTGAGGCTTACATCAGTAGGCCTAACTATCCAACTTGGGTATTCGTCAATTTTGCTTTCTTCTGAGATGTCATAGCAAGTGTTTGTTCAGTGGTGAATTCTACAGATTGCAGAAAGTAATTATCTTGGGTTCCATTGAGTTGAAGGCTTTTTAACTAACGTGTGCCTTATTTCTAGAATTTGACCAACGGATTTACATTTTTGCAAGAAATTGTATTCATTTACTTGCCTAACACCACAGTGACTAGTTTCAAGAAAACTCCACATCATTGGAAGAGTGGATGTTACTTGTCAGCCTTGATACTTATGCATATCTCCCAAGCCACAGTAGAACATGGGCATCTAAAATGTACGAGGCATCCATTGATTCCTAGCTGTATCAATTTAAAAGCTAGAATCAACCAAGGAGAAAGAAAAGGAATTGAGAGGAGAATATAGTCAACGCCCATTAGTGTTGGTTATTAGCTAAAATAACCAAGGAATGTAATATAATATAAATAAAACTGGAGCATGCTCAGTCATTCTAGAACAGTTTGCACACTTCTAATAAAAGTAAAAATTCCTCATTTACTGTTCTCAAGAACTTTAAGGTCTCCAGGGAATTTAAGATGACAGTGACAATCATTAAACTCAGCCTTAACCCGCCCCTTGACTGCTGTCCTGTCTAATATTCACAACTCGGGCACAATATCCTATCTTGAAAAAACAAAAAAACAAAAAGATCTATAGAATAAGAGCCTTAGTCTTTGTCCATTAGCTGCATGGAAGGAGAATACTGCCTTAGATAGCCTTATATTAGTAGCTGTAGTAGAGTAAGGCCCCTTATTCTTCTTGCGCCTTAGCCTTAAGACAGAGTGAAAGCCAGGAGCATACTTTAGTCAACCCCTGTTTAAAGATCTTATTGAAGGCTTCATCTATTCCGTTAGCTTGTGGATGATAAATAACTCGTGAGTGATAATTGCCACATCATAAAGCAAAAGGTATCTAATGGGAGTCAAATATGGACCTAATGGAATGCTAACGAGCAGTGAGCGTGTATGGCGTGGATGCAGGGGGTGTCAGCTACCGGTGGATCAATATGGAAAAACCATCTGTGTCTATCTGAACCAGGGGCTCTATAACACAACCGAGCTAGATGGAACAACCAGGCTATATGAACACCACTAACACTGGCTAGACTACCAATAGTAGCCATTATAAAGGAAAACATGTGTCTCTCAGCGTCCTGAGGTCTCAACACAATAGCAAGGATTAGTATGAGGACTTAGTAACTAAGTTATGGTTGTATGAGATAGGCTAACTAGCTAACAACTAGACGAATAACTAGGGGAACCTATAACTCACTTACCCTCTAACTTACTGACTTAGCTTTAACTTAGTGACTAAGCTATAACTTACTAACTAACAGGAATACACTTATTAAGGAATTAAGAATTTAGAAATGGATAGTATTCCCGTAAAATCCACTTAGAAGTCTTCCTACAAACCTAAAGGTATGCCAGCCTAGAACAGGATAGATACTTGGACCTAATGTGTTCAAAAAACAAAACCTTCGGACATGAACAGGACATGAACAGGGTATCCTGGACAGTGGAAGAAAAAAGAAATAAACATTACAGAAAAATCCGAAAACAATGGAAAAACAACAAACTTAAAAGCATTGTTTATCTATTTGAGGACTAAGCCAAGGGCAAAAATCCTGTCATTCATTGAAAAAACACAACCAATTACCCGAAAGTGAAAGATGACAAGTAATGTGCATACCTTCGAAGCTTCAACCCATTTGTTATCTATGAATTCGAAATGGGGGCGCAGTTTGGCATGATTAAATACCATTTCTTCTTTAGTCTGTAAGAAGTATATTATATATTCGTGATTGGTAAGGACCTTGGTGATCACTCCCACCCACCACCCATCATTCTCATACGCATCAACTTCCTCATACAGAATAAACTGATCTTTGCTCTGCTCCGGAGGGCTTGGCCTTATGTGACGCTCGTCTACTCTCTCCCTCAGCTGTTTTGTGTCATCCTCGTCGCTAACAAGGTCTCTGTACTCCACCAAGTACCCTGCCCCTTGCTTTTTTACAAGACGTGCACAGAACCAGGCCCCTCTGAACCCCTCTTCATCGCTGGACACCTCCACCAGGTCACCATTGCTCAGCTTCATTTTCTCCTCCTCACTCAACACTGCGAAATCAAGGTATGTTCCCGCTCTTGCACAAATTTCTCACTCGGACCTTCTTCACCAGCTTACAATACCCATGTCTACTCTAATTAAATAAGTCTTCCATTCCTCCATGCAAAACTGAATTGAGCCATCATTCACTGAAACACAGTTAAAACAGCAATAATTCAAAGACGGGTATTACGATATGATGAGTAGAATTCATGGAGGAAGAGAAGTCTTGTCGATCGTGAGGCTGCTATGTGTTACATTAATTACCCCGCGTTAGGGCGCGTGGTACATTTCACACAGCAATGAAATGGTTAAAATGCGGACTTGGGAACATAAACAAACGTGTACAGGGGATTGGACAGAATGGAGGCAGAGCGGCATCAACCTTCTTCTTCCCTATTAAATTGCGCTGTATCCGAGGCTACCAGTACAAGTAGTGAAATTCGGTACGTGTGAGATTTCGGCGTAATAATTACCCATATCAACGGCGCTATTATCCTAAAATAAATTTAAATGCTTCCATTATGCCACAAACAATCAATGTACATGCAACATGAATCAAATACATGCCAAACACCCACTAACTTGAAATTTGCAAAGAGAGAACTCGAAGCTTGCAAGGAGAAAAGATTATAAAATTCAATGCCCTGCAAGAAGGGATTCGAAGTTACATTATTATAAAACCCAACCAAACCTACATGTTTACCTTGTACTTATCTATCCAAGCCCTCCCAGTCCCACATCGAAAAATTCTTCGTTAATGTTTCAATGAAAACCGCTTGTAGTTATCTATCCAAGCCCTCCCACATCGAAAAATTCTTCATTAATGTTTCAATGAAAACCGTTTTGTGTTTTCGATGCATTCACTTTATAAGCAATCCATGTTTGTACCTTTAATGGGTCGAAACCATTTATTTAAATCCATGCCTCTAATTATGAAAGACCCCATTCCCCACTTATGAAAACAGGTCAAATTAAAGACCCATCTATGACCTTACAAAAACTAATTGAAATAAAGACCTTCCCAATTTTAGAAAAAATGCTAAGTACAAAAACTAATTGGAAAATGATATTCCCATTTTTAGAAAAAATGATAGTTACATAAACTAATTGAAATAAAGACCCATCCTCAATTTAAAAAAGAAATGAGAGGTATTTTGGATTTTTAAAACCAGCGTAGATCCAAATCCTGGGCTTTATCAGGCGCCAAGTGGGATCAAATCTCTTCGTAGGTATCCATTGATTTGATTCAAACCAAAAGACACATCTTTTTATTTAAGGTCCACATATAATATTTTATTATTAATATTTAATATTATTTATGGCCCACATATAATATTTATTATTATATTATATTTTGTTATGAACTGACATTACAACATTTCCCCATACATGGTTTTCAAACCATATGCAAGGCCCTCCTACAACCATGGGTTGTTTAGGAGGCCTTGCACATGGTCTTAAAACCATTTGCAAGGCCCTCCTAAACCAATCCTCAATTGTTGGAACTGCATCTTGAATATTCATTAACAAATTACAAAAAGATATTTGTTCATTGCTTTGTCCATTCTGTCGAAACACAATATCGAGGGTCACAACTGTTGTGAATGTGTTCCACAATTCTTTTGCAATACCTTCCGATGCATATACAGGCTTATCCATGACTGGTGGCAATTGTCCCAAATCACCGACTAATATAATTGATCTTCCACCAAAAGGTATAGTAGCATTTTCTAGGAAAGCTTGGCGAAGTCTTGAATCTATTCTGATTAATAGATTTTTTCCAATAAAACTCATTTCATCGATCAATATATATTTAACAGACCTCAACTCTTCTTGTAAGTTAATTAAACTTGGTCCTCGTAAAGGATTAATGTCCTTGATCGGTATATGAAGTGCAGAATGAATTGTTGTTGCAGATATGTTGAAAGCTGCCACCCCTGTAGGAGCTAGAAGAAGTAATGGACTTTTCCCTGGATGCGAGAGATTTGCAAGTGTATTTTTAATGGCTCCAATCAAATACGACTTTCCTGTACCCGCAGTTCTTTGGATTATCATGCGTAGTGGATCAACACCTGTTATATAATGCTCAAGGATAACATTGTATGCGATTCTCTGCTTATCCCCCAAACTATCAATCGAGTAAGACTTTGGATGTTGATTAGTAGAAATCATTTTCAGTTTTCGCATTTCAGAGATGAAATGAATTGCACGACCGGAGGTATCCTCATCTACAAAAGCAGTGTTCCAACCATTCATACGATCAAGATCCCTATGTCCAAGCATCTCAAACTCATTATAATTTATAAATTGATTTTTATATATTCCACATATGATTTCCCATTCATGTTGCCTAGAATCTCTTTGTAGATTTGGATGTTCTTCTTCTATGTCAGATTCAACTCGAACATCTATAGGCACAGGTTTACGATTAACATGCCAAGGTATATACTGCAAATTTTGCCAATTCTGTACTATTTCATCATATGTGTGGCCTATATCATTTCGAAAGTCACGAAATGTCTTGTACAAAACCAACTCGGACCAACAAAATTCAAAAAACTTCTCATCATTTTTATCAGGAATAGAGTTAAATCTAGGAAATACACGTACAATAGATGCATTCCTTCATTGTAACCAGTTTTCCCCCCGTCAACGTTTGTCATATGACCAGTATTTTGCAACATCTATCAATGTAAGTTCTTCCATATTCTTAGGTCGCTTAGTATATGCATCAATCAAAGAATTATCGTTGTTGGCATTATATGCATCAACTTGTACGTGTTTGAAAACCTTCATACCAACATTTAGAACCACAAAACAACGGCTACATTCTGAAAGAGGAAGCTCTAGAAGCAAATGACATGTCTCCTGTGCACCAATGTCCCTATCAATAATGGGTTCACACAACAAACTTTTATATGCACATGCTGCAGGTTCATTTGGATTCTGGATAGAAGAGACCCGCATTAACATATTGTGGAAAGTTTCAAATCCTTTTTCAGATTTAGCAGCGTATTTCGCTATGTAATTAATAACCACGCGCTTGGAAAGTACATGCTACCAATCTATATTAGCCCTCCACATCATCAATGTTTCACGATTGTGTGTATTCACTCTGTCATCATTTCTTCTAGGTTCATACTTTTTTTCTCCTTGTTCATCAATGTAAAGTTTTGAATGGTCACATAGATCCCATGGTGTGTGGTACTGACAAACCATTTTTCCTCCCTTCTTTCGAAGACAACTTTTCTCATTGCAAGTAATATGACACTCGACATAGTTAAGAAATTCTTCATAATCAATCATTGGATCTGATGGAAATATTTGTTTTGTGTCTTTTACAGAAGGATGATCATCTACATTAACTCCAATTTGAATCTTATGTTGATGTCCCTCACATGGATTTATTGCATGCACACATTTGTTGAAATACTTTTTTGCATATTTAACTTCTATAGGATCATCCCAATTCAAAGTGTCCATGTTGGGAGCATTTTTTAACCAAAAAAACCCATGGACATGAGGAGATCCACGATGTTGCCATTCATAATGACTCCAATAATCTGTAGCTTGATGAAAATGTTCGAAAACCTCTTCTCGAAACATTGAATGTCTCAAGTGCATATAATGTGCTACGATGTGTGGATTATCAATTACATTTTGACGTCGCCATTTTCTTGCTTCACGTGGATCTGTAGGACTTGTGCCTGGCATTAATTTATGCAAATCAGGCCACTGCATATCTGTTGCACTTAGTGTGAAGAATATTGTCGGACAACCTATCTGTTGAATCAAGTCGGATAACTCTTGACGACACTTGCTCCAATATGCATGTGTACCTCTTAATACCGTTCCAAATCTCATTAATCTTTCTCTCAGTCTTGAATCTGGAAGATTTTGTAAATGTTGTCGTCACTCTTCCATTGTTGTAGGTAGTTCACTAATATTTTTCTTGACAAAAACAGTTGAGGAAGCTTGAGCACGATGTCTCATTATGATATTTAGTAAAAAATATCTGAAGCGAGGGTGCCTTCCAAATCTGTTATCATGATATTTGAGAAGATGTTTTGCGTACTCATGTAGATGGACATTTCTCCTTCGCGGTTGTAACCAATTTGCCTCCCCTTTAGGGAACAATGATGGAAATGCCATATCAAATAATCCAACAGTGTTATACTCGTTAATCGGAGATGAGCCAATGCCTGGCTAGTTAAGCACATTAGTCAATTCTTCATTTGCGTTACTTTCATCCGGATTTGGATTATTTGCCCATGCTCTAATAATTTCTATCTCTCGTGGTGCACTTGGAAGCCTTGATGCAAAAGAAGTTGTTTGTAAACCATCTAACATATCATCAACTCCTGGTATCCCTTCCAATGTTGCAAATTCTATGTCCTCGTCAATATCGGGAAGAGTAACAGAATTAAGCATATGTGAGATATCTGTTGCATTTTCAGGTAACTCTGCTACTGCGTCAGAATCCACTCGAACATCTCGATAATATGGATCATTATGAATTTTATATACTAATGTATCCATAACTTTTTTTTTTCTAACAGTGAAATCATAACTGGATCCTTAGCGTCCTTTTTTTCGCACAACGACCATTAAGTCCAAGTTGTTAATATGTCGTGGCAATGTCTTGACGACATCTTTAATCTCCTGTGGAAAACTAATGGTGTGTCCTCGATATTTGTATTGTCCACCTATTGCATGCATCACCTGCAATATTGGACTTGCACATGCTATCAACATCTCTTCAACTTGTGTGAGATCTTTAAGGACGTGAGGTTGAGTTCCTGGATCCATGTGTTTTGCAGCCGAGAATCTGTGATTAGATCCCTCTCGTAGACATCGCATGCACATTGGACCTGTACTTGTATTACGTACTTGTATTCCAGCATATGACTCAAGGCAGACATGGCACATTTGAACTTCTGCTAATTGATCAATTCGTTCACGAAATTTGCGATGTGTAGTATACATTTCTTCAGATGGTACCAATATATTATCGTCCATTTCAACACCTTGCTCTTTGATTGTTCCATGTTGAGCATGCCCATTTAGATTTACGCGTTCTTCCAATTGCTTCAACTTTCTCTCTCGATATGTTTTTTGACGATCAGCGTTTCGTTTTCTTTGTTCTTCTTATTCCTGTGCTGTCAATTCATCCAACTTTCTTTTTCGATATTGTTTTTGTCAATCTGCATTTGGGATCATATTAGTTATTGGAACTGCTTGAAATTGGACCATGTCATCAACACATTGCTCGTTGACCATTACACGTTGAGCATTTTCCAGAGTTGGTTCCATTGGTACAATGGTTGAAATTTGTCTTTGTCGTTCAACATTTTCTTTTCTTTTTTTGTTCTGCAAATTGATTTCTTGTTTCTTCCAATTGGTTCGACTTTCTCTCTCGACACGCTCTTTGACGATCAACGTTTCGTTTTCTTTGTTCTTCTCATTCTTGTACCGTCAATTCATGCAACTTTTTTTTTTCGATCTGAATTTGGGATCATATTAGTAATTGGACCTGCTTGAAATTGGACCATGTCATCAACGTGTTGCTCGCTGACCATTAGACGTTTAGCATCTTCCACAGTAGGTTCCACTGGTATGTTGGTTGAATTTTGTATTTCCCGTTCAACATCCTGATTTTTTGTTGTTCTATAAATTGTTTTCTTGCTTCTTCCAATTGCTTTGACCTTCTTTCTCGATATTCTCTTTGTCGATCAGTGTTTCATTTTCTTTGTTCTTCTCGTTCTTGTGCTGTCAATTCGGTCAACTTTCTTTTTCGATATTCTTTTTGTCAATTCCCATTTGGGATCATATTAGTAATTGGAACAGTTTGAAATTGGACCATGCCATCAACACTTTGCTCTCTGATCGTTACATGTTGAGCATCTTCCACAGTTGCTTCCACTGGTATATTGGTTGAATTTTGTCTTTGTCGTTCGACATTCTAATTTTTTTGTTGTTCTGCAAATTGATTTCTTGCTTCTTCCAATTGGTTCAACTTTCTCTCTCGATACGCTCTTTGACGATCAGCGTTTCTTTTTCTTTGTTCTTCTCGTTCTTGTACCGTCAATTCATGCAACTTTTTTTTTCGATATTCTTTTTGTCGATCTGAATTTGGGATCATATTAGTAATTGGACCTACTTGAAATTGGACCATGTCATCAACGTGTTGCTCGCTGACCATTAGACGTTGAGCATCTTCCACAGTAGGTTCCACTGGTATGTTGGTTGAATTTTGTATTTCCCGTTCAACATCCTGATTTTTTTGTTGTTCTATAAATTGTTTTCTTGCTTCTTCCAATTGCTTTGACCTTCTCTCTCAATATTCTCTTTGTCAATCAGCGTTTCGTTTTCTTTGTTCTTCTCGTTCTTGTGCTGTCAATTCGGTCAACTTTCTTTTTCGATATTCTTTTTGTTGATTTGCATTTGGGATCATATTAGTAATTGGAACAGTTTGAAATTGGACCATGCCATCAACACTTTGCTCTCTGATCGTTACACGTTGAGCATATCCCACAGTTGCTTCCACTGGTATATTGGTTGAATTTTATCTTTGTCGTTCGACATTCTGATTTTTTTGTTGTTCTGCAAATTGATTTCTTACTTCTTCCAATTGCTTCAACTTTCTCTGTCGATCAGCGTTTCGTTTTCTTTGTTCTTCTCGTTCTTGTGTTGTCAATCCGTCCAATTTTCTTGTTCGATATTCTGTTTGTCGGGATGTATGTTCTTTATTTCGTTCTTCTCCTCCTTCTGATGTCATTTCGTTAGATTTTCTTCCTTGATATGCTTCTTGACGTTCGGCGTTTTGTATTTTTTGTCGCTCTCTTGTTTTTCTCATAGCATCTTCCATTTTTACGTCAGACTCTGTATAGAAAATGACAATCATTATATATACACTAATTTTTTTAAGCAATGAAATCTACACGGAAATTCATGTGCTGAAGTAATAATAGCTACACAAAAACACAATACAGTGAAAACTATGAAATTTAAAAAAAAAACATACACTTAATTCTATGCAAATTTAAAACTCAATACATTTTTTTAAAATTAAGTAATTTGAGAGGATTGAACCTTCAACCTCATGCCCATTATCCTAACAACCTTACCACTATACCACAAGTATTTCTTATGATTAATAGTAAGGAAAATATTTATAAACTTAAACAATATTGTATTTGGTGAAAATAAAGGAAATGTTGATCAAGAGGATTTGATCCCATGACCTACCTCTAAGCACATCAATGTGTTACCAATGGAATACACCCTAAATTAATTGTTAGTTGCTTATAATAATTTACATTTATATCTTTAAATTTAATTAAAATTTATATTTCAATATATATATATTTTAATTCTAATATATATTAATACTAATATATCAAAAAAGGCAAAATTCGTATGGACCTAATATATATTTTAATTTTAATATATATTAAAATATATTACTAATATATGGACCTAATATATTAGCAACAGAAGGAACCTGTGGAGCCGGCTGCTCAGAGATTCTCTACACAGCTCACCAATTTCTTTCACCGAATGTGATCAGATTTCCAACTTTAAAAAAGTGTAAACTATTTGCAATTCCTGTATATTAATTACTCTGACGATTTTATCAAAATGAGGCGGGCGCTATAGACAGAACTGGCTTTTAATACGTTTATCCTAGCTTTCAATATGAGTAACCTAGCTTTCAATGCGTTGCGCCTTACCTTACTTACATACGCATCCATCTTTGAGGGAGGAAGGACGTGAGTTTTTTCTTTTTTGTCTCGCGTGCAGCGGTTCCTTCTGAACCTAGAAAACGTTCTGACGATTTTGAGCAGATTTCTTTCACCGAATGTGATCAGATTTCCAACTTTAATTCGAAAACATTTTATTCACCGAAAGGGTTTCGGACACAGGACACAATACATCCCACTTTATGAGCTCTAGAATCAGGGTTTTTGACACACGGCAAAATACATCCCACTTCATGAGCTCCAGAGTCACGTTTTTGATAATTCACACATTAATAAATTTATCTTATGTATATTATCTTATCCTGTAGCAAATTTGTATTTTCCCTACAACAATTTTGTATTTTCCAAGTTTTGAAGTTTTTTTCCATTGATATACTTCATTTGAGAACAATGTAGCCCAAATTAACGGTTCCTGGAGAAAACATAGCACTCAGAAGATGTCTTATGTAGTTTGAACTTTGTAGCCCTTTAGATTCATTATACACCCTCCTCCTTTTGTTTTTATTGACATTCTCATCCTCTCGATCACCGCTCCGCCACCACAACAGTACTCTCCTCCGCCTTCCACGCTCCATTCTTCATTTTTCTAGGGCAAAAGCAATCATGTTACCATTACCAAGGCCTAAAGCTATACACTATCTCGCCTGGGCTTCCATCTGAAATATTTCAAATGACAAATGCACAGACAGAACACAGATGGTATCAGAGAACACAGATCGAGCAGATAAAGTGAAGACATACAAAAAGTGAGATCCCTGTTTTCTCCACCCGTGATCACCTGCAGGCCTTCGTCGTTCTCTGTTTGACTTAATCTGATTTCTTTAAAACATTTGAATTCAGGCTTGGAGTCCACGAGGTCTGCATGTATGTCGGTCTGTCTAAGACTCTAATTGAGCTTCAATGTAATAGTTGTTTTCTACATTTGGGAAGCTACCCCAACTGCTACATTTTAGGGCTTTGCTCCTCCCCATCACAATCATCTCAAAATCATCAGAACATTTTCTAGGTTCAGAAGGAACCGCTGCGCTCGAGACAGAAAAGAAAAAACTCACGTCCTCCCTCCCTCAAAGATGGATGCGTATGTAAGTAAGGTAAGGCGTAACGCATTGAAAGCTAGGTTACGCATATTGAAAGCTAGGCTAAATGTATTGAAAGCCAGTTCTGTCTGTAGCGCCCGCCCCATTTTGATAAAATCGTCAGAGTAATTAATATACAGGAATTGTAAATAGTTTACACTTTTTTAAAGTTGGAAATCTGATCACATTCGGTGAAAGAAATTGGTGAACTGTGTAGACAATCTCTGAGTAGCCGGCTCCACAGGTTCTGTAGTGTCCTGAGATTCGCAGATATAACTTGTTTGTTAGGTGTAAGTTTGAATTTAAAGTTTGAATTTAAGCTTCAAACTTTAAATTCTCTAACCCTACATCTCATTTGAATAACATATGACTGGGTTAACAGCTTTATTTTAAGTATGCATGCCATTTTTTTAAGCTATAGAGAGCGCAGAGCCTTGTTATTCAAATTGGAATCTAAGGAATGGCAGGATTAAAATTATGGTGAGCCACAAAAGTAACAGAAAGAGTTCCCTAATCGGGTCGATCTTCTGTGTGGTTTGAACCTGGATATCAGCCACAGAATATCTAAAAACTAAGCACCCGTGAGGTTGAGACTTTTAAAAAAAGAAAATTATTTATTTAATAGTTTATGTGCTACTAAAATTAAAATAATATGAAAATAAGTGGCTCGACTATCATCCATAGAATATGAAAATAATTTGAACCTGGATATCAGCCACAGAATATCTAAAGAATATCTGAATTGATTACCTGCGAAAAGAATATTTGAATTGATTGTCGATTAGCAAATTTAAAATTCTTACCTGGGTTTATTGTTGCTGTTGCAGTGGTTGTTGCTGTTGCTGGATCAAGGTAGCTAGCTATGATGTAGTTTGTGATACTTCTTGCTATTTATATAGTTGTTGTTTTTTTTCTTCTAATTTTCTATTTTTTTTTATAGCCGACATAACATTATGTAACGTTACTTCTAATTTTCTATTTTTTTTATAGCCGACATAACATTATGTAACGTTACGTGTTACGTAATGTTACAATATCTACCCCATACTGGGCTGTAGAGCGCCTCTCGGCGCAACCATCCTAGATCCAAATCCTAGGCTCTATCAAGCACCGAGAGGGATCAAATATCCCGAGGTGCAAACCTCCTTGAGTGCAATACTTGAGAAGAGGTTTGCACCTCGGGAGATTTGATCCCTCTCGGCGCTTGATAGAGCCTAGGATTTGGATCTAGGCTGGTTTCAGTCGTGGGCGGTAACACAAAACTGGAGTTTGATCAACATTGTAAGGAACGTGTTAAGTTGAAAACACAGATAGATTTGTGAGGATTATCTCAATGTAAGTAATAAGTAATAAGGATTGAATAAATTGTTAAGCTGGAAAATAGAGAGAATAATTTTTTAAGGATGAAATAAATGAAAATAGGGTTCACATCGTGATCATTCTTAATCTTATGGAAGTCTTATATTTATAGACATATCTCTATTTACAATTTTAGAAAAAAGTTTATTAATTATTATGTTGAAAAATGTTTATTTATTACCTATACATAATATAAACTAATATAAATTTATGTTAAGTCCAAAATGTGTTAAACATTAAGATGAATCAAATGTTTAGAAATGCAAACTTTTTCTAGTAAAAAAGAATTTGAGATAAAATTGCACTTTAAGTGATATCATTCCCTTATCACTTGATATATGTGAGATTAATATGGAACTAGATTGGTTCTATCTAAATCCTCTCCAAAATGTCTCTCTTTTAAATTTGTATTGCCTCAATTGTTTATCCAATAGGGTGACATAATGTGTAGAATGTAAGGTTTTTATTCCCCAATGTTGATGGTTGAAATGAATGAGTTAAATGCATGGCATGGATTCCAACTTCCTCCCACATATATCTTGAGATTTCATCTAAAACACATAGCTCCACTTATACTTGATCCATCTTCATGGGCCCTAGTTTGATTTAGGTTTGCTACCTGAGGCAATTTTTTTGCTTCCTCTTGCGTGATTGGCAGGAGTTGTTCTTTGAGGTGCTTACTTTATCAAACATTCCCCTTATTTGAGTGATATCAGTGCACATTTTAAACCATGGGTTATTTTAATCTCGTCATCCATGTTTCCAGCATTTTGCACTTTTCTATAATATAGAGCATGGGTTTTCTATAAATTATCATTATTATTTCCCATCTGTCTACAATACACTAGGCTAGAACCTACAACTTGAATTTTCTAGAAAAAAACACCTATCCAATGGTAAATGTAACAGTTAGTACACTCTTCAAGCATCCATAATAGTTTTCTTCATTGTAAACTCTCTCTAAAATTACCCTTATATGTTTTGAAACTATGTCAGGTCAAACATTCTTTAGCAATCTCGTGATCTCTTTCCACCTTCCAAACTCTTGGGATTATTGGGATTTATTGTCAACACTAGCCCTCTACATTCACTACAGAGAAATACATGTTTGCAGAAATTATCGCCCACCTTGGGCCAACACTTCAAAAGGACCATATTGCACAAACTTGATCTTCTAGCCAGAAGCATGTAGCCTTTCTTTGTTTAGATGCAACCAAGCCTTGTCTCCCATCTTCAAAATGTTTTCTCAATTATATGTTGTTCATTCCACACCTTGTACTTTTCCTATGACTTCTTTAATGTCTAATGTACTAGCAAACGGATCTATCTAATCTTATCAACAAAATTTTGTGGCTTTTAACGCTTCTCATGTGTTGTCTTCCCTAACTCCTCCTCATTGTCCATGTACACACTAGTACAATTGGGCATAGTTTCCACACTACCAACACTAACTTTGATGATATCACATCGAAAATGGTATTTGTATTGTTGAAATAAATTTGTTGTAACTTTGTCGAATATTTGCCTCATCGGTCCTTCAATTGAAGTCCAACTCCATTTGGAAACCACGTGGCACTTTATTGTAGAAACATATTTGCAACCTACAGACCTTTTTCCAACAACCTATATACCTTCTTTCGACAACCTACAGACCTTCTGCCTACAAACTTCTGGTCTCATGGCATCTTATTAAAGAAACATATTTGTAACTTGGCGTTGGTATTGCTACAACATACCAACAAAATTTTGACAACCTTCTACCCACATGGAATTTCAATGAAGAAACATAATTGTAACTTGACATTGGTATTTTGACAACATATTGATATTCTTCTAACAACCTTTCAGGCATGTGTTGCAATGATACTAAAGCCTTTTTGCAACCGCAAGTTGTACTTCCAACATACTCACGATGTTATAACAAAGTCATAACAATGTACCTCTGACAATCTTCAAAGTGATTTGCATTTAGAATTCTATATTCCAACGAAATGATGGTGTATTACCAATGTACCTACAACAACTTTTATAGTGTTTTGCATTCATAATTCTCTATTGTAACAAATCAACGTGATATTGATATTCTTGTGTCCATAATATGTCGGTAATAGAAGTTGTCTTGCAATTGTATGTCAGAATTTCGATGGACTGCCAATGAGAGGTCAACAATTGTGTTGTCATTGTAGGTTAAAAGTATGTCACTATAATTGCAATCTTGTTGCAATTTTTTTGTAGATATGTACTTAGGCCATCAGAAATCCGACGTGTGGTGAACTTAAAATTAAAAAAAAATGATTCTTTTGTGTAATAATCAATATTCGTGATATAGAACTATTATATTTACACCTATAAATATCATACAAGATTGTGCCATGCTAGGCTTACATCAATGTTCTTATTGCATTACCAATGTGCAGTATATGCGTGTAACACCAAATTGATCACAAATACATACACATAATGATGACAAGGGCTATGAAACCATTTGAAAATAGTCATACAAACCCTAACCACTTCATGCACGGGCTAAACATCCACCCATAATTATCATTCAGTCATATACAATATAGTTCATATTTCCAAAGCTGGGAACAAAGTTAGACTCTAGATCTAAGCAATGTAGACTATAAATAAATGGAGGTAGGCCCTGAAGCTTGATATTACCTCGATTGACAATTTAAATAGTGAGATTGACCAAAGGTAAACACAATATATTGCACACAGGTGATGGTAATGTAATGGTCAAGGGTTTGAGCACTATGGCTCACCCATAAACTTCAAATGGCGAGGTAAAATGATATTGTGCACCTAAACAAAAATAAGGAGTGGCAACATGATCCAACACATTAAGTGCACTAATCCAAGATACAAATCCTCATGATACTTAGTTATTTTTCATGTCTTATTATTTAACTTGTATGAATCAAAAAGACCTCAAGGACCTCCATTGATTTCATCACTGATCTACTTGACCTTTAATAATTGAGATGATCCCTAGAGGATGACACACTCTTAATCATCGTTTATAATTGAGATGGGGAAGATTTTCCATCATTGACATATTAGCATTAGGTCACATTATTATAATGTTTGCAATATACATCTCCAGAAGCTTCAGATGTGCTACAAGCCTAGTACACAACTTCTAATGAAATCAAGATTCTATATTTAAGAAACCAAATGCATAATTTGAGGATGGCAAAAGGTGACTTGGTCGCAAATAACTTCACAAGACAATAAAATTGGGAGATCAACTTGTGAACATGTTTTTACATTTAAGAAAATGGGAGGAGATGAAGATTGCTCTTTGACCAACGATGGGAAAAAAACTATTTTCAAGCAACAGTAGACCTTGTGGTATTAGAAACTAAATTTTGGCTAGTACCACTTGGTTTAAAAGTAATTTCAACTACGAAAAGCTCTTTAAGGTGCGGTTGGACAAATCTTGTATAAAACCAACTTGTTGACTAATAAGGTTTGAGAAAAAACGATGATTTTCATGAATAGTGTGCCTTGTTCATAGTTTTCAGGTTGTTGCAATTAACAATTCCATTCCCTTGAGCAATCTTCTATAGAAATATGCTTCAACTATAGGAATATATTTTTTCTACAAAATTTGTTTTTACTACAAAATCATAATCATGCTACAAATTTATGTCACAACTTTGGTTATGCTTATGTTATGCATATTGCATATATTTTGTTATAGATTCCACCTTTGTTGCAACATCCGTGAGTTTTTATTTTTGAAAAAGTTTCATTTTCCAGTTTATGAATTAAAGATTTGATCTAAAAAAGAAGAATTTACATGCTTAAGAAATTTCATTGTTGGGTCATTGCAAGCACTATTTCCTTCATCTCAATAAAAAATATATATTGTAGAATTATAAAAGTTTTCAAGTTTGTTCTATTACCGCCTTATAGGTTCAACATGAGTAAGGATTCTAGATAACGTATGACTCTCTTTTCCAATTTTTCTATAATATTAAAAATATCTTATAGTCGATCCGAAAAAATTAGCTATTGCATGATTGAATCCCTCACCATGTCATAATCCTTTTGGTAATGTTTATAATGAAATTTCATATATGATTTGTCAATCTCCGTGTGCCAAATCTATTAGCCAATTTACTATGGTTTATTCATATTCAAATGTCACATATACTTATGAATAATCCATAAGACATTCACAACTTAAATCACATGTGCACCCGATTTTGAATTTACCCATCCATGATTACATTTTTCAAAGCCAAGATTACACCATCACACTATGATTACATTGCATTCATACTTCATTTATTTCATCAATTGTCCATTTGACCTAATCCAATTTGAATTTCCACTTTGCACCTTAAATACATAGACTATAATTGCCTATTATCTTTGTCACTATATCCTCCCAATTGCCATATTCTTCTAATTGCCTATCTTCTCAGTCACTCATGGGGGACACTATAAATGCCAAAAGCTAGTGGTCATTGACCTTATGGCATCCAATTTTGTTGTTATGGAGATTTTTAACTCGAGATGTTGGCTCGTGTTCTTTGAAAGATTATAGGGCTATGACCAACAGGTGGCCCTAGAATTCACCCAAACATTTGATCATAATCATGATCATGCCAAGGGATTAACATACTAGTGTTGGAAGACACAATTGTACAAGTTATGAGACTCCAACAAATCAACGAATGGTGGTCTAAAAGCAAGAAAATTACAAAGAATTATTGGTAGCAATTCAATCCTCGACATGCACAAGTCCATGATTGCAATCAAGGGGTGCCAAGGGATCTCATTGTGTCCCCATAGATGAATGTGGAATTATTTATCCAAAAAAATGAAGGTCAATTCAACTCTCTTTCATTGCCATGTAAGGTTGATGTTACATCTTAAAAACCAGGAATATATAAACTTACCTTATTTATTGTGGAAGAGCTTTTCAAAGATGGATACCACTATGCAAATGGGTAGGAACCTTGAGGCAAGGTTATACCATCATGGGCTTATAAAACTTTTGATTATGTTTGAATTAATGAAAAATGGTAGGTCTTGGGATGCTTCCATCATAGGTCACATGGTTTAAGGTAACCCTAGAGCTAGGATTCCTAGGCCTAGGCATCCAAACAGTCAAAGGACTTAGCCTCAACTTGCTTCTTCTTCCTCAACACAACTTACACATCATGCTACAAGAAGTCAAGCCATATAGGGAACAAGAATCCCTACTACATAAATAGAGAATGCACAAATGGATGAACCCTTGGAGGAATTCTCAGCACAATCCCCAGTTGAGTGGACAACCAAATTTGATATGCATGCCATGGAGGAATTTATACCAGAATAATCACTTGATGAAGGCTCTAACTCAAGCAAATGGAAAAAGAGATAGGACTCTCAATGCTCCTAAATTTTACAAACATTTTTTCCAAAGAGACTTGCATATGTTGAATTACTTAGGACCAATAAGAAGTTGAAGTTACAAAATAAAAAGATGAGAATAATTTTTTTTAAGTATACATATAAGACTCACAAATCACAACCCATGGACATCCTCTTGGATGCCATTAAACAAGATAGTACCCCTATTGAAACTTCAGGCAAGAGAACAAAAGAATATCTCACTAGTGACCAACGGATTGCCAATTCTATCCTAGATAAAATCCTTATCAATACCTATGCTTTCATCCAATTGAAGTCCAATCTTCATAATTGAAGGGAAAATTCTAATTATATGGTTTAGGTATCATTATGTTTATGGGTCAAAATGTCCATGTCAACAATAAAGAAAAATGCTCAATTACAGGTCCCAAATTATACTTGGTCACATTTAGGATGGTATCTTCAACTAGTTAAGCGCTCACTTGATAATAGTTTTGAGTTTTGTTTTAAAAAACATATTTATTTTATTTGTATTAAGTTTAATATATAAATTCATCTAAAACAAAACCAAAAAAAATATAAAACCTAAACTATCCTAATAGGGAGCATAACTCTGAACGAATAAGATGCAGAGATTGAAATATATTACTCTTAAAGCCAAGGAAGTAGCTATCTCGTTTAAACAAGAGTCATGAGGTGGCAATGTCCCCGACATTGTTAATAGCTTTTACAAAATCGAAGAAAACTAAGACAAAGAGTCTTTTATTGGGCTTAAGCTTAAAGAGCCCAATAAATCAGTTTGTATAGATACCTCTAGTTCTGTAAGATTACAACATTCCCCTCAATTCATGATTCATGATTGTAGAGCTAAGTTTAAGA
>LPNX010588800.1:0-14235 GCA_001517045.1 Pseudotsuga menziesii | reverse complement strand
TCACCTATCTATGAAAATAATTGCTAAATTTTATTGCACTTTGTGTTAATTCCAACACAATCATTGCATTTGAAGGTTTGACTATGCATGTTACAGGTGGGCACTCTCACTAATATCCCAATTCAAACTTTGCATTGTCCATCAAATTCTATGCAAGTTGGGATTCTACTTGTGTTTGTTTTATATATTTCTAGCCTTTTGGAACATTGAATATCTATTAGACATGATGTTTTTTATTCTTATAGCCTATTTTAGTTTGAATCCATCAAACATTAGCTTGGGAGTTGTTGGATTAATTATTCTATTAAAAAACACAATTATAGGTTAAAAATTGACAAAAATAAGAATGCTTTGGGTGATTGAATTACCTTGTTGGATGACAATTCACCAGTGAAATCTCCTCCCCTCAACCTAAATCAGCTCCTCCAACAATCCCAAGCAGTTAACTTGCTCCAAAACGCTCCAATTGGCCTTCGTTTTCGCGTTCTTGATTGTTAAAATAGGACGCGGGTTTGAGGCCTGTGTATTTAAATTTTTTTTTGTTTTACAAATCGCGTGCGCGTTTTGTAGTTATATAATGCGTACGCGATATGGCTTCCTATCCTACCTGTCCCATGACATGTCAGGCTCGAGTTGAACCATAGCAAGTGCTATGTAGCAGAAACGCGTTGTAATTTTTGGTAACGTGATCTTGTTTTTGAAAAATAGGATTGCATCTAAAAGGTCCCTCATCTTCTTGCACTGACCCTTGACTAAGTATAATCTTATTACAATTATTTAAATAATATTATTGCTACTAATACTTTGAAGATATGCCTACATGCCCACCAATTACTAGCAACAACCACATTAAATTAATTAATGTGTCTGAATACGTCAATAGGCGTAAATTTAGGCACATACTTTTTATATTAATGTTTTTCCCTATGGTATGTGCTTAAAAAAAATTATAAGTATTTCATATTAAATACACCAATTTTAACAATTAAAATAGGAGAGGAGTTATAGTATCATCCAACTCGAATCTACACATGTAGAACTAGTTCTTAAAAGAAAATATAAGTATTTCATATTAAATATTGAGAGTTGGAGCCACTAAAAAAAAAATTATATTAAATATATGAGGTCTTGAAGCCACAGTAAAAAAAAAATTAGCAGTAATCATAAAAACATTCATCGTTGACAGGAAGAGTTATTATTTTCTCACCATTCTCTTTATAATGGCGTTCCAGGAAAATATCTAAGAATACAGTACAAAGACCATAGATCTACTCTTAAAGTTGAGTCTACCCATCTACTCTGAGGAGAAAAAAGTCAAGATTGAAGTTCAAGCTTACCCATAGCAACCTCATTGCTACCTCGATTAATAAGAGTTTATAGTCAGAGCCACAACATTGTTACTGCCCTTCTATATCTTACCTGCCCTCCTATTTCACCCATTCTAGTGCTACTCCTTCCCTTCTGAAACAACCGTTCTTGAGGCAAGGGCTAGCAATTGTTCTTAGATCTAGAAAATCGATTCCTCCAACTATGTTCCAAAACCCTAAAATTCCCCTCAGCTTTTGCAATTCTGGAATATCATGTAAAAGCACAAAACATGCACATATCAATGTGTTGTCTTCTGAAAACTTAAGCAGAAAAACAGTATTTCAACCGAATAATTATTACTTCAGAAATTGTTTATACAAGTATAAAGGCGATTTTTTAGAATTGAAGCTGTAAA
Organism: Pseudotsuga menziesii; assembly: GCA_001517045.1. NCBI lineage: Eukaryota > Viridiplantae > Streptophyta > Pinopsida > Pinales > Pinaceae > Pseudotsuga > Pseudotsuga menziesii. Next base: position 12,512 of record LPNX010588800.1, on the reverse strand, counting down.
TTATTTTCCACCTACAAAGCATTATTATTTGGTGGTTCTGTCAGCCAAGACGTCAAGGCGCTAGTGCTTTTGAGATTTGTACACAGTGGAATAGCTCAGGGAGACAACTCAGGGTTTGTACACAGCTCAGCCGAGACCTCGAGGCGATAGGCAATGGGTGCAAAGGCAATTAGACCAGTAACTTACTTCAGCGCAGTTCAGAAAAATACATCCTAAAAAAATTCAAGTAGCTCATACATTAATAATTCATTCATGCGGCTTTTTATGGTGACCCATCTTTAATGAAACAAACTAGAACACACCGAAATGAATTATTGTCACACAATTACATAAATTCAAGGAAAATTAAGAGCATGACATGTGATCAATTTTCAAATAATGAAAAATGGTCAAACATAAACAAACTACGAGTCTATGAATGAGTTCTGCAAACGCATTTTGATAACCCCATTTTGCGGTTCGAGGCCTCCATCAATACAAATTTTTACATACTTGGCATTCTACCTTTGCCTCTTATGCTTTACCTACAAATTTTTTATGATGGGTCTCGATCTGAGTATGAAACATAGGCTATAATTTGATTAAGCCCGGAACATGGGTAGCACATGAACTGGCGGTTTATAGTCCTAGTCGTATTTGTCATAGTTGTCAGAGTGGAAACTAATGAAGAAGACAGAAAAAAGTGCGATAACAATCGGAAGGAAAAGAGTTGAACCGGGGCGCGCGATACGAAGGAGCGGCCTGTTTTATGGGTCATAAAGGCTACCTTGGGACTCTGCAAAGAGGGCCTACATGCAGCCCGGGTGGCATACATGCAACCAATCCCTACCAGTGGTTCGATGTGGCCTTAGACACATGGCCCTCATGCACACTCCCGCACCCATCCTTAGTGCACGCATATGTTGGTTAACGAGCTTGAGGCTGTCATACCAAGTTACATTTGTCATACCTGGGCTGTCATACCTTTTTTTAATTGACTACGTTAAATTTGTCTTACAAATGTCTAAAGGTATGTCTAATGTTTAGCATTACCGCATGTCTTATGTTCAGCAGAATGTCTTATGTTTAGAACATTTGTCTAATGCTAAGTATTAGATGTCGATTAGCCTTTTGCAGGATTGTACGCGTGTTTTTGCAGGATTGTACGCATGTTAGAGGCTGCATGTTGTGGGTGATAGATGCTTTCAGAGCCATATATCAGGTTACATCCGCTATTTATTTATTAGCTGATTGTAAACGAATTCAATTGTAATTTGCAGCTCAGCGGAACAATTACACTTAGGTACAGTTTCTTTTGATTCTTTAAATTCATATGTAATAGCAATTTTCAGGTTTTTATTTTGTGCAAATATCATTTTGTTTTCTCAGTATATGTAATAGCGATTTTCAGGTTTTTATTTTGTGTAAATATCATTTTGTTTTCTCAGGGAAGGCTAGTTCATTCCATGCAATTACCATTATCTATTTGGATTTCCTGCATCCCATGCAATTAGCATTATCTTTAGACTTCTATCATCTATTAAAATTGATTATACAAGTGTTTCAAACTCTTGGCCGTATCCACACAAATACCTTCCAAATATTGCATAACTTGTTAGGACATACCTGTAGACATCCATTCTAGGACAATGGAAGGGCATGTGTTAAAAGCGCTGCAAAAACATTGCCTCCAATGCCTCTTCCTTCTTCCTCTGTGTCTCCCTCCTCACGAGGACTACGAGAAGACATGTTGGCCGAGCCAGAGAGAAGGGCTGTACAATATTATGCATATGGTGATCAGCTTTAAAAAAAACGAAAGAATTTAAAGATTATTGTTAGTTAAATGGTCGGAATGCTTACGCGTTAACTTATGCCGCTGAGGTGGTTATGAGGGGTGGCTGCGTCAGAAATGGCTATGAGTTGGAGAGGCTTGTTGCCATCATTATATCACCAGTGGACTGCTCCTACAAATATTACTATTTCGTCTCCTCTCCTCACTTGCCTCACCTTCTGACTTGAGTCCTCTTCTTCATCTTCATCTTTCTGCGGTCGTCTATGTGATCTGCGCCCTGAGCGCCCTCGAAACGAAGAATTTATATGTTGATCAGATTGATATTCAAGCTAATTATTCATTACCCTCATTTATTACTATCAAATTATATACTTTATGTTTAAGTATTTTATCTTTTAGAAGTGTGGTCTTATGGACATCTCATTTTCTTTATAGTTAGGTTTTCCAAGCATTTAATCGAGAAGGGATTTATTTCTAGGAATCCAGCTGAAAACAACTAGTTCCTAAGTGGAGTTCAGCTGGGGCACAGACTGTCCCCTTAAGAAGTTTCGTCCATCCCTTATCTGTCTCATAAACTGTATAAGGGGTTTTCTCAGGTACTCTACGCAAATCTCATTTCGAGTAGCGAGCTAGTGAGCCATTGAGTGATGAGAAACATGAATGGATGAAAAAGAGCAATGGATTGACGGATGAATAGATTCCTTCCATACTTCTCTTTTCAATTAAAACTAAGAGTGTTGGCCATACTATTGCGGTCTATATCGTCATAGTCGTTCATGGAAATAGTAATACCCATTTTTTCCTGTAATATTATATTTTTTGTTGTTGTTTGTGAACCACCTCTGAGGAGTTCCCTCTTAAGCTTGTAAATCTCATCTATTTTCTTTTCCACGATGCACTCATTCTCCCTTTTTAGTTCAGCCACTACTCGTTTGTAATGTGCCGTGAGGTGCTCCTTAGACATGATTTTTAATGGAGATTCTATAGTATCTAGAATCTCAGTCTGAGTGTGCCCAGAAAGATATGGTTCCTTTGAAGAATGACCTGCAATTTTTCTTGTCACCGCGGTTGTATAGCTATTATCCTCATGTGACTCTCCATTCTTCAGAGAGAAAAATTTTAACCCATTTGAATCGCCGCCATCAAAATTGACAGGAGATTTCACTGGCTCCTCAATTTTTAAGAGCTCTAACTCTTGACGCAGATGATTTAATTCATTCAGCAGTGCCACCCTCCCTTCATCCCATGATAAGTGACTTCCTTCTTGAATTGATTACAATCAGACTACTTAAGTCATGCTTATAGCGGGTTGGGTGGTGGGCAGCCACTATTTCTCTTCTTGGGCCAAACTTATGCTTAAGCTTATACCAAATTAATGTATCAACTCCACTTACATTAAAGTAACCCAACCTAATACCAAATTATTGTTTCAGATCCATTAAAATAACCTAACCTATTAGCAAATTAATGTATAAGATCCACTTTTTCTTTTTTAGTGTGGTCCTTGATTCCATTGTTGATATTCTCAATCACTTTTGGTTTTCATTGGAAATGAAAATTCCCATGAGCTCTATAATTTCTTTCTTAAATACAAGGCACCTTTGGTTGCTCCATCTCATGGATATAAAATTCACCGAAACAGTTTCAGGAAAGCTAGAACTATTTCAAAAATTTGGATAACCATACTTCTCTTTTCAATTAAAACTAAGAGTGTAGCCCATACTATTTCGGTCTATATCGTCATAGTCGTTCATGGAAAAAGTAATACCCCTTTTTTGCTGTAATATTTTTTTTTTTTGTGAACCGCCTCTGAGGAGTTCCCTCTTAAGCTTGTAAAGCTCATCGTTTTTCTTTTCCATGATGCACTCATTCTACCTTTTTAGTTCAGCCACTACTCGTTTGTAATGTGGCGTGAGGTGCTCCTTAGACATGCTTTTTAATGGAGATTCTATAGTATCTGTAATCTCAGTCTGAGTGTGTCCAAAAAGATCTGGTTCCTTTGAAAAACGACCTGCAATTTTTCTTGTTAGCACAGTTGTATAAATATTATCCTCAGGTGACTCTCCATTCTTCAGAGAGAAATATTTTAACCCATTTGAGTTGCCGCCATCAGAACTGACAGGAGATTTCACTGGCTCCTCAATTTTTAAGAGATCTAACTCTTGACGTAGATGATTTAATTCATTCACCAGTGCCACCCTCCCTTCATCCCGTGTCATTTGCAACATGGAAGGTTTTCTTTCCTCCTGCTCCTTTATTTTAAGCCAGCCTTCAAGGTCCTTTAAAAATTCTCTTAGCACAAGTTCACTTATTTGCTCCTCAAAACCATACTTTCATTGCTGTTCTAAGTGTCCTTCCTGAAATAACTCAATTTGACTCTGAATATGTTGAAAGAACATCTTTGAACTTTCTGCAAATTCGTCTAATTTTAGGGTCATATGCAAGAATTTGGAGTTGATATAGTCAAACACAGAATTTTCCTTGTGAAGGTGAATTCTAGTTAGACTGCCAATTTGAGATTCAAAACCTTCCAACCTTTCCTGTAATCTCAACACTTCTGGCCTTTCAACATTCAAAGCTGTCTCTAAAAAAAATTAGCATTTAACTCATAACTACTTTAACTAACCTTCAAAACTACATTTTAAATTTATTTTAAAATTAAAATATATATTTTTATAGAAATAAACCTAAAATTTATTTTAAAATAAAAAACTTATCTTTGTTTTTCACAACGGAGCAGAAATACAAAATAATGGAATCATTTTCAGCGTTTCGGTGATGAGAATAAGTGGATAGACTTTATATTTTTTTAATAGTTGACATGAATTTCAAACTTAAAAAATGGTTTACATTAAATATGTATATATATTTTAGGTTTTAAAATGTGTGGCATAACACAAGGTCTATATCTTACATCAATTAATTTATGGTTAGAATATTAACACCTAATGATATGGATATTAACCAATACAATTTTGAATACATATAGGCATCATAAAATTTAAAAGATTGATATAAACCATTTAAGAAATGAGAAGGCGACTTTGAATTTAAGTCTGTAATAAGTTCCATGGCTTCAATCAGTTTTCTTTCATAGATTTGGTTATCCAACTAGCATTTAGTTTCTTGTTGCCATTGTTGTTCCAACATGTTTTCTTCCAACTGTTCTAAATTTAGTTTATGTTCTTTCAACCTTTAGTCCATATCATCATTAGTTGTCTGAAGTTTTGTTATCCTTAGCGAATTATCTCTTATAGTAGCTCTTTCATCCTCCAATTCCTCCTTCAATCTAGAACATTGCATTTCCATTTTTTCCCTCAGGGTACTAAGATTGTTTTCTATCTCTACATCAATTACATGATTCCTAGATATTTGGGCCTGCTAAGTCTCACTCTCCAACTTCAGACAATTAAGCTTACCAGCCAACGAATTTATATGTCCATTCTTAAAATCCAAGTCCTGTCTAAACTGTGACATTTCATACTCAAACTCCTGAATAAATGTTTCTAATATACCAATAATAACGGAAGTTTGCGATCCATTGCAAATTTCATTTTCTTTTACTTGTTCTGCAAGACCTAAAATTTCCAACTTCTTTGTGGTCAACTCAGTTTCAAAATCCTTATTTAGTTTCTCTATTTTCTGTTGAATATCAAATATTACAGTCCTCAATTGCAGTCTGTCTGTCTGGAACATGTCGCTTAGCTCTAGCAGTTGTGCTTCGTAAATGGTGTTCTCTACACACCTCTCAATTTTCTGCCTTAGCATCAGCCCTTCAAAGTCTTCTCTTACTGCTACTCCCAGATTCTTTATATTCTGCAGTTGCAAACTGTTATGTTCCTTTAAAAACATAATAGTCTCGTCTTTCTTGGAGATTGAACATTCCAATAAAGACTAGACAAAACTCAAAATAATCCAAGGACAGGAACAGGGATAGATAAGTGTGATAATTAGTATGATAAGAGATAGATAAGAGATAAGAATATTACCATAAATTTGACACGGACATAGATAATAGATAATATTACGAACATCTATTCACTTTTGGAGTTGTATTTGTAAGCAAGTATACTTCTTTAAAAAAAGATTCATCACATCGATTCACTTTTGGAGTTGTATTTGTAAGCAACTATATTTCTTTAAAAAAAGATTCATAGACACCGAGACAAATACTCCATTCAAGTGACCAAGCTCATATTTATATCGTATTCAATGTGTAGACTGTTGAACTATTCTATTAATAACTATCTTGACATCAGTTCGATATATGATGGCATAATAGCTGCGATCACAGTGCCCTTAGTGATGAATCCTCTACAGTGGATTTCCGCCATTTCACCCTAATAATAATAATCAGAATGTTAGGATTAAGTCCATTCACTGGATTAGTATAACGGTCTATACTGCTAAGGAAAATTTATTTTATGAAAACCCTAAGGACTAACAATATGCATCTGAAGAATTAGATCCACATATCTCAAATAAATATTTTCAGGGAAGAAACTTTCTGTTTCAGATTGATAACCAGAGAACCTGAATATGTACTCTCTTATAGAAAATATATAGCAAATCTCACTCTATTACAGGGAACCAAACCCATACTGCGAAGGATGGTATGACCTACTAGCAACCCAAGCCAGAATACAAAACAATCTCTTTTCACATATAAAAAGCTCCATTACATTTATACATCCGTTACTACTAAAGCAACTTAATAATAATAATAATAATCAGTCTAGCATGTATCTTACTCTATATATGCACATACGTTGGCACTACAGCAACTTGAATAATTAGTCCAGGCCATCACCTTTCATTCAGCTGTTGCATCACAAGTTTCGTTCAGCAGCTACTTCAAGTGGGAAGGAACAAGGGGATTTGTGGAGCAGCTATGTCTTTGGGATAAGCAGAGAAGCTCTCATACAGAGACCACTTGGGCAATGTTGGAATGTCTGAGCTTACTTCATGATTTGCAAATTCTTCTTTTTTCATGATAACAAAATATCTGTTGGTTGAACCGTTGGCCTTAACATTCAATTGAGCAAATTTTTTTACTAAAATTTAAACTTAACATTTCCATCAAACATTTCCAGAATTTCTTTTGACCAAAAACCATTTTGAACTGAACGACATTTTGTTTGAAAATTTTATTCAAACAAAAATAATGTCTATACATATGAAAAGTTACAATTTCAAATCCATTTGAAACTATTCTTGTTCTCTACAACTTCCTGTACTCTCCATGTAAACTATATGTGATGTCACGTGACTTGTAGGTGGTGTTGGCTTGGCTCATATTTGATGGTTGTTCTTCTCACTCAAAGGTTAGAGTTGGATCTTAAAGTAGGTCGTGCTAGCATAGTTTGCAGGTGGTGTTGGCTTGGCTCATATTTGATGGTTGTTCTTCTCACTCAAAGGTTAGAGTTGGATCTTGAAGTAGGTCGTGCTAGCATAGTTTGCAGGTGGTGTTGGATCATATTGTAGGTGGTGTTGGCCCAGTTCATAAAAGATGTTGTAGTTTTTTAAGTAATAAGTTAGAGTTAGTTTGGCTCGCAGGTTAGAGTTATCTTAGCTCATAGGTCATGTTGGCCCAAATTTCTCATATATTAGAGTTTTAATGATCTAATCATTTTTTTCATGACAACAGAATTCGCATTCATTTTGTATCTCCCCACACCTTTGAAAGGACTTGTCTTCTGGCTGGCTCTGGCGTTTTGTTCCAGGAAAGCTCTAATGGCCTGCATACTTGCATGGAAAAGAACTAGCTTTAATATTATAAGGGCGTAGACCCAATTCCTGTTTTCCATTGCACTGTTCTATAGTGGTCAGACACCTTGTGAATGGAGAAAGGTTTGTTTCCTTCGAGATTGAATCCCTATTGCAACTGGGCTCCTGATTGCTAATAGCGACAAATATTGGATTTAGAATCGGCACTGGTTGTTCTCAGATTGGCCTGGATGGAAATATTGCCATATCACAACAGACCATAGATAACTTCTTATGAGGAAGTCCAAGCTCATCCATTAAGTTAGAGACCCAAACTGCTTTCGCAGCTGCATTCATTGCACCTTTCTTTATACTCGACATGAGTGGTGCATAAAGCAATAACCTAATACTTCTTGAATAAAAAAACAATCCTTGGTGAAGCTGTTTTGTTTGGGGAAAAGATTTGACTGCATAGTTCTGTCATTATTCTCCCGTGTTTGTCTCCAAGGATTTTAAAGAGTGCATGGAACAAAGCTATGCCCGATTTAGAGTCTTAGAGTCATGTTTCACCATAAGTCCTAATTTATGATAATAGGTATCCAGTTATTTGTTATTGACAGTAATTATTTTTACAATGAAACACAGGAAAAACGTGCCAGAATAAACTTCTTTGAAACATTCATCTTCTGAATGTGCTCTCATTTAAAACGGTGACATTGATTCAATAGTGAAGAAGAGTCACACCCTAACTAGTCTAAGTTGTTTTCTATTAATTGCAATTTCTTGACATTGAGATCTAGTCAATTTCCATTTTTCAATGCTAAACTCGGTATCTAGGTTGTTTTTTATTAAATGCAATTTGTTTCATATGGAAAAAAATTGTATTATTTTAAATTTTCTTTTTTTTGACAATTTGTTCACTAATGTTTAGTAAATCCTTTTTTTTTACAATTTGTTCACTCTTTTCAAGTTTCAACATAAAGATTGTAGAAAGTGAAGAAGAGTCACAGCCTGACTAGTAAGTTGTTTTCTATTAATTGCAATTTCTTGACATTGAGATCTAGTCAATTTCCATTTTTAAATGCTAAACTCAATATCTAGGTTGTTTTTTATTAAATGCAATTTGTTTCATATGGAAAAAAAAATTGTATTATTTTAAATTTTCTTTTTTTTGACAATTTGTTCACTAATGTTTAGTAAATCTTCTTTTTGACAATTTGTTCACTAATGTTTAGTAAATCTTTTTTTTGACAATTTGTTCACTCTTTTCACGTTTCAGCATAAAGATTGTAGAACGTTTCAACATAAATATTGTAGAACACTAATGCTAGTGCAACTGAGATCAATATAATATAAGGTACACAATTCAAATGTCAGCTAGCACAAACTTGAATCACAATTTCTAAACTCATATGGAACTACATATGCTATATTCAAAAGGACCACTAGATATAGTATTAGAGAGGAATTGTCTATTTCGATTGAAAAAAATTTCTTACTTGGTTGGAGACTCTTTGTTTGAGAGTTTACAAGTTTTATTTAATTCTAGATACACATCAATAGAACTAAGAAAAGGAACAATAAAATATTTTAGAGGTTGTCTAGAGAAACAAGATCCTGAAGCAATAGCATCCTATAAACATGAACTGCATAAAGAATCCCTTATAGAAATGCACAATATACATGACCCAGAAGTATACCTGCAAAAAATGTCAATTTCAACTTCAAGCAGTTTGCCTATTGAAACTAGAGGCCTTTGGGGGGACATATTTTGTATACATTGGGTATCGAATTGGTTGAAGGTGCCAATTAGGGTTTGGTCAAAGACACAAGCATGATGTTATTTGCACTTTAACTCTATGATTGGAACAAACACATTTGACATATTGTTTCATGACAAGAACCCTATAAATGGCCACTTTGAGCCATTACTTCATAAGGAAAACAACAACATGCTTTCATGTTCTGATAAACAAGTAAAATGTTCTCTTAAACATGTTTCTGTAGAACATATAATCATTGAAAGGTCGATTCCCATTCGAGATACATTAGAAAATCGTTTTAAGCCTCATCGCAAACAACTATCTTTGCATTGCATAAAGAAAATTGCAAGAAGCAGTTTCAAATTGCAACAGCTAAAAGCTAAAACTACCGAATCAACAATCAATCAACAAACTGATTTTCTAACCGTCAAAATAAACAATGACACACATCAAGAAATCGGTAAAAAAATACCATACAAAGTAAAGAAAACCATATCGTTTCTTTCAATAAAAAAATTGCAACAAGCAATTGTAGACCTTATCAAATCAAACCTGATGCTACAATAAAAGAACAAGAAAGAAAACTAGACAAAAAGAACATGGTTATAACAAAAGAGCAAGATAGACAACTAGACAAAACGAACATGAATACAACTGACAATGACAAGTTCAGTAATCATGAAGTAGCAATCGAAAATAGACAAGAAGCCTTGCATGCAAAGAAAACATCCATTTCACTCTGTTGCATAAAGAAAATTGCAAGACAACATCCCAAATTGCATCAAATACAACTAGGCTCTAATACAACAATAGTAAAAGAGAAAAAATTGCAACGAAAAAGAAAGAATTATCAAAGAAGGGAAAAAGAAACTATGACTATCTTTGAACAACAGTACCATGAGCAAATTACTGACACACCAATCTATGATTGCTCAGTTTGTCAGCGAACTTTCTTTAAAAATGAAATTTCCTATCGGAAACAAGTAGCAAAAAAAAGAACTCGAACAAATATAATGACAAGAAGCAAAAAAATAGAATACAATGACTTTGTGTCTCAATGCATTTGTAAATCTTGCAAGAAGTCATATAAGAATGGCATAACTCCTACATTTGCAGTGCTTGATGAAATTCGTAGAAACAAAGGTACGAAAACTTTGTCAAATTTGTCTGAACTAGAAGAGAGGCTAGTTGCACTAAGAATACCATTTCTACAGATCAAAGAAATGGGACCCTGCTATAAGAAACCAGAATTAGGTCTCACATGAGGGGTGATTAATGTGCCAGCTACTTGCATAAACAAAATTCAATCTGCATTGCCTAGGAACATTAGAGAAACAGATACAGTTGCAATGGCAATTAAGAGACATTTGAATTTCAAAAATGCTTATGCAATTGGAAGAATTTGAATTCATATTGTCATGAAAGCATTGAAACAATTGTGCCAAACAATGCTATATAAACTAGAGGATGTCAAAATAGACGACGAATGGGAAAAAGTATTCATTGAAAACAAGGAATCATATGATAGTGAAACAGACATCGAGCATGATTGTACCGATATCGATGATCTACCCGAACCAATCAAAAAGACATTGATACATGGATTCATTGATGCACACACTATTTATGATCTTGCAAATAAGCAAATCAATGTTGCACCTACTGAGGGATACATGCCACTAGGAATATTCCATGACAAGTATTCTGAAGAAATGAGCTTCCCTTCATTGTTTTATGGAAGCAAACGCATGGATGACATAATAAAGAACTTCACGTATCAAAATATTTTCCAATGGGAGGTATTGCATAGCAGCCATGACTTTGCTTTCAATACAACCAACTTGTTTTACAAAGCAATTCGAATCATCCTAAATCAAGTTTTCAATTGTATATGGATTAGGATAAGGCAAGGTCAACTAAAAGGTAGGAAACTAGTAGCCAAGGACGTTAGATGAAAGCCAAATCTAGGTCACATCCTCAAATCAGACATTGGGTACATGGATCTAAAAGCAATTTGTACATCTCCAGATTATCATCATCAAATGCGCAACAAACTATATGCAATGATCAGACAATTAGGACCACCAACGTTCTTTGTGACCTTTAGCAGTGTAGAGCATATTTGGAAACCACTTGTTAATGCTCTTAAACATATGAAAACAAAAAACAAAAGAATGAGACAAAATGAGATAGGACAAGACAAATTTAGCTCCTTGATTAGGGATGACCCTGTCACTTGTGTAAGATACTACAGAAATAGAATCAATACATTACGACAATTAATCTCTCATGATCACAAGTACTATGGAGAAATTGAAGACTATTTCTATGTAACAGAGTTCCAAAACAAAGGTAGCGAACATTACCATGGTTTGATTTGGATCAAATCAGCACCAATATATGGTACAGACACAAATGGCGATGTAGAAAAATTTGTTCATAAGTATCTATCAACAAACTCATCAAGTCTTTCAAGTGACATTAGAACAATGCAACAACATCGACACACAAAGAGTTGTAAGAAAAATAGAAATGCCAATTGTAGGTACAATTTTCCTATTCCTCCAATGAAAACAACCAAGATACTTGAACCACTTGTCTTTGATAAAAATAATACAAAATCCAATGCAAAACTCATATTTGCTGCAATAAGTGATAATACCTATGACGAAAACTATGCATTTGATAAATTCATTAATGAGTTGCATATGACAAATGATGAGTACATACATGCTATTCAATGTAGCCTTAATCGAAGTACAATTATGCTTGAAAGAAAACCATCTGACACTTGGACAAACAGCTTCGCTCGCGATATCCCAGAAATATGGCTTGCAAATACTGATTCTCACTTTGTACTAAACTCATATGCTGCAGCATCATATTGTAGTTCATACATGACAAAACAAGACAATACACTTACAAAGACATTTAGGAAAATAAGAGAGGATAATAGGAAAACAAATTATGATGTCATGGAAACTATTGTTGCTCTCAGGAAATCACATTAGAGGAAATTTCAACTCAAAATGGGCCTCCTAAAACGAACTAATAAAATAATAGTTAAAATAATAAAATAATATTTATTAATTTTGGAGGAAGAAAAGAAAAAACTACTTTTTTGTTTGTATTTTTGACATATCTCACTGTGTTTTTACTCAAATTTCGATCGAGAGAGCTCGTTGGATGCGGAATCAAATTCCGCATCCAACGAGTACCCACTCGGCATACTTTTGACGGACCCCGCTACCCCAAAAACAAGAAATACCTGA
>LPNX010588781.1:33687-51425 GCA_001517045.1 Pseudotsuga menziesii | reverse complement strand
ACTATTTAAGCAAGTGAAGACCATATAGATAATGGCCACAAAAGTAGGTCAATGGGAATGTTGAATACAATGATGTTGTTACAAAACAGGAGTAACAAACTATCTAAACAAAGGCAATACACAGAGAACAAAGTAAAGTGAAGTGGAGAAGAGAAAGTGAAGATGGGAATGTTGAATACAATGATGTTGTTACAAAACAAGAGTAACAAATTGTCTAAAAAAAGGCAATACACAGAGAACAAAGTAAAGTGAAGTGGAGAAGAGAAAGTGAAGATGGGAATGTTGAATACAATGATGTTGTTACAAAACAGGAGTAACAAACTGTCTAAAAAAAGGCAATGCACAGAAAAGAAAGTAAAATGAAGTGGAGAAGAGAAAGTGAAGACCATATAGATAATGGCCACAAAGTAGGTCAATGGGAGTGTTGAATACAATGATGTTTTTACGAAATAGGAGTAACAAACTGTCTAAAAAAGGCAATACACAAAAGAAAGTAAAGTGAAGTGGAGAAGAGAATACAAAACAGGAGTACCAAACTATCTATTACAAAAGGCAATACACAGAAAAGAAAGTAAAGTGAAGTGGAGAAGAGAAATGAAATCTATGCCAAAATAGAAATATCTATAAAAATATTTAGTATATTAATATGAGCATATATCAAGAAGATCCCCCCAAAAATATGTAATTAATGTTTAAGATCAATAAAGACCTGAAGTAAAGGTAAATTCTGAATATTACAGTACTAAAGTAAACTTTCACTGAATTCACATATCTGGAAGAGTAAAAATTTCTCACATATCTGGAAGAGTAAAATTTTCTAGAGAAGTGTGAGATGTGCTCTGCACTAATTATTATTGTTATTACTCAAAATTGTCCCTTGGGAGAATCAGTCCCAAGGGGGTATGAGATCATCTTGATTCATTGTCTCTGTCACTAACAACAAATCTCTCTCCCTTGAAATTTGTGTGTGCTAGTTCCACTGGGGTATCCCTAGTTGATTCTTCCATGATTAAAGCTGAAAACCTGTAAGTAACTCTTTGAGTAAATTAAGAATACATGTAGATCTGCGACTAAAGATTGCATATCAGCGCTCACATTCTTGAAATCTATGAACAGATGTGTCAAATATGCACTTCAAACTGTAAAATTGTGTTGAAATTCATATGTTGACTGATGCAAAGAGAAATGGGAAATAGAGAGAGAGAAGTATTGGCAAGTTAAATCAAAACTAATTTTCGTTAATAAAATGTTCTAAAATATGAATCATTGTTAGCAAAAAGAGCATTCCACTTTTAATGAATTCTCATGGTGGGACAAATTCATAAACCAGACAAACTCGCCTTCAATAATCAAAGATGAAAATACATAATTATGATACAAATCAAGACCTAGCTCCCTCCAAGGACCTGGAGGGGATGCAGAATAACATTCACTACTCAAGATCTTGGTGATCTACAAAAACACCTAAATAAGCTTTCAAACTCTGGGTATTAAGACTAGAGGACAAAATACGAGAAGAGTAGAAGAAGATGAACAACGGACACTAATGACCTGCTCCTCCTCCTGGCCCGGTGTTTTTGCTTGAAGTTATTGTTCTAATACTTTAATACTTTGGCCCTGCTTTTCTACCAAATAATTTATTCTAAATTTTCCTTCAACAAAATCCCAGAAGACACTAAAAGTAGCGCTATCTTTGCTGGTTGTGAAGCATTTTTTTTATCAACTAAAATTTCAGTTAAGACGCTAATTTTATTGCTATCTCCAATCTACTTGTCTTCTTCAGCAGTACTAATTTTTGACACCAAAAAACAAAATACATCTCTTCTAATTTAGAAGTTGATTTAGGTGTTTTTGTTTGCTTTATTTGTCCTTCCAAACCTGCTAAAATCATCAATACAAGAGAGTTGTTCTAGAGTGATTTCTCTGCCTTTTTATCACCTCATACTGAAGATGGAAAAGCTTATTCATCACCCCAAAATTAGGCACTAGGTATATTCTCAAATAAATACTAATTTGGATGTGATGATTGGTCTTCATATGCTGCACTATTGTTGAAGAAGCTCTTGTCTTTGTTGTACCATAAATAGATCATGCAAGTAGTTGTTTTTCTCTTCTTAATATAGGAATATTAACCTCATAATAGAGGCACCCTGCTCTCTCTAAAAATAGCAACAAATACTAGGAAAAGAAACAAGTCTTTTTTCTAAAATAACGATGGATCAATTTACCCAAACGGTATTAATAGGCCCTCACAAAGAGGGAAACCTTCTACTGTACAACTGACATCAAATTTCATTATGCAAAGTGCTCAACTGGTAGTGATCTCCACCTCTAATCATAGCAAGAAAAGACACAACACTTCTAACTAAACATGGCGGTATACTCCCTCATATCACCCACTAGAATAATTATCTTCTATATACCCAATTTAGCATAAGGAAAATGCCGTACAAGGTAACAAATCAACACCCTATCTCATTGTTAACTAGTTGAGATAAACACAACAAAGGGAATTTGTCTTCTAAGATGTTATCACTTAGAATTGACCCTTGGGGAGATCAGTCCCCAAGGGGATATGAGAACATCTAGATTCATTGTCTCTATCACTAACAACAAATATCTCACTTTGAAAGTAGCATGTGCATTCTAAACACATTTTGGAGGTACACTAGCATTATGCTTTTAGAATTTTTGAAATCTCATTACTTTAAGTTAATTCTTGTGCATATGCTATTCTTGTTGCACTTTGATGTCCATGCCTCATTTCTCTTTTAGCCATTTCCTTGAAACAAATTCCAACACTTAAATCAATATATAATGTAGTAAGACCTTACAAGTATCAGAGTTTCTTTTTTGGTTGCCTTTTATCATGTATATTTCACTAATATTGTATATTCATATGTACTAGCCTTGATAGACCCATTATGTACTAAATTCTTCAAAAATATACATTATGCTACATGCAACAAAGTGAAGAAAGAAGAGAGCATGTGGAGAGCCTATTTGTACAGGGTGATTTTGTCCATTCTGAAGAGAGATACTAATTTTTAGAAGTTTTGATTTCATTTGGTAGATTATGAATTATATGATAAAAATACTACAAAATATCAAACCTATTAGATATGTGATGGATTTAGAGGGTAAAAAAGGTAATAGTTAATTGAAAAGCTGAGTCAAATTGGCTGCTCTAATTAACTCAAGTCATAAATGTTAACTAATTTCTTTTTTTTTCTCTTATTTTAACTGTGTTGACCTGTTTTGGATACATTCTAATATCTTATGTATTTAAGAGATCAATTACCAGATATTTACTAAGAATTTTGATAGTTCATCCTTGAAAATTTTTTAAAGGAGAGAACTATCCTGGTTGATTCTCACTATGCAAGTATGCCATACATTTTAAAAGTATAAGCCTGCTAGGAATTGCCCTTGGAAAAATTGCATAGCACACTTGTTGTAATATCCCTTCCTAAATATGCCCTTGACTTTTTTTCTCTTCACTGGTTGTATATTACAGTGTCTCTTTGGTTGGTGACTTTTATCAAACACTTCACAGTTTCCTTCCTAGGTTTTCCGGTTTAGAGATGTAGTTTGTATCCTGAATACATACAAATACTTTGTGAACAAATGTGCCAAATGACATTTACGAACAACAGATTCTCAAGAGGATATAATGCATCAATCATCAAAGGATTGCACAACCCAAATCGTATATATATTTGTTGTTCCTTTCTAGAAAAAATACCAGCAACATTTAAGACATGAATATCAATGCTAACATTCACAATAAACTTGAATACAACGTTTCTTCAATGAAGAGATGAATCAGTAAATTAATAGCAGATTTCTAGTGAATATACCAAATTTCTTGTATGCCTGGAAATGGCGTTTGGTTCCCATATTGGTATACTTGCTGCACAACACGTCTTTCATTAAGATTTATAAGAACAAAAGCAAGGAAATGCCCTTTTTGGAGACCTGCGTCCTCACCAAAGTCCACCTAGCTTTTCAAGGAAGGTGAAAGTCCAACTTTCTAACCAATACATAGCTCTAGGTAAGAGTATTTGGCCAAAAGAAGAAGAATTGACCCTGAAGATAAATAACACAGTCATATTCCCTTGTGGAAGACATATTCAACTATTCCAACCGTTTATATGCAACCACCAACAAGGAAGTCGACCCACTGGCTATATGCAACACCCAGTAATCAAACTTAGCCCTTCTAACAAGGAATCTCAGCCTGTGATGAAGATATTCAGTCCAGATGAGGGAATACAACTTTCAACATAAAATCCCAGCCTTGAAGGGAATTTTACAGCCTCTTAGACCCCTGCGCCTCCTATTTCCTCCTCAACAAAACACTGGAATTTCTAGACAGATGCGCCCTCCCTGAAAAGTCTCCTAACTAAGCTGGCAATTGCGCCCTCCTAGACTCTCAACTCTACAACAAAATCCAACAATGTAATCCGCTGAATACTTTCTCAAATGCAAGCTCAAATGAGAATCCTGAGTGGAATCTCTCTCAAATTAACTAGAGCAAATTTCTAAAGCTAATACCAGCTAGGGTTTCATTCCAAACCCTCTTCAAGTTCAAGAGATCTCTCCAAAATAAAAGCATGGTGATAGATCTAGATGACCTATCCTTGAACTTGGCTAGGATGGATAGATTTCACCATCGAAACCAAGACTTGTTGAGGGTTTCCATCCTCAACATCCACAATAAGCTCACCAAGCTCTCAAGACCAAATCTCAATAATGAAAATAACAATGCATACCTTGAGAAGTTGATTTGCTTCCTTTTATTCTTTTTTACCTTTGCATGACACATGCAACTTAACTTATGCATGCATGCAACTTTAATGATGCATGCCGCATGCATTTTGAATTGGGCCTCGCATGCCACACATGTCACTTGCTCTTGCTTAAGTGATCCTCTTTATTTTCTAATGACCATGTCCTTGCCAATAGTGTGCTTGTATTTCTATGTGGCATAGTCATTAGGTAATTCCCCTGCTTGTCACAAACGGGACATTACACCTGCAATGTCGAATCCAAAGCTTATAAAAAATCATGGTAATCATTTATACTAGCTACTTGGTTTTTTATTTGGTTTCAATAGTGTAACTACTGGAGCTAAGAAAGTGGATAAGCATTGAATTGGATTAGAACATTTCTATAATTGCTGCAAACTATGAAGTGCAAGTTTAAATGATGGAATCCGCAGCTTGAATTACAAATGATGAAATATGGGTGTTAATATTGCTCCTCTCCCCAATTCTTAAAGGGTGGGTATTAACTCGCTTGCCTTACAAGCAGGAGATTGGTGGTTCGATTCCACCGTTGTTTATCATAAATTAATAAAATGATAGTGCAATTTTTTTTGTAAGTATACAACCAATTAGTCTTTTGTCTTTCTATCGATGACATTTCGTTGGTAGGGGTTGGTGACGTTTTGAGGAGGAATTATTGGATTACTTGCCGAACCTGCTGGAAGGTCAGAAGAATTGGGTGATGCCAATTGTTATCTAGATAGACTTTACTACAAGATCTATCCACGTTGAGCCTAGGTACTGGGATTGGATGGAGGTAGGAGGGGTTTCTTCCATACACACCCCTTTTGGGTGCAGGTTTGGCGGCTGGATTGGTACCAGGGCTTGACTTCTCAGATGTCTCTTTCACCGGGAATTTGTGGAGCCAGTCTGGACAACCGTTTTCAGCTTTCACGTCCTAAGCTTGGAATAAAGTTTCGTATCATTCAAAGACAGTGGAAAGGGAGGGATTTCCCCCTAGTTTATGAAGGATTAGGTTTTCCATCAGACGGTCAAGGAAACGTAGATAGTCCCTAATGGAGATGATCCTAGCAAGGGTTTACATATCTCCTTTTACCATTGTCATCATCCCAACCACTCTCGCCAGGTGTATATTGCTCGAAAGATACGGCAAAATTTATTGTTTCCTTGTTGGATCCATCGAATCATAGTGGAAGTGGGGACAAAAATGCAAGCTTAGAGAAAACCACATAAGCTAGGTCCTAGAAGGGGGTATTCCCAATCGAGAATGAAAGAACATCTTCTCATGTAAAAACAAGTGGATAAAATCGAAAAGGAAGGTTGTAACGGCCTAAGTTCCTCGACCGGTTGTCCCACCTCACGCATTCAAGGAACCTGACTTGGACTCCTTTGACACTCCATATGGCAGGACACTTAGTCATTTTTACTCTAAGCATTGGTTTTTCGTGCAGTTTCCCATTGGCATGCATGAGGGCGTGCATCCATGGAATAAGTGCTCGACCCAATGGATAAGTCGAACAACACTTTGGAAGTGCAAGCGCATAACCAGTGTTATCGAAACCGGACCGAAACCAGCAAAATCGACCGGTCTGACCGGTTTACAGGGTTGGTCGGTCCGGTCAGCAAAAAAATAATAAAACTGGATTTTTTTCCAAACTGGGTACTGAACCGGTCGATCTGGCCGATCTAGACTGGGGACTCATGAAACTCAATTTAAAAAAAAAAAAACAAAAAACAAAACTTTGCTGATGTACTTTGGAGCCTCTTTGTTAATGTACTTTGGTTCAGAACCTCAAAGATGTATTGCACTTACACTTAGTCATTTTTACTCTAAGCGTTGGTTTGTCGTGCGGTTTCCCATCGGCATGCATGAGGGCGTGCATCCATGGAACAAGTGTTCGAACCAATGGATAAGTCAAACAACACTTTGGAAGTGCAGGTGCATAACCAATGTTATCAGAACCAGACCAAAACCAGCAAAACCGGTCGGTCTGACCGGTTTACAGGGTTGGCCGGTCCGATCAACAAAAAAAAATAATAAAACTGGATTTTTTTCCAACCCAGGTATTGAACCGACCGAACTGGCCAATCTGGACTGGGGACTCATGAAACTCAATTTAAAAAAAAAACAGAAAAAAGAACTTTGCTGATGTACTTTGGAGCCTCTTTGTTAATGTACTTTGGTTCAGAACCTCAAAGATGTATTGCACTAGGTGCTATTTTGGATATTTGCACCCATATTTGCCATATGAGAAACTTTGCATATTTCTGTATTAATGGTTTGGATTCATATGTATGCACATGAATATATATGTTTTTTACAAAATATGAATATTTTATGTATTTTTTAGTCAGTCGTTTTTTTACTCGGTTTTTTGCCGGTTCCGGTCCGGTTCACATTTTGGGCTTCATCGTTTCGATGACCGGTTCGGTTCCGATAACATTGTGGATAACCCACCCCAACCTATCGAGACGGTGTGGTAGCTCGATGATTCATCACAACAAAAGTGGCATGACAGATGAAAGCTCAGTTCAATAGTAGAGTAGCACGGATTGGAAACCCGATATATGGGAAGCGCAGCATGAGCGCTCACCCACACACAAAGGGGCGTCGAGCATGGAAATATTGAGAATCAGCAATACTTGTTTGACAAGGCACGACCATCGAGTGGATGGGCATTCGGACAAGGCACATAAAGGAAGTGGGCGACGACCAAGGCAAGTGGGCGCTCAACGTGACTTGGCAAAGCAAACAAGTGGCAAGAAGCATCAGTCGGCTATAGAGGGCTTGGACCAGCACGTCGAGTGGCAAGTGGACCGGCATGGGCACGTTGAAAAAAATAATTGGAGCGTTAGCAAGACCAGTGAGTGTTGAAGGGCACGTCTAAGGCTTCGACAATGAAGCTAAGTGGAAAACAGGTGTCGACAAGGGGTGTCATCCAACTCGTGTGCGGCAAGGGACCAAGGTAGGAATGTTAGCATGTGCACTAAGGCAAAGTGCCTTGATGGGTGACCACGCAAGGGTCACCTCCCTGACATGCCTAGCACATACAAAGGTGTGTCAAGGCTCATCCAAAGGTATCATCAAGAAAGGGAGTTGCAGCGAAGAGCTCTAAGGCAAAATCGAAGTCTGGGTGTCACAGTAGCTCACAGGTCATAGGGGCGCACGCTATTTTAGCAGGGAAGTATGCCTTCGGGTTTTGTGGGCTTTTCTATTGGATGTAAAATTGTGGGGTTTGGACCAGCACGTCGAGTGGCAAGTGGACCGGCAAGGGCACGTCGACAAAAATGATTGGAGCATTAGTAAGACCAGTGAGTGTTGAGGGGCATGTCTAAGGCTTCGACAACGAAGCTAAGTGGCAAACAGGCGTCATCCAAGTCATGTGCGGCAAGGGACCAAGAGATCCCTTCGATGCGTTGAAGACCATAACCTTGGTTTTACTTAGGTTGACCGTCAACTATTGAAGGTCACAAAAGTTGTCTAAGGTGTCAATCTATCTCTGTAGACCCTCAAGAGTAGAGACTAATAACACCAAGTCATTTGCAAAGAGAAGAAGGGATATCAATACTTGATCTAGAAGGAAACCATCACCCTCTTGGATGTGCTTGTGGAGGAAAGACGAGAGGGGGCACACTTGCTTTACCCCAATGGTGCTCTACATGAAGTCAGAAAGGACATGTGCCATACTAAGGCATCCCAAAACTGACTCGTACAATCTCATGATGGATGCTAGAAGAGTCTCAGATATGCTAATGTCATGGAGTCTCTAGAATAATGCTTCCCTCGACACTGTGTCAAACGTTTTCTGAAAGTCTACAAAGAAACTATAAACTTTCAAAGAGTGATGTCGGACCTCCTCAATAATGGCTCGGAGTGTGAAGGTGTGATCAATCATTTGGTAGTCTAGGCAAAAATTGACTTGCACTTTATCCCTAAGATGTTAACTCTCTAGCTCCTTAGAAAGCCACTTATGTAAGACTATGGTCGTAGAGCTTGGAGAATGTATGGCCCACCATGATAGTCTTGTATTTATTTGGATTTGTGTTATTCCCTGACTTGTGGATGGAATGAATAATGTGTCGTGCCCAGGCATTACGCTGCATTTGTACCCAACGCACCTTCAGATGTGCCCCAAGGAGAGAGAGGTCATTTTTTACTAGAATAGGTGTTATTCAACAGTGGTGGTCATGGTTGGGTACTTTGATCCTTCCTTTAGGAGTAGTATGGCTTAATGGCACTGTTGACTTCCCTCTGTTGGGGTTTTTAACCCCGGGGTTGGTGTCACGAGCTCTTAAGGGTTGAACATTGGGTCCCAAGCTCTTAATGCTCTAGTGGCATATGGTTCATCTATGAGACGTCGATCTCCCTTCACAGCTACCTCAGACGCCCTCCTGGTCCTTCAGCAGGCTAGCGCTCTCTCTTCCTATAGGACGTTATCTCCCATGTCAGGCCGTCTTGCAGCCTTGAGGAGGGCATTGAGGGATTTTACAACATTTTTGGGGTTAGATGGTGCATGACGCCCTCCCTCCAGCTAACTCCAGCCTTTCATTCAGAGTGATTCGCTTATTTTATCATTTTTTGGCACGTAGGGGGGAAATACCGGAGGTATCCTACTATAAGCCTACTTTAGGCCATTTTTATATTATTGTCATAATTTTAAGTTGACATTTTATAATTTCTAATTGACATTTGAAGGCATGTAGGCCTGGATATTTTTTTTTTTAAGTGAGTGTAAGAGGATATTTATAAGCCTCTCCTCTCTTCATTTTTACATAAGAAGAGTGGGATAAAATTCTATGCACTTATTTTACCCAACTAGGGTTCTTTGTAAGTGAGGTGCACCTCTTGAGGAAGATGTTTTTTGGGTTTTGATGGCAAATTATTGAAGTTTCTTTGGTCCAATGCTCTTGCAAAGGTGATGCTATGGTTTTTTTATTAAACACTTACACAAAGAGGTATCTAGGATTTTCTTGATCTCTATTTCCTAAATGTTGATGAATGTTGTATGTTTGTGGATTAAATGGTGGCCATTAGGGTTGCATTTTCTCTTGGCTAAATCTTTCGACAATTTTTAGTCACCTTGGTTGTAGAAGTACACCCTTATAGTAGTCCTTCTAGGGTTAGAACATTAGGTCTTTCGGGTTTGTTGTAAAGCCTAGGATAAGCTTCTCTAGAGGTAGGTTAATCACTCCTTAAATGCCCTGGGTTAGGTTAAAGTCTTCTCCCTTTGTCCCAAACCATTCTTTTCTTCAAAACCTAGTGCCTAGGGTTAGATAGAATGCATTTCATGTTAAATTAAGGTTAGCTAGGGATACATAACACCCAAAACAAGTCCTCCTTTTTCCCTAGTGGCCTCACTTTGTCCCTCTATCCTACCTCTCCCACCTTATTCTGGATCCTCCTAGCCCTATTGTCCTCTTCTTCCCTTCTTTATCCTTTCTCCCCTTTCCTTTCTTTCCTCCCTTCACCCCTCAACCTTTCTCATCTAGGGCTCAACCTTCCTTCCCAAGGTTCCCTTCACCCACGCCTCTCATTTTTGCCTCTAAAACAATCCTAGGAATATCCTTACACCCTTGATCAACCTTCTTTACCTCCCTCCACCCTCGGCCTTGACCTAACCTTCCTTATTTGCCCCTCTTTTACCTCTGTCTGCTGGTTTGGGTCCACTCCAGCTTGCTCCTCCTCCTTCTTCTCCCCTCAACTCCCCTTAATACACCCTCAGACCTGCTCCTTTCCTTTCCTCCAGCCGACGACCCTCACCTGTAGGTCCTTGGTACCCTAGCTAAGGTCTAAATAGACTCTCAGACATTATTTTTCTTTATTTTTGCATGCAGGTTTTTCAGAAAGTGTAGTGGAATGGGGGGGTATACATCCCTCCTTCTGTTGGCACTAAAATAAATATCTATCTCTCCTCGCATGTGCTCCCTTCATTCACAGGTCAGTGGTCGAGGATGCGCATGAACTATATTTTATTACTTGCTCACTTCCGAACTAGCCACGCTTGACACTAGCGACTACCAGCTTTACTAATACTTCTCTATCTCCTACTCGAACATGCATATCTACTAGCACGGAACTAAAACAAGCTTACTTCTACCAACTTCAATAAATACATTTTGTTAGGATAGGTCTGCTACTTCTAGGGTCTATATCGGGCCTGAACAACCCTTGCAATGCTTGTCTTAGCCCTAGACTGTACATACTAACATTGTTTTGATATGATATAATTTAAACTCTAAATATTGTTGTATATTTGCAATGACTCTATGGCTAGTAATGAATTATCAGACCCTATTTGCAAGCCTACATACTGAAAAGTCTCATAATTAGCTTATATTTACAATATATACTGCTGCAAACATAAAGTAGTTAGTGTGTTTTAAATGATAAAATCAATAGATGAACACATGCTTAAATGGTGGATGATTACAGTTGTCCTCACGATTGATACAAGCACTACTACTTTAATGATTCTGCACCTTTCCATTAGGAAGCTTTGACAAGGCTTATATATCATTGAATTCATACTGCTTTGCCACTGCTATATACTATTGTACTTTGGATGCTATGCTTGTGTAGTACATGTGATGAATGACACTTAAAACTTGTTATATGATATATGCATGATCTAATATGGAAATTGATTATTTTCTAACCCTGGATGAATGCACAATTAAAGTTGATATATTATATGCACTTACATGATCTATATTCATTCATATAGTATGTCTTCTTCATCCTTAAATTGACTCCATTAAGGCACTGGTCACTAATCTTCTTCAAAGAAGACAATATCTGGTGTTTAGAGTCCTTACAGAGTTGCTATTAGGGCTCTCCCCTAGGAGACTCTGGCTTCCAAAGAAGTTTGGAGAAGTGGCTAAGGTCATAGTGGTCACTCTCTCCTTCATATGCTTATCGATGACTAGCCCTGCTAGCTCATCCGATAACATCCAGGCAGGGGAGAAGCCAAAGCAAACCACATTGTTGAATAAATCAACAATATAGCCATGTTTCAAGAATTCCACCTGAAGACCTTCCTAGTGTGCTGCTTTGTTGGTACTCATCGCTTTGACTGCTCTCCTAATGTCCCACTCTAAGAAAAGGTGGCAAGAGGAGGGAGGAGAGGGGATGCGGGTTGGGGGTTGTCCAAGGATGTCATAAAGGGAGGTTGTGTGGGAAAAAATGGCTTGGGAGTCAAGGTCAGGTGGTATGGCATGATGTTTAGGAAAGAGGGCCCGCCAAAAAGCTTTAGGGTCATGGCAGGGGCTCCACAAAGGTCACGTTTCCTTCGAGATAGAAATGTTCACTTTTTATGACAAAGGAGTCTACGGTAGGCTTTGCGAAGGCTAGGGAAGGATGAGGGGTCATGTGTAAGGGTGAAATGGATTTGTTTATGGAGGGATTTTCATTTTTCATAAAACCAAGAATTCATGGGGTAGGATCCCGAGGTGGGATTATGGGTGTGTTGACAAGTAGAATGGGGGGTAAGAGTCAAGGTCTGCCTCCCCAAGAACTGAACCATGGAGATAGTCTCATATTTGGCTGTGGGTGTGTCTAATTACTTGAAGTGAAAAATGGGGGGAAGTAGTTCCTAAAGGTAAGTGGTGTCGAAATCAATATGAAGGTGGTTCAAGGGGGTGTTGGGGTCAGTTGGGGGGTGAAGGGAGGGAGGGGGGATGTAGGGAGGGAGAAGGTGAAGAGGGCATCATATGCTAAAGGAAGGAGAGAGACAGAGAAGTTTTGAATATGTGAGAGGAGATCTTGGTTGGCCAAGACTGTGCCCCCCACGGTGGGGGAAGCATGTAAAGTCTCCTGATTCCAGAAAACAAGGGAGCTCATTTAGGATCAAGAGACCCATGAGACTCACCTAGCTGCAAAACATGCCTCCCAAATCCTCTGATGGACCCATACTTCTCCTGCAAATTCCTGTGAAGACCTACAGACTCTAATTGTAACTCTCGAAGGCAAAGAACATCCTCGGATTTATCATGAAAGGGTACCTATAAGCATTTGGTGTGGGCATTGAAGTCACCTAGAAGAATGATCTCCTAAAGAGTGTATAAATGGGAAATATCTATGTAAAGATCAAGGAATCGACCCCCCTCGTACTCCCTATGAAGTGCAAAGATGATGAGGATGGAGGGAAGTAGAAAACGATGATGTAGTTGTCCCAATATAGGGAAATGCATTGATGGAACCGGGCCCACATAAATCTGGCATGTTCATCCAATGACAACATAGTTACTTGACTCTTAAGGGAGTCCCATTATAAGAAAAGTGACCCCTCAGAAGCCTCTAATGTTGTCTAACCGTGTTTCATGTCTACATGACCATGCCCAATGGTTTCCATGAATCAAGGGTGGTGTCCTCATACTCACATGTGTTGCAGTGAGGAAAAGAAGATCGCGGGACCCAACCGCATCACAAAGTGTATCTGATGAAGACCAAAAAGCATCGTTGCAGTTCTAACAACCAATGGAAATGGACGACCTACCCCCCCTTACTTGTTACCCATCTGGACGAGACTGTCATTTGGACGAAGGTCGAGAATATTCGAGTGGGGAGGAAAATCACAAATGATTGCCTTAAGGTCTTGAATAACTACCCACTTCCCTTCCTTTAGTGCTACTATGGCCATGTCCCTGGCTTATTTAAGTTCTGCCTGTTGGGTTTTGGTGAGGTGAGCATCGAGGAAGATCCTTTATGTGAGTGGGAGTGAATCAACCTTCTCTTATCTCGGAGGGTCCTCGACCAGTCCTCTCGTGTCCGAAAATGGAAGAATATTGTGGAGTTGAGTCCCACCCATGCACGCTCAGAGTGAGGTCCTTCAAGTCCAAGGTGCCATGAAGGAAGGAAATTCCAATATAAAGGGGGGAGTCTAACAAGTTTGTGGGAGGTGGGAGTCCTCGCACTCTCAAGTTAAGCTCTCGAGCTCGAAATAGGAATTCCTCATTCAAACTTACTTGCACCATCCGATCGACCGCGGTGAAAGAGGGGGGCTACTCCCTTTTTTGAACCACTTGAACCTGAGAGTTAAGTGTTTGTTGTTATGTTTAGGTTTCTTGTTTAAGAAGGGCTTGCTGTGATTTCAGTTCTTCTTGCATATTATTAAGTTTTGTTTGTAATAGTGGAGAATCTGTACTTGTTGTCTGTAAGTGCATGTTTTTCTCTTGTTTCATTTCAGAGACCATATTTTTGAGATCAGTTACTTCTGAGTGGAGTTGTTTGTTTTCTATATCGAGACTTTCCACCCTCCACAACAATTTCTTGACCTGGGATGCCTAGTATGAGAAATCCCGCTCAAGGGAAATATCAGTGGGGTTGTATTCCCGGATACTGTTGCAAATGGGGAATATATGGTCACTATTAAATCATGGTGTTGTTAGCTCAAGCATAGCTGAGGGTGGGGAGTCTTCCATTAAAAAAATAATCTTTACAATATTGGAAGCACAAAAACCCACAAAAATTATCTATGTTTTGTTTTTTGTCGTGCTACTGTCAAGAAGAATAGGTGAGTTCCCTTCCCCTTTGAAATGGTATTTGAGTAGATTTTTGGGCTCTTGGTGGCAAAAATATCTGCCCCTTCATGGTTTTTCAATCGACCTCTCATAGTCGATCTGCTAGATGGTCCAAGGGAGAGGGCTCAAAGGTCACAGACACAAGGGGGAGGGCATGGGATGAGCAAGCCACACAACAAGGGGGAGGGTACAAGCTAAGAGAGCTCAGAGGCACAGGAAGAGCTCACATGGGAGGCTAAGCTCGAGCTCAATGGGAGAGGAGCTTTGATTGATGGGAGGGCTTGTTTCTTGACATTGATCGACCTCATTTCTCGACAAGAGACACTCAGCTTACGTGGGGGATTGAGATTGGGCTGGACGGGAGAAGGGATCAAATCGACAGGAGGGATCACTGCTTAATGAGGCTTGCTCAATGGGAACGCTAGTTGCACTAAAACCATGAGAAGATCTAGAACTTCTGGCGAGGGATGAAAAGTATGTGTAGAAACAAGACTTTAAAGGAGTTCCCTTTCATTGTCGAAGGTGCCACAAATATGGCCACATTCTTAATCAGTTTCATTTGCATATACAAGGATGGTCATGAGGAAATCACCCTTCACCAACAAAGAAGCGGTCGATGCATCATGAGGAGGTGGAACCATCTCTATCTAATGTAAAACTCGGCCAAGCAGAGGAAGTAGGAGCTTATCAAAGGAGGTTATCACTAAAGACAAATCAATCGAGAAAACACTCTAGTCTTTGGTCCTTGCCTCACATTCCGACATGACTGAAGACTTACATTCCCAAAGGCTTCTTGAAGCATCTCTAAACAATTGGCTCACAATAGAGTAAAAATCAAATTAAGAATCAAGCTATCCCAACCATGTCATCTTTGAGTAAAAATCTTGAAAGATTGGGTCAAAATCCAGTGGATTCTATAGGAGGAAAAGGTCATGGGAGGAAATATCATCTTTTGAAAGCCTAGGGGGGGGATCTTGTGGACATGTAACCCATAAACCAATTTTCCATTTTTGGGGCACTTAGAGCAACGTCAACCCCAAAAGGGGTTCCTTTATAAAGCTACTCTCTTTCAGCTCTCGAGGTTTGGCGACCCTGTTCAAAAAAATTGGCCACAAGAAAGTTGGTTGAATCAAACCAGCCTGACCTAATTATCCTTCAAGAAACACTGGGGGAGGGGTTTTCTATTGTTAATATACTCAGTACTAGAACATCTTTTAAAGTTAAAGAATTGGATTTTTATAGGAGCTGATGATAGGGGCATATCTAGGAGTTGGAAATTGGCTGGAATACTCGCACGGTCAAATGTAAAACACTTGGGGTTCTGAATCTAGCTCGGGTTTGGAAATTTTCTCAAAATATCTGGGGTCGATGCTCATAATGCTAAATCTCTACGAGCCAGACATGGACCAATTACCTTTCTAGGATAGTTCAAGAAAAATTTCATGTATAGTGAAGCAATTATTCTAGGTGGGGACCTAAATTTCTCCATGGGAGCATCAGAGGTTTGGGATCCAAAGGCAAGAGGACCCTTCATCTAATTTTTTTGCTCACAAATTAAGAGAGCAGGAATTGATAGATGTATAACATATCAAGCTAAATTCAACTTGGAGGAATAAGAGGGTAGGGGAGGACAGAATAGCAAAGAGAATCAATCGAATTTTGGTATCGAATAATTTTATGGAGAATCCCATTCTAACAAGACAATGGATTGGGAGTGTATGTGAATCCGACCATCCTCCTATCTTTTTGGAGGTTGCAAGAAGCATGAGGAAACCTACGATCCCTTTCAATTTCAACTCAACCTAGCTCAAGGAGGTGAGTTTTCACAATTTGGTAAAGGAACATTGGATTCCATATGATCATCGGTCAGGGGTCTCACCCACTATCTAGTTTGCAAAAAGTTTAAAGAATGTAGAGAAGGAAATGGTGGAATGGGAACACACCAAGAGGCAAAGGGATGATCAGGATCTCAAAGAAATTGAACCAACTCTCTCTTCTATCTATGACTTAAGAGGGGGGGCGGGATATTTTCTTCTCTATCGATCCCCATTCGCCAACCCCTACCTAAACTATCGATCCCCATTCCCCAACCCCCACCACAATCAACATTGCACCATCCACACAAGCCCTTGGCTACCATCGCCAAGCACTACCAGTCCCCCACCCCAGACCATATTGTCGCGAACATTGGACTCATCCAATTGTATCCTCAAACATGGGAATCCTTAGGCTCATCAAATCCCTAGTGTTGTAGGACCTCAAAACAACCACCATTAGTTCTCCCTACCCCGCCACCTCTATGCCTCCCATCCTTGGGTGACGTCGCCCAACTATCCCTAATCCACACCACCCTCCATTGTCATGGGCCCGAGACATCCAACACAAATCCTAGGTCATGGCAAGCTATGAAACCCCCCCCCCTCCCCATCATCACAAGATCTGCACCCCCTAGGGCCCCAACCTTTAACACTCATTGCCACAAGCTCTACACCTTATGTCCCCCCCAAAACATCCCCTCACAATCCCACTCAACTCTCACCAACACTTGACCCAACGAGGCCTTCAAACCCTAGCGCCACACCCCCATCAATGAAAGCCTTGGGCCCTCTACTGCTCACCCCACAGCCACAAACCATATCCTTCCCATCCCCAGGAATTGCCACCTCAAACCCCAAGGCTCCGTCGCACCAACCCTCTACCCTAGTTTTTGTAGGCATTAGGGCCACCCATGCCCCGCCACCCCCACCAATGCAAATATTGGGACCCTAAACATTGTGAGCCCTAGTTTATACCCTCATCATGGAAATCCCTAAGATCCCCATTCCTAGCCCCCACAACTCCACTACCCCCAACCCTCACTACCACAGGCTCACCACCAACTCCCAACACCCTACCCTATCGATGCAAGTCACCTCGACCCTAATGAGCGTTGGGCACCTCCACCACTCCCCCAACCCCTAGCCCTTGTCACCATAAGCACTACACCTCCTAGCCCACACCAATCCCTTAGCGCCAAACCCCACTAGCATAATCCCAAGGCCGCCAATGCCCCATGTCTATTAATTAACACATTAGGGCCCCATCAATAGGCACCACAACACCCTTATCCAACCCCCATGATGTAGAGCACCTAGGAAACCCCACCCTAAGGCCACACCACACCCCACCCTACATCCCTTGTCGGAGGCTACACCACATCCCACCCTGTAGCCCTCATTGCCACAAGATATACACCTTCCTCCAACCCCCACAACCCCAAACCTTACCCTTGTAGGCCCTATGCCCTCAATCCCCCACCCCCATCGCTACAATCCCTAAAGCCCCCAACACCCCACCTGCATCACCACAGGCCATGGGACCACAATCCCCAGGCATCGCAACCCACCGAGCCGACACCACAATGAGCCCTGAACCCCTACACTGCCAAAA
>LPNX010588781.1:0-16663 GCA_001517045.1 Pseudotsuga menziesii | reverse complement strand
TCCATGATTTCCTTCTACAAGTTATGGCGTGTTGTCCTCCACTAGTCTACTTGCCCATTTTGTCTTGTTAAGTCTTCTCTTGGTGGTTACACTAATTTTGGATATCTTCCCCTCGATTGTTACCTTCTTGCTTTATCAATTGAGGCGGATACAATCTCTATGTGAGATCCCTCTACAATTTCTTCTCTCTACATGTTAGTTTCATCTCGAGATATCGTTGTGTGTGGAGCTAATGTTGATGCTCATTGAGTGTGTGTTCTAGCTACAAAGAAAACTCTAGACGTAAAATATCGTGGTGACTACTTGTTGAATGCTCTTTCTTTGTACATTGGGTGTTCCCATTTGTGTAATTGGTGTGAAATCTATGACACATATTTGTTCCATTCCACATTCTTAGGATGAGTTGTTTGATAAACATGGGGCTTTGTATGTTTTTGTATGCTTGCTAAAAGGCCATGTCCAAGTCTAGACTCGACACACTCATGGATTTAGAGGAAGTCTGTTTGGAATTTTTGAAGGTTCTTAAATATTGATGGCCATTTGAATATGATATTGCAATATGTGGAATAAATCTCTTCATCTCAGACTCGCAGCACCGTGGACCCTAGATCCTACTTGTGTTGTGAATTTATTGTTATCATCATGAATCCTAGTCCATGAAGAGATCATTGTAAACAAGATCAGAGTGAAGAGCATGTGGTGGCACTCTTGTGGTGAGCTCTTAAGAGAGACATGTTTATCTGTGTGTTGTATGGAACCTGAAATCTATCTCTTGAGGTGCACTAAATAGATTTGCGACCTCTCTCAATGATTAGTGTGGTTGTTGGGATGTTCCTTCTCTATGCCTTGAAGTGTTGCTATCTCCCCTGGTGTGTAGGCTCTATTCTAAACCCTAATTTTGAGTGTGAAGTGATCGTACTATGGTCTCCATTGACTACTGCATACTTCTATTGAGTATATGCCAATGTAACAAACCTTTAAGTGAAGAGCCACATCTCGATTATTGCTTGAATACTCAGTTGAAGTTTGAAGTTTCAAGACTCTGGGTTGGTATCATTGTTATGTGGGTTATCCAATTCTCCAAGTGCATGTCTATGGACTTATCTATGCACATAGACTTCTCCAAGTGTGAAGGTACTATGTAATAAATATTGCTTGATATTTTGTGTTTTTATGTTTCAATGAACCAATATTGGTGCATTGAACTATTGAAATTGTTGCAAGAGTGAAGCTGAGTTGCTAACCTTGGAGTTGGAACGTAGAGCTATTGTGACCAACATCAATTCTTCTCTTAGTGACCGTGAAGACTGGTAAATATTGGTAAAAGCATTGGAATTCTGAATGCATTATTTTTTTGTTGAAAAGCTCCATATCTTGTTTGTACGAAGCGTGAAGTAGAGTTCTATCATTAGAGTGTGTGAGTAGCACATTCATATAATTAAATAGTATATTAAAAAGGAAAAATATGCCCTCATCTAGGACTATATTTTGGTGCTTTGAAGATACCACAACCATTTCATATGATGTGAATGATGGTAGAGATTACCATTTTTAGTGTTTGAAAGCACCACAAACAATTGAAAAGACATAGATCTGCAAATAATTTATTGAAGAAGAGATTATCAGTTCTGTACTATTTTTGTAAACAAGGTGGAAGAGACTTAGACCTACACCTTTTCTTCTTTTCTTCCCAAACAACATTTATTTGCATGTGATAGACGTTAAAATTGTAGAAGTTGCATTCTTTTGCATCTACAGTTGAAGTAGTAAGGACCCTTTATCTTTCTGAAAACCAGTGCAAGGGAGAGAATAGAAGAAGAGGAAAAGGAAGAAGAAAGTTCAAATGTAGGGGGGTAGAAACAATTTATATAGAAGACCATACTTATAGTGTAAGAACTATAGGAAGAATGGACATGAAGCATATTATTGTTGAACCCCTTGGGACTCCATCAAAGAAAGACATAACCAGAATAATGAAGACAAAAGTAAGAGCCAGGAGGCTAGTAAGATCATGAATTTGCTCATTGTATTGTTGCATATTGTAATCTAATGAAATCACATATTTTTCATCTTCTAAAGAATGTTGGTTTATTGATGATGGTTAATGTCCCCTGAAACCAAATTTGTCTATCAGACCTAAAGAAAACAAATTATTTAGTTTGTTTTAAAATTGTATTTCTATGCTCAAAGCGCTTGGAGAGAAGCGTCCCGATCTCACTATAATTTTGACAAGTTAAAAGGCTAGAAAGGTCAGGATTGCAACAACGATTATGAAACTGAGATCCAATGTGGGTGTATGTAGGCACTCTAAGAGGAAGTGTTTTTCATCCTCAATGTTCATATTCTCACAGAGGTGGCAGATACTTTCCACCCATGGTGTTTTAGGAACTTCCCAACGACATGTTTCACTATGTAGCTCAGGAGAGTTCATTCCTATCTTGGCTATATTAATTTTTTTCTTTGAACTAGTTAAAACAGAGAGATACTTTTGATCTTCTAGAGTAGGGTTGATGATCTCCTTATAATATCTTAACTTTATTTTAGCCTCTAAATCTTTCTCACACCACATTTTCTCCTTAAACTTAGAAGTAACAATATTTTTAATGTTATTAATATTTTGCAATGCAACATTTTCGTCGATCTCCCAATGGTTTAACAAGGCCCTCGTATCTTTATACCAGCCTCGCTTGAACCTTAGGTGGTTTTGGTTGTAATGTAAATCTAGCTTAGGAATTATATGGTCTCTCATGTTATTAATTTCATGCTTATACAGTAGGAGCCTAACCATAGCTAGGATCTCAATAGGGGAAAGACCCACTTCTATAAGGATAATAAGGTAGGGTGTATTTCTTTTAATTTTTAGGTTATATGTTATAGAACACTTCTGGATTTTCTCAATCTTTCTCCAGGATTCTCTAGAGATGATGCAACCCAAAACCTCACACCCATAAAAGATAATAGGAGTGACTAAAGTTTCAAAGAGGAGCTTCTTTTTATCCCACATCATAAGGTTTTATTCGTTACTATTATTTTCAATACCAAAATAAGCTTTCCACCCTCCATTAATCCTTTTCTTAATGCTATAGTTCTAGTTGAGCTTGTGATGAATATCAATTCCTAGGTACTTGTAAGAAGACACTTCCTCCAAGTTGCTATTGTCATACACAAAATTAGCGTAAGTGTCCTTCTTGAATTTGATAGTCATAATTTTTGTTTTGTCAATGTTAACAGTCATACCCATGGTAGAGAAAAAATCCTTAAGAATTTTTATTTTCTTATCAAGAATGAATGGACACCTTGTGAGAAGAACACTATCATCAGCATAGAGAAGAAGGATGATGACTATTCCAACTAAGATCGTGCCAGCACAACCTACTTCCTCTAAACAACCTTCTAGTTTATCGATGTAAAAGCCAAAAATGGTAGGGGAGAGGGGGAAACCTTGTTTAACTCCGATATTACACTTAATATCTTTCGACAACCCCTCGTTGGTCTTAAACTTGGCAATGAAATTCTTGTACAACCTTATTGCGCCAGCTCTCAACTCAAAAGGAACCTTTAGCTCTTCTAATCTATTCCATAGGTTATTTCTAGGTACCGTATCGAAATCCTTTCTAAATTCCACAAATCAACAAAAGAGATTGGATTTATCATTACGACATTCCTCCACAATTATCCTAAGCATAACGAGGTGGTCTGTTTTTGAGTGCTACCTTCTAAAACCCACCTGGCCTTTAGCCATATTACCTTCACTTTCAAGCCATATGTTGATCTTATTTTCCAAAATAATACCATATAACTTGGCTAAGAGAGGGCTAATCATAATTTTCCGATAATTAGAGGGGTTATTTGAGTCCAAGGTTTAGGGAACCCTTACTTGACCGCTTTATTGAAAAGCTTGTGGATGTGAGGGATGAGGACCGGACCTCTAATTTTTAAGATTTATGCTTGGTACACTTCAATGTCCTTAGCTTTTCCATTTGCTAGACGCTTAACCCCAAAATCTATGTCCTCTATTGAGAAAACTTCTTCCATTGTGTTCAAAGTTATATATGCCATTTGGGATTCATAAATATTTTCAACATAGGAATTCTAGTGGTGTAAAGAAATTTTATTATTATCTTTAGTTTTTCTAGTTAGAATCTGCCTCCAAAATTTCTTAGGAGCCGCCTTAGAGAGGTGTAAGATATTTTCATGTCTTTTATGAATATACTACATTTTTTCCTTTTAGCTAGGGCTTTGTAAATTTTTATTTTGTCAATTTTAAGAGACTCATCAAGAGCTTCCTTAATTTCTCTCCTCACACTTTTACAATCTTTATCATACCAAGAGTTGGTTTTGTTATTTCTTTTATTACTTGAAACTGCAATTGAGAACTTGTTAATAGAATACGAGAGGGTTGTGGTAAAATCATGATAGAGGTCTTCTATGTTGTGTATACTTAATAAAGGAATCAAATTAATTTTTAATTCATTTAGAAAAAAAGATCATTTTTTATTTCTAGCAAAGTTCAAGTTTTTTTGGTTATCAGGATCATCTTCTATGGGATTAAGCATGGAAAAATTGAGAGTTAATATTAAAGGTCTATGATCTGAGTCAAGCTTTTGGTAGTTTAAGATGTCAAAATTTATTATTTCGTTGTATAAAGGGATATCAGAAATAACATAGTCTACCATGCTGCTACCAAGCCCATGGATACATGTCATATGGATAGAATTGGGCCACTTCTTTAGACCGTTGCAAATTATGAGATCTTGAGCACTACAGAGCTTGACTAGCTTAGACCCAAACAAATTTTCCCCTAGATCTTCAGAGCTTCTTTTGTACCTTCCATCTAGAGTAATGTCTTCGTCTAACCAAAGAGGATTAGGGTTGGAATGATTGCTTAGAATAATATCTTGGTTTCTTGAAGGTTGAGAATTAAAGTCAACCATTAAGAGGATATTACCCCCATTCCTTAGACTCGAAATATCATTCTCTAAACCATTGTAAGGACAGTTTTTATCTAAATTGTTTTTCTTATAGAATTTAGAATTAATAGGGGGAAAATAAAAGATTGCTATGTAGGTTTTTTTATCATTAATGTCAGTAATCTCTATCCAAATGTATTGGTTGTAAGGGTATTTTTTATAAACACTGGCATGGGGGGAGATGTTCTTCCTAATGTAACAAGCTATACCCCAAATGCCTCTACGATAGGATTTCTTGTTCCAGATTGACCATAGTACAAATCCATCTATGTTAGGGACCTTAGATTCTTGGTGCTCCCAAGTTTCAACTAACAATATGATATCAACTTCATTTAAGATCCAACTTAGATTGTGGTCTTTGTTCCACAGAAAGCCCCGACAGTTCTAAGAAAGAATCTGGATAATGTTGAATTGTTATTTATTACTATATTTTTGGTTTCTATCTCGAATAACGGCTTTTCAATTTCTGATTATTTCCCATTTTCCTTCCTTCCTAGATTCTTTTACCTTTTGAACCTCCTTTCTTAATTCTGCTTGATCTTCTGGAATGAGATCTTCATTTATAAATATTCTTGTTCCTTTAATACTTTAGGTTTTACTAAGTATGTCATACTTATGGTCAGTAGAGCTCACCTTTATCCGGATTAGCCTTCCTTTATTCTCAGTTAATTTTCCCAGCCTTGTTGCTTCTGTAAGACATGTTGTTTTAATTTGTAATATATTATGTAATTCTATCTGGACTATCGCTAATGTATCCTCGTCTACCTCCTCTTTCAAACCAAAGATTATAAGTTTCAATGCCCTTTTGTTACATTGATGGTCTAATTCTATCAATTTTTCATTTCCTCTTTAATGGGTTTGATATCTCCCCGGATGCGGGTGTGAGTCAGACCGACGTGGAGGCTAACATGGCCCCTCTAGCCAGCGCTCAACTCACTGCCATTAATGGCCTTCAAGAAACAGACTAGCGTGGCCACTCCACAGCTCGACGGCAGGACGAAGCTATCTCATCGCAGCTTGGACGCCATAACTCCTCCACTGGGGTGCTGCGCTTCACACAAGCACTATTCAATTGGGATTATGGCCCATAGGATTTACCTCGCTCTTCTGCTCCGCTGGTTCATTATTTGGTTCATCATTGCTCTCCCGATTCCTCAAGCTCTCCTTGGTCGCTCAGTGCAACATGGTCACCACCCTCTGATTCATGCCACCTTCACCTGTCTCTCTACTGCTCCGTGCCCTCACACTGCTCTCCATTATCTCTGCTTGCCTGCCAGCCATATCAATCCCCCGCCATGCCTAAAATACAGAGAGGCACTTCATGCAGGGGATGAGGACGCAATGCTCGGTTAGAAGACCATATTCCCCTCTCCTCTCAAGCTAACAATAATGGCTTCAACCTAGAAATTCCGGAGGAAGTGCAAAGAATTGTCTCGAATTGGGAGGACAAATTGTCTAGTGTGCTTGGGGTAGCAGGATGCATAGTGGAGCGATAACAAAACTAATGGGTTTTAAAAAACCTGCTCATGCACCTGGTCCTCCGATTTAATCTGCTAGTTATGCCATGCCTTGCCCCCTCTATTCCTCTACCTATGGACCCCCAGGAGACGGCACCACCAGGCCCCCAACTGGTCCTGCCTCATGCGTCTCCTTGTCCACCTAATACCTCAGCTCCACCACCGAACTCCATTCCCCGGCTGCACCTTCGACCCTCTTCTAGCTCTATGTGCAAGTTCTCGTCCAACCCAACCATCTCAAAGAAGACCTCTCCATTACCCACCAAAAATCCACCTACGCTCTTTAGGAAGGAAGCATCCAGCTCTAGTGACGAGGAAATGGTGACATCTGATGACAGTTCAGTGACATCTTCAGGCGAGCTTGCACATCCAGAGTCTCCAGGTTACACATGTCCAATCACAAAAGAACCATGGCCTAGGCAGAAACCATGACCCACGGTCTTCATGGCCATGTGTCCTTCCGCCTACTACATGTGCCACGTTTAGGTTCTTCTGGACACATGCCGCTTAGTTATGCTTATGTTTAATTTCCTTTGTTCATGTACTGTCCACGTGTTGTCTCTTGCCACACCCTCTTTGAACTATAGGAGTTTTTATCTATGTTCATTTGGTAGGCATGTTTTCCCTCTAAGAGGGAGGGTCATTTTTTATCTATTTTCCCTCCTAGAGGGAGGGTATAACTATACTTTGACACTCCATACCTGCTCCACCTAAGCAGGCTGGACTATATTTTTGCATGTACTACTATTTTTTTCTCTTTTTAATATATTAGATCTCAACTTACAAAAAAAAAATGGGTTTGATATCTAATTTACCTTCCACATTATTTAGGGTGAGATTGTTATTCACTTTTTCTTCTAGCGCTTTAATCATGCCCTTTATTTTAATACTTTCAAAAGTATCAACATCTCCTTGTTGGGATGTTTGGTTCTTATCTTGGCTTTGTTTTTCTATTACCTGTAATCTAATCTCCATTGTCTCCATTTTATTCTACAGTAGTTTTATTTTATTTTCTATTTGTTTTTGGACTTTGTCTTCAAAATATGTAAATTTATTTTCCAACATGGCTTCTAACTCTGTTTGTGGGTTAAATACTCTTTCTTCTCTACATTTCTCTAATAAATCTATATATTCATAAAGGCTTTGTAGAGTAATTGTGCTAGGTCTACCTTTGACAATCTTTGGTAGATGCGGTGAATTATTCATACTTGTGAACAAAAAGAAATATATGAGCAGTCTATGTATTAGAAAAAAGACAAGGAATGTGTGCACCTGATATAACCGTTCCATATCGCCTTCTAACCTTGGTTTAGAGTGAAGTGGATCCAGCAACTGGCATAGCCCTAAGAGTTTCTTCCTGATTTACTTCAAATCTGTAAACTTTTGAATCTTCTTCGTGATTTTTCTGTCAATATAATGTGCAAATGAATCTGCTTTTGCTTGAAGGAAGATTCCTATTTCACTCAGATGCCAAAGAAGATTCAGATCCAATGCAACTAGCAATTTTCAGATCCAATGCAACAAGCAATTTTCAGATCTCTATGTGTCTCAGTCTCATATCGCATGCAATATTCATGGAGGCAGAGGTATTTCACCACAAGCTTGGCTCTCGGCTGAAGGATTTCACAATAATATGGAGGCCATCTTCGTATGTTTCTCTAATACATTGATACAATTCCAAATTACATACATTGGGCACTCATCCCTAAAAACTCAACCACTTAAATTTTATTTAGTATATTATCTATAATGTATTTGTGTTGTTTGGAACTAAGAGGTGGAGGCATGCCACTGCAAAATGCTTCATCTCCCTCATGTCTCTTCATATTTTTAATTACCTTGTTAGTAATTCCTTATTAATATGTCTATTGTTACAACACTCTCCCTCTCTTTATCCACTAATAACATTCTCTAATTGAAAATTTTGTACCCATGGTGTTATTTGGGCCATCCTCTTTAGTTGAGATTTAATGCTTCACTTCCATTTCATCCACACATTTTAATCTACTGGTTCTAAATTTATTTTTCCTTCTTTCATGAGATCTCTAAAAGTCCCAAACTCCAATCCGTTTATGACATGTGCCATCGATCTGCAATCTGCATTATCTACCTTCTCATCAACTCAATGAATCCTTTACTTTTATGCCTGCCATGCATTATACATCTATCAGTATCACGTTGGTCCATTGATACTTGATGCCTATCAAACCCATACTTTATCTTTTATTTTTTCAATGCCTTTGTGATTATGTAGTGAGCTTCAAGGTGATTTGATCTTTGATGCACCATCCATTTCAACATCCTATAAATATGTTAAATCCTCCTTGTTTTTTTAAATATTGATATACTTCAAGCCTTCTTGCTTTGAAATTATTCATGTGCCCTTTGTGAGTTCACCATTCTTGGAGATATCTCTTGATAATCCTTTCACGCTTAAAATTTTACTTAGATTCCAAATCGTCCTCAATATGTACACTCATACCATCCTTGGTGTTCTCAAACTCAGTATAAAAGTACCTGCAATGCTCTTGCATCATAGTCCCCAAGTTAATTAAGAATCATCTCCTCATTCTTAAGTGTCATACCCTCATCTCAATTACCCCCATTATTACTCATCTTTAGTGTCCTAATCTATTATTGGAACAATGATATTCGAAGATCATTGCTTCTACCTATATTTCTAATTGCCAAGGTAGTCTTCACAAAATCTCTTTATACTAGATTTGTCAATTAATCTTGCAACATCTACCCAAGTCGCCATTATTGGAGTCATAAACACTTATTTTACTCTCTAGAGTATTCACTCGCTCAATGAAATTCACCATAGTTTTCATGTAGTCTTCACTCTTCTATGATCTCTGTCATCTTGTTCATATTTCTCTCACCTTCTTTGTACTCATTCTCTTTGCAATATTCTCATCTTTCAACATCTCATTCTGCAATGTATTATGTCCCTTGTCTCATGGGTGTTACCATTTATGATACTGTTGGAAACATAATCCTAAGGGATTATCGTTCCACTTGCAATTATTGTAAATATTTTTGGTTTAGGAAGATAGAAACTCTACGTGAGAATCCAAAGAGCCTATTGGAAGATGAAGTCTAAAAGTTACATCGGTTATATAAATAAAGGATTCTCAACCAATAAAAACTAATCCATGAGTTATTATCTATAACAAGTGGCATAAAATCCTGGTGTAGAGTACCATAACACCCATTTCTCAAACCTAGAATTATGCTTTCCTACAAAATATGACATTTGTTTCTCATCTCTTCATCCTACAAGATGCCTAGCATTATGTCCATGATTTCTTTCTACAAGTTATGGTGTGTTTTCCTCCACTAATATATTTGCCCATTTTGTCTTGTTAAGTCTTCTCTTGGTGTTTACACTAATTTTGGTTATCTTCCCCTCGATTGTTACCTTCCTTCTTTGTCAACTGAGGTGGATACAATCTCTATGTGAGATCCTTTTACAATTTCTCCTCTCTACATGTTAGTTTCATCTCAAGCTATCGTTGTGTGTGGAGCTAATGTTGATGCTTATTGAGTGTGTGTTCTAGCTAGAAAGAAAACTCTAGACTCAAAATATTGTGGTGACTACTTGTTGAATTCTCTTGCTCTGTGTACATTGGGTGTTCCCATTTGTGTGACTGGTGTGAACCCTATGACACATATTTGTTCCATTTTGCATTCTTAGGATGAGTTTTTTGATAGACAGGGGGCTCTGTATGTTTTTGTATGCTTTCTAAAATTCCATGTACATGTCTAGACTTGACACACTCATGGATTTAGAGGAAGTCTACTTGGATTTTTTTGAAGGTGCTTAAATATTGATGGCCATTTGAATATGATATTGCAAGATGCAGAAGAAATTTCATTTCGCATTCTTAGGATGACTTGTTTGATAGACATGGGGCTCTGTATGTCTTTGTATGCTTTCTAAAATGCCATGTACATGTCTCGACTCGACACACTCATGGATTTAGAGGAAGTCTGTTTGGATTTTTTTGGAGGTGCTTAAATATTGGTGGCCATTTGAATATGATATTGCAAGATGTGGAAGAAATCTCTTCATCTCATATTGTCACCACCGTGGACCCTATATCCTACTTGTGTTGTGAATTTAGTGCTATCATCATGAACCCTAGTCCATGAAGAGATCACAGAAAACAAGACCAGAGTGAAGAGCATGTGGTGAGCTCTCAAGAGAGATGTGTGTATCCGTGTGTTGCATGGAAACTGAACTCTATCTATTGAGGTGCACTGAATATATTTGTGACTTTGCTTAATGATTAGTGTGGTTGTTGGAATGTTCCTTCTCTATTCCTTGAAGTGTTTCTATCTCCCCTGGTGCATGGGCTCTATCAATGGCCATCCATGAACTCAATCTTGAGAAAGAGGTAACACTATCAAATCTGAGAGTTGGGGTATTATAAACCTTATTTTTTTAGTGTGAAGTGATTGTACTATGGTCTCCATTGACTACTGCATACTTGTCTTGAGTATATGCCAACTTAATAAACCTTGAAGTGAAGAGCCACATCATGATCATTTCTTGAATACTCAGCCAAATTGGATATGTAGATGGAAATTTTTTGAAGCTGAAAGGCTCATCTCCAAGAGTTCAAAACTTTACCTACCTATTTCAGCATGGAGAAGGTAATTTGTCATCCAAATTGTTATGGCATGCTAGATATAGTCATTTAAATTATAACATTCTTTATTTTTTGAGAAAGACTGGTGCCTTTGGTTTTACCACCATTCCTAAGAAGATGAACAAATGTGATGCATGCTTACTAGGAAAAGATAGTAAGCAACTATTTCAAGATTCAAAATTCGGAGCATGTAGAAAGTTAGAGTTGATTCACTATGACTTATGTGACCCCATGCATGTTCCTTTTGCCAATGGTAATAGAAATTGTTTGGTCACCCAAATTTCATATTTTCATTTGTTTTATCCTTCACTATTCCTAACACCCATCCCTATTCATCACTCTATTAACCATTCCCTATGCCATTTTCATAAATAAATATGGGTTACCTTGTATTTTCCAAAT
Organism: Pseudotsuga menziesii; assembly: GCA_001517045.1. Classification (NCBI taxonomy): domain Eukaryota; kingdom Viridiplantae; phylum Streptophyta; class Pinopsida; order Pinales; family Pinaceae; genus Pseudotsuga; species Pseudotsuga menziesii. Next base: position 5,116 of record LPNX010588781.1, on the reverse strand, counting down.
TAGTTTATTTTTAAGTATTTTAAGAGAATTTATTATTAAATATTAAGAAAATCAACATATTTTCATTATATCTCAAAGTTGGGTGAGTTTTATGATGTTTTCGGGCTGATTTGAAGACTTGAACAAGGTCAAAAGTCACCATCTAGCCTCAAATTCGAATTTCATCTTCAAGCTTTGAAGATTTGAGAAAGATTTGGGATAATTATTCAATCATATTCAAGGGAGAAGACCATGGAGATATAATATCTTATCAAAGATATTATGGAGGATTTGAGCGGATAGGTCGAGAGAAAAGTGGATCTATAATTATGAGTTGTTTGTCTTTTTATCCAAAGTATTCATGTATAAATAAGAGGGTTCTCTCCTCATTTGGCAGGAGGCCTCTTTAGTGGTGTGGAAGTAGAGAAATCATTTGTGTAAATTATTTTTGAGAGTTAGTCATGGAGTGGATTTTGATTATTATGTAATGGAGATGATGTTGTAATGCAAATCCTTTTACTCTCTCTCATGTTAATTTGGATTGATTTCTTATGAATTGTTAATATAGATTTTCTATGCGCTCATATTTATTTGTCATTTTTTATTTTTCATATTATCATTTTTCATTTTTCACATGCTTTCATAGATTAGTTTGCTCATTTTCTTGCTTTCTTAATTAAGTTTATTTGCAAAACGATTTCATGCGCTTTCATTAACTAGGTTCAAATTCAGTCGCATGTGTTTTCTTAGATTAGTCACATGTTTTCGATTTCAGTCATATGTGTGTTTCCTTTTCAAGCATTAGAATAGGTTAGTATAAATCTGATCTTGCATACATTTTCCTTGCACCTCTAAGTTTACGATCTCCCCATATTGATAATTAAAGTCGAAATAACTATGATATATTTCGCTCGACAGAAATCTCATGACCTTTGTTGATGAATACATGTAACATCCCGGTTTTGACCCCATTTGCATTAAATGTATATGATGTATATATTGTAATTAATCATGGTGTGGAACTAAAGGCAAAATCCCCAGCATCGATTTAGCATTTTATGTTCCGGCAATTAAAATCAATGTCGATGGTATTTCATGCTAGCCAAGCTCTTTATAATTTTTAACATCATTAAAATATGCAATTAAAATACCCACAACCAACTATGCCAATGCAACAATAATGATATGGGGGCATGATTTCCTAAGGATAAGGGGGGGGGGATATTTAAACCTTGATCCATTGGGGAAAAGACAAGTGTCAAGAGGAGAGCCCATCATCTGTCAACTACTTTCTTGTCTTATTCAACCAACCACTTAATTCTCCAAGGAGTTAGTTGGGAGGTTATTTCCTTGGGGCTTGGGGAATATGGGCAGCCGTCAATTCTGGCAGGGATGTCATCCTTGACCACATGCTTTCCCAAAGAGGAGATCAATTCGTCCAATACCCTCACGTGAAAGGGGAGAGCCGCAGACACTCAAGAAGCTGCATTCCACTCTCGCACATGCAGCAATTACTCACTCACGCGCAGGCAACCAATTTCATCACGCAGGGCACGCAGTTGATTTCTCCTCAGTCGTCCATCCTCCATCTTCTCATGCCCATTTTCTGCAGTCTGTTTTCATTCTCCCATGGCTGGAAATCGTTTTGGCATTGCCCAGTAGGTTGAGAAGAGACCACGATTTTCTGAGTGGCTGTTGAGCCGTTTTTCTTACCCATGTGGAGCCAAGAATGTTTTGTGAAGTTGATTTTGGTCACAGGGTTGTTATTCCCCTTTCACCATTGTCAATTTTGGCTCCTAGGATGTTTTTCATCCATGGCCAGAACTTGCAATTGCAGGGTATGTTTCTACTGCTTGGTATGAACTAGTTGGGAGGGGAAATGGGGTCTAACTAGCTTGATAAACATAGTGTGAGAAGGAACCTCATAGACATATCTAGGGTTTTTTTCTTCTTCTTTTCACACCCTGAATACCACTGGAAGGGAAGGCATAGCCTGAGGGACTGTGTAGCATAGAAGGGGATGCTTCGTTTTGTTGGGCGTGTAGATGTTTTAGAAGCCAGGATAGATCTGTTGCAGGTGTCTATAGCTCTGTGGTTGAGCTCACTAGCTTATCAATCAGCCTTTCCAGCTCCTTTTCCACATGATAAACCCAACTTTGTTAGCTTGGCTGAGATTTTGTTGTATCCTTGGCTATGTGTGAGTCTGCTAGTGTTCCCTTATTCCTTGTGGGAACCATGCCCAACTCGGGGGTGGCAGTGCCATTGAGAGATTGATGAGCAAAATGGCCTATGGTTGGGTGGAACGTTGCAGTGACATAGCTGGTTGCGGGACACGCTTCTTTCAAGATAAGTATTTATTGTGTTGCAATCCTTGCAACTGTATCTATTTTATAAATTAGTAGGAACATGATGAATGCTTGAATGGAATGTGTTTTTCTTCTGTTGTATGTTAACAATTTGTACATCTGCATATGTATCTTCTATTTCATTGCATTTTTATTTTACGTTCATGGGGATAGATTGCTCAGATTGATAACAGCATCGTCGCATCCTCTCCCTGGTAGTGGGGTGGGGACGTAACACTACACCAGAATGTGTTGGCTATACCTATTAATAACAAAATATAAAGCATATCAAACATTCAAAAAATTTCATGCATGGATAGAAAAACAAGCACAATCTCCTGTTGCCACACTTTGTACTAATAATGAAAAATAACACACTTCAAATTCTTTTCAAGACTATCTTTGTCAACATGAGATTGCACATCAAACTACAGTTCCTTACAACCCTCAACAAAATGGTGCGGTAGAAAAAATGAATAGAACAATAATGAATATGGTACATTCAATGATGTTTTTCAAGAATGTACAACTAATGTTTTGAGGTCATGCAGTGCTATGTGTAGCCTATTTTAGAAATATAAGTCCATCTTATGCTCTTGAAAACAAGACTCCACATGAAATGTGGTATGGCCACATGCCATTGGTGATGCATCTTAGGGTCTTTGGTTCCACCTACTGTACCTTGATATAAAAGGAGCAAAGAGACGAGCATGGCGCTCGAAGTCAAAAATACATTTTCTCGGTGTACTTAGACACCTCCAAGGCATTTCGTCTTTTAATATGAGGTAAACAAAAATTTTGTTGTTTCTAGAGATGTCATTTTTATTGAAACTAATGAAAATGGCTAGTCTATTGATAGAAAGATTAATCATTTGGATAAATTTTTCCATGTAAAGACATATTATGAAGTTGATAATGAAATTCCAGATCTTGAAGAAGGGATCCCTATCTTGGATCAATCTCTAGAATTTCATTTTGAATTGCCAACACCCATCATGAATAATTTCCTACACTTCACCTTAATAGGAGGTTCAATTCGATGATGCGATTCACAGGATTGAACGATTGAACCTTGAAGAAAATGAAGCACCACCATTTGATCAACCTGGGCCATCACAATTTTTTTTTAAATGGGCCACAAAGACACTTGAAAGTGTCCATCTAGATGAAGTTGGACACATGGGAACAAGAATCTCAACCAGACAAGAAGATGGAGGAGATGCATATCAATCAAGTGATGACATGGATGTCTCATTTGATTGTGAATTGAATTTGTATTCTAACTTTGAACAAAATTCCTTTAAAGAGGCTACTATTCATGATGAGTGGAAAGAATCCATGAAAAATGAGTATGATGCATTCATAAAGAATGTAACCTGGAAGTTGGTTGACCCTCTTGTTGGAACCAAACTAATTGAATACAATTAGGTATACAAGAACAAATACATATCAGATGGCTCACTTGACAAGCACAAAGTGAGGCTTGTGGTGAAAGGACATGCATAGAAGGAAGGCATTGACTATGAAGAGATCTTCTCCCCCATATAAAAATGGCTCTCCATCTGCACCTTACTATTTTTAGCTACACAAAATGGGTGGAAAGTCCACCAGATGGACGTAAAAACAACTTTCTTATATTGAGACTTGAAAGATAATGTATTCATGCCTCAACTAGAAGGCTTTGTTGTGAAAGGGCAAGAACAAAAAGTGTATAATATAGTCAAGTCATTGTACGACCTAAAACAAGCATCTTGTGCATGGTATGAAAAGCTAACTCAACATATTCTGAAGTTAAATTTAAAACACTGTAATCTTGATGATGCAACATTGTTTGTAAAGAAAGTTGGAAGATCTATTGTGTTTCTTGTGGTGTATGTAGATGACCTTTTAATGTGGGGGACCAATGAAAGTTATATTGCATCCATAAAGGAATATTTGAAGAAGGGATTTGAATGTCATATTTGGGACAACTTCACTGCTATTTGGGTATTGAAATGTCTCAACATCCTAAGTACATATTCCTATCTGAGAAGAAGTATGTTGGAGAATTGTTGAACATATTTTGCATAATAGAATGCAATCCTCTCTCGACTATGGAACAAAAGTTGAAGGAAAATAATTTGACGATCTGACCAAGTACCAACATCTTATGGGAAGCCTTATCTACCTTACAACCACCATATCAGATATTTCATATGGTGTTGGTGTCCTTTCAAGGTTCATGCACAAACCTTATGAAGGACATTGGTCTACTACAAAAATAGTTCTAAGATACTTGAAGAGGAATCAAGAATTTGGACTCAAGTACTCTAAGGTGGATGACTTCAAACTTATTGGGTACTTGATTCAGACTTCAATGGCGACAAAGAGACAGGAGTGTCTAGTTATTGATACACAATGAGTCTTGTATTAGTAGTTGTCTTCTGGAAATCACACAAAAAATCAATTAGAACAAATTCAAAACACACAAGCAGAATATGTGATTGTTGTTGAAGCAACAAAAGAGATAGTGTGGATCAGGAATATACTTGAATATTTGTAGCAGAAACAAGAGAACTCCACTCCTTTATTGATCGAAAACACTTATGTAATCAAATTGTCCTAGAATCCCAAATTCCATGATCGAACCAAGCACATCAACATGAAGTGTCATTTGTCATTTGATTCATCGCCATGTAGAGGCCAATATAGTTCATCTACAACATTGTTCCATGAACGACCAAATCAAAAACATCTTCACCATAGCACTTGGACGAGAAAAGTTTGAAAGGTTTAGAAACATGCTCGGACTT
>LPNX010588767.1:336587-371922 GCA_001517045.1 Pseudotsuga menziesii | reverse complement strand
GGTTGTAGCAGTTAATGGGATTAAGGTAAATGAAACAACTAATCTCCCATTAACGCGTGTTTTTAAAAACTAATTTTGAGGAAAATATGCGTGGGTCTGTAATAAAGCAACCCGCGTATCATGCGCGACTCTGTACAAGAGCAACCCGCGCATAGATGTATGCACGACCTGCTGAACATAATACTCGCGCATATGCGCGAGATGCCAATAGAGATAGTCGCGCATGCACTCAAAATCTCAAAATAGCAAAGTAACCAGCTGGGCATATAGGTAATGTATTTCATCATCAACCAAGGTATAATGAAACTAGGCAAACCTCAATCCATAAGTGTCCTTTTGTGTGCCGACCTGAGGGATGTCAGCACTCGGACGGAGAGGTGCCAATCAGCTGTATAACAAAAACTTTTCATGAAATTTTCATGGGAAGAAAAAGAATATGAGTTAAATGGTATCACAAGAAAACGAAGCAAGGTTATAAGCTCTAATGGTATGACAAAGTTGTTAAAAAAGGGACATCAAGGTGCAGTTGCACAATTATGCTCATTAGATGTTCAAACCTCAAAGTTCCCTATCCCCCTGGATCTCCAAATGGACATTAATAAGAATTCCAAGGTATTTGAAGATATTCCCAAAGGTATTCCATCTATTTGTGACTTTGATCATGCTATCCACTTAATTACTTACAGTGTTCCTCCTAACATCAGACCTTATCGATATCCCTATAGACAAAAGAGTGAAACTGAGCGTATGGTTGCTGAAATGTTAGAGGCTGGCATAATTAGGCCTAGACAAAGTTTTTACACTGCACCAGTGGTAATGGTACCCAAGACAGATGAATCATGGTGTATGTGTCCTGATTATAGAGAGGTCAACAAGATCACCATTAAAGATAAGTTTCTCATTCCCATCATTGATGAATTGTTATACGAATTACATGGAGCAGTTGTCTTCACAAAGTTGGATCTTCATTCTGGGTATCATCATATTCGAATGAAGGATGAAGAAATCCCCAAAACAACATTCATAACTCATGAAGGTCACTATGAATTTTTGGTCATGCCATTTGGTCTAACAAATTCGCCTTCCACATTTCAAGGTTTGATGAAATCTATTTTCAAGCCTTTCCTTAGAAAATTTTGTGGAAATTGAACCCAAGAGATAGAACAATTATACTCACAAAATTGCTAATCAAACATGCAAAATTAACGTCAAAGGAGACTGAAATTGGAGCATAACACTAATTTGTATTGAATAGGAGGTAACCCTATGACCATATCTTTTTCACTCAAATCATAAAGATACTTGTAGTTAAGATGGCCAAATATTTCATGCCAAAGCTTGCTTGCCTCATTAGCATGAATCAGAAGAGCAGAGGGGCTTGAGTAGGGTAGAAAATGGGAAAACATGTATACCTTCAAAGTGTGATCAACAACACCTTTTCCTATGACTTTACCATTCGAAATCTCAGTGATTTCAATATCATCAGGGGAGAAGATGACCTTCTTTGGAGACCCAGTGTGAGTCATCTGATACACTGAAAAGAGATTAGAGGAAAGACCTGGAACATACAACACATTATTGAACTTACCATGGTCAAGATCAATCCTTACTTTCCCCAAACTGTTAGTGAGAGAGTCATCTCCCAAAACTATTGGTGGACCTTTCGACATGTCAAGAGAGGAGAATTCCTCTTTTCTTGAAACCATATGTCTAGAAGCTCCAGAGTCTATGATGAAGCTAGGTGAGCTTGATGTGTCAGCAACCAAGGCATGTACTCTCTCTCTGTCCTTTGAATTTGATCCTCCTTCCCTCTTCTTTGATCAATTAGGAAGGGAGATGTTATTCTTCTCTAGGAGTTGGGTCAACATGTCAATTTGATTCTTCATACAAGAGCTCTTAGGATGATAGCCCTTATTGCAATATGTGCACTTGCTCATTTCTCCTTTGTTCTTCTTCTTCTGGAAGTTCTTCTTGGAACCTTGGGGCTCCTCTTGAGACTTGTTCTTGTCTCTCTTTTTCTTAGGTGGATTTTTAGCTTTTTTCTTTCTTTTTGAATCCACCCTTGAATCTCCAACAACCAAATCTTGGTCTTTGGAAGGTTTGATGGTGCCCATCAGCACCAACTTATCTTGTTCCTATGTGAGGGATTCCATGAACTCTGCAAGCTTAGGCATCTTCCAGGCTCGAGATATCAACTTGGTGGCATGGGAGGTCGAAACAAACACTGAATAGTCAGGACCAAGCTTTGAGAGTGTGGCCAAAACTAGTTGCTCTTCCTTATTTTCGATCCCACATTGTTTTAGCTGCAAAACAAGGGCTTTAAACTTGGAAAAATAGAGTTGCAAGGATTTGAAGCTACTGGGACTCAAGGATATCAGCTCATTCTTAATTTGATGTCCTCTCATCTCATCTATATTACCAAAAATATCTACAAGCTTCTCCCACACTTCATTCGGTGATGTCAATCCATCAAGATGGAAGAGGAGGTCTCTTGAAATGCTCAGACACAAACTACCATAGGCCTCATCCCTCCTTTTGTGCCATTTTATTTTCTCTACAGCTGCATTGGGCTCTACCTCAGTTTCCATAGTAACCCTATAGAGACCTTTTTCTCTCAACAATATCTCCATCTCAGCTTTCCACTCAAAGAAATTGAATGGAGTCAAGATGATCTTCTGAGATTGGTCCATAACTCAAAAACTGTGCCCTTCAGTCAGCAGAATATGCTCGTAGTCAATATGTCGAACCTGTAATATAAATATGGAAGGAGATAAATCAATCTACAAAGGCTCTGATACCATGTGGAAATTGAACCCAAGAGATAGAACAATTACACTCACAAAATTTCTAATCAAACATGCAAAATTAACATCAAAGGAGGTTGAAATTGGAGCATAACACTAATCTATATTGAATAAGTGTACAATAGACAAACTTGTGAAGTAATAGGCTGCTGAAATATATAATTACATGAGAGATTCGAATGCATAAGGATTCCATTCGAAAAGGTCAAAAGGTAGGCTTACTAAATCTAGTCAAATCCCCATAGGTGCATAAAGCAGTTTCCAAATCCACTAAGATGCTCACGAATTGGCTAAGTAAAGTAGGAAAAATAATGAGGGATGGAAATACAACTCATACATGCTTTTATTAGGAGAAAAGGAGGGAGGATGACATGGGAAAAAAACAAGTCAACTACACCTAGTCTAGCTTTTCCTTTTGCTTTAATTCTCAATAAAACAGACATCTTTTCAGAAAAAGTAGATATGCACTTTGGAGGATCTGGAATAAAGCAGACATGCTAAATATGGTTTCCAGGAGGTTTCCCAAGTGCTCCATGACTCATTTTTAGCAAGTGTTGACTTTTAAGTCATGTAGAAGGAAACTAGCATAGAGTGGAATCTAGGAGACTAGGTAATAAGACAAACAAGATTTAATTAATGTCTAAGGTAGGTAACTATGGGTTGATTATTCTAAAAAATTTGTGCTGGTATTCTTTGATGATATACTAATCTATATCAAGTCTTGGGAAGAACATGTTCAACATGTTGACAGGGTACTACAACTACTAAAGGAGAAAGAACTGTATGCAAAACCCTCAAAATGTTTCTTTGGGATAAAGAAGGTAGAGTATTTGGGCCATGTTGTATCTCATGAAGGTGTCAAGGTAGACCCTAAAAAAATTAAATCCATGATGGACTGGTTGATTCCCAAAACCCTGAAGAATATTTGAGGATTTTTAGGTATGAAAGGGTACTACCATAAGTTTGTTCGGAACTATGGAAGAATATCAGCTCCTCTAACATCGTTACTAAAGAAAGATGCAATTTCTTAGACTCCAGAGGAAACTCAATCTTTTCAACAACTCAAAGAGGCATGTGTAAAGATCTTGTTTTGGTGACACCTTAATTCACAAAAACCTTTATTGTGGAATATGATGATTCATGAAATGGAATCGGAGCTATACTAATGCAAGAACGACACCCTCTTTCCTTCACAAGTCATCCAATCAAGGAAAAGAACTTAAAAAAATCCATTTATGAGAAGGAAATGTTGGAAATACTACATTCCTTGAAGTAATGGCACCCCTACCATATAGGGAGACATCTCAATGTTAAAACTAATCATGACAGTCTTAAATACTTCTTGGAACAAAGGATATATTCATAAGAGCAAAAAAAATGGGTGACAAAGATGTTGGGATATGACTTTGAAATCATCTACAAAAAAGGGGAAGCAAAATGTTGTTGCAGATGCACTCTCTAGAAAATATGAGGATGTTGAAGCATTACTCTATGATATTTCGATCATTCAGCCATATTGGATAGCCGAAGAAATGGAAAAATGGAAAAATGACGAAAAAATATGGACATTTATTCAAAAGTTGCAGCAAGATCCCAATTCCTCTAATACATTTAGGTGGAAAGATGAATTTCTATGGTACAAGGATCTCTTATATCTTGGAAAGAGTTCCCAGCTCAAGAAAAAGGTACATTTTGAATTCCACTTCCCACCGATACGAGGGCACTCAGGTTTCTTAAAAACATACCACAGGGTAAAGAAAGGTTTTTTTGGGGATGGTCTTAAAACTGATGTTCAAAAAATTGTGACAGAATGTTTGGCTTTCCAACAAAATAAATTGGAAACAATTAAGACCCTTGGTATCCTACAACCACTTTCCATTCCAAACCAAAGGTGGACATAGGTTTAGATGGATTTTATCACAGGTTTACCAAAGTATGAAGGAAAGAGTGTCATCATGGTGGTTGTTGATAGACTTACTAAACATTCACACTTATGTGCACTATCTCACCCCTTCAAAGCAAGCACAGTCGCCAATTATTTTATGGAGATAGTACAAAAAATACATGGTAGTCCAAGTATTATAGTAAGTGACAGGGATCCCATTTTCACTGGAAAATTTTGGACTGAATTATTTTCTTGTTTGGGTACTCAACTGGTTCATGTCTCATATTATCACCCTCAATTTGATGGACAAACAGAGATAGTAAAAAAATGTTTGGAAGGGTATCTTTGATGTTTTGCAGCTGATAAACAAACACAATGGGTCAAGTAGTTACCCTTGGAAGAATGGTGGTATAACACTTCCTTCCATACATCATAAAAAATGACCCCATTTATGGAACTTTATGGCTATTATCCACTATCCATCACATATTCACTAAGAGACTCCTCTAAGGTTCAAGCAGTGGAATACCACATGAAGCATCAACAACAAGTTCTTGACCTCTTAAAGGACAACCTAAATCTATCACAAAATCGAATGAAACAACAAGAATATCAACACATTAGTGAATTAAGCTTTGATGTGGGGGATTGGGTATTTTTAAGACTACAACCATACAAATAGATCTCCCTGAAGAACACCAAGAAGGATAATAAATTATCACCTAAATACTACGGTCCCTACAAGGTGTTACAAAATATTGTTAGTATGGCCTACAAATTAGAACTACCTACATCTTCACAAGTCCATCCAGTTTTCCATGTTTCCTGTTTAAAGAAGGTAATCGATGACAAGCTACCAGCTCAAATAATATTACTAGAACTTGATGAGGAAGGAAAAATCATCTTGGATCCTGAAGAAATTACTAAAATGCAAACTAGACATCTTCAAAATCGATCAATTATAGAATATCTCATTAAATAGAAGAACTTACCCATGGAAGATTCAACATGGGAAGATGACTCCTTTATACAACAACATCCAGAACTAATTCAGAGTTGAGGACAACACTTTTTGAAGGGGAGGGGAATGTTAATCCCTTAATGATGGCACATTACACCATATAGTGTGGCACATTACTCCCTATATTGTGGTGTATTACATATTATTTATGTTGGCTTGGGTCTATTAGTGGGTCTATCAGTTATTATTGCACACCTTTGTCTCCTATATATAGGAAGGATATATTCTAATTTTATTCATCATAGTATCTTATCTTGTCTTGTGTACTCAGTACATTATGTAAGGAGGTTCCTCCCTCGAAGAGGATTGATATTTATCTCTATTATTCATTGTTAAGGCATGGATTACTCTCGTGTTCTCTATTTCTTCTCTTTTTATGCTATTTTGGGGACTTGGTTGCATAACACGATAACATTGTTAAGGCATGGATTACTCTCATATTTATCTCTATTATTTCCTCGTATTCTCTATTGATGACTATTCAAGAAAGACATGGATATATTTCTTGAAAACAAAGGATGAAGTTTTCATAAAATTCAAGGAATTCAAAGCATTGATAGAGAATCATTCAGAAAGAAGAATCAAGATACTCAGAACAAACAATGGTAGAGAATATACTTCAAAAGAGTTTGAATCCTTGTGTAAATAAGCTGGAATCAAGAGGGAACTAACCACTCCCTACAATGCTCAACATAATGGTGTTGCAAAAGAAACAATAGGACCATTATCAAAGCAATGAAGACAATGATACATGCCCAAGATATTCCTATGCGTCTATGGGTTGAAGCGGCAAGAACAAGAGTTTATGTACAGAATAGAATATCTCATAGTGCCCTTGGATTGTCCAGTATATGTTCAGATTCCAAAAGAAAAGAGAACCAAGTTGGACCCTTCCTGAAAGAAGGGAATATTTGTTGGATACTGTGAAGTCTCCAAATCCTTTAAAATATACATTCCAGGATTTCATCACATGGAGATTAGTAGGGATGTAACATTTGGCAAAGAAGGATCTCTCAATAGATATAGAATGCGCCATCATGAAGAAATATATGAAGAATATGTACCTCCTAGATATGTAGAAGTTGCACCCTCTACTAAAAATGAAACATCAGAGGACCATGATATGTTAGAACCTCAAGAACCTCCTACTATGAATATATCACGTAAGATAAAACCTGCTTGGGTAAGAGAAATTATACAAGAAGTAGAGATGTATGGAGCTCCATAAGGTTCCACAAGAGTAAGAAAGAGATCAAAGCCATTCTCCAGTTATGTAGCTTTGATGTGTGATCTTGTATATCAAGAACCTACGAGTTATGAAGAAATTGTACAAAAGAGAGAATAGGTAGAAGCAATGACGGAAGAATACCAATCAATAATGAAGAATGATGTTTGGGATATAGTTCCCAAAACAGAAGGAAAGAGTGTGGTATATTCTAAGTGGATCTACAAGATAAAACATGTAGTTGATGGAAGTATTGAGAAATACAAGGTAAGGTTTTTTGCTAGAGGATTCTCTCAGAAAGAGGGAATTGATTATGAAGAGACATTTGCGCCAGTAGCAAGGTACACTTCCATCAAAACCATCATGGCACTTGCATACATGATGAAGTGTATTTTACGCTAGATGGATGTGAAGAAAGCCTTCCTGAATGGTGTTATTGAGGAAGAAGTGTACATAGAACAACCATAAGGATTTGAAGTTGAAGATAGACGGACTCACGTTTGTAAGTTGAAGAAGTCTTTGTATGGACTGAAGAAATCTCCTAGAGCTTGGTATGGAAGGATAGGTAGCTTCTTGACAAGCTTTGGATTTACCAAAAGTAAAGACGACCCTAAACTTTACTTTAAGGTTATGGATGATGAACCTATCATATTGTTGTTGTATGTCGATGACTTGTTTCTGACAGGAAATGAGAAGCAGATTGTAGAGTGAAAGAAGAAGCTTGTCAAATAATTTGAGATGAAAGACCTTGGATTGATGCACTATTTTCTAGGTATAGAAGTATGGTAGAGCCTAGAAGGAATCTTTCTCAACCAGGGAAATTATGATGTAAAAATATTAAAAATATTTCATATGTTGGATTGGAAATCCATGACCACACCCATGGATACCAACTTGAAGTTGTTATCTGATGAATCATCAGATTTAGTGGATGCAATGAATTAGTATAGACAGATTATTGGGTTGTTTATGTATCTGACAAAATACCAAGACAGATATATGCTTTGTTGTGAACACCTCGATTCAGTATCTAGTTAAACCTAGACGTGTTCACCTGATAGTTTCAAAGCATGTGATGAGGTACCTGAAAGGTACAATAGACTTTGGTCTATAATATGTTGGAGATAATGACAACATATTGTATGGTTATACATATGCAGATTGGGTTGGAAGTACCTCAGACAGGAATAGCACCTTAGGTGGATGTTATTGTCTAGGATCCACCATGATCTCATGGTTTAACAGTAAGTAGTCCAATGTTTCTCTTAGCAAATCTGAAGCAAATATATAGCAGCTTGTTCTACTAGTTGTGAATCCATATGTCTTCAGAAGTTGATGTGAGGTATTTTTTACCTAGAGTTGGATACCATGATGATTCTATGTGACAACCATAGTTGTATAAAGATGATGGAGAACCCAGTGTTCCATGACAAGTCGAAGCACATATAAATTCAATATTTTTACATACGAGATATGGTACAAAAGGGAGATATAATGCTCTAGTATGTGGGTACCAATGAGTAAGTTTCTTATGTGTTGACCAAGTCTCTGTGCCGAGTAAATTTTAAATACTTCCGTGACAAGCTTGGTGTAGTTCGAAAATACTCTCATTAGAGGAAATTTCAATTTGAAATGGGCCTTCCAAAAATAATACAAATTCCATGTCATCATGTATTAGCCAATCAAAATTATTTAAAATTAAAAAAGGGAGCACCTCTTAAACAATTTTTTAATATAAATTTGGGGATATGTATCATAAAAAAAATTACTTTTTTTGTTCGTATTTTCGACATATATCCCTGTGTTTTTACTCAAATTTCAATCAAGAGAGCTCATTGGATGCAGAATTAAATTTCTCATCCAATGAGCTCTCTTGATCGAAATTTGAGTAAAAACACAGGGAGATATGTCGAAAATATGAACAAAAAATTAGTTTTTTGTTTTCTTCCTCCAAAATTAATAAACATGATTTTATTAATTTTCCTTAGGAGGCCCATTTTGAGTTGAAATTTACTCTAATGCCTCGTAAGGAAGAACAATGATGTTGTAGAATTTCCTCGTAAGGAGGATCACTAATGTTGTAGAACTTCCTCATAAGGAGGAACAATGATGTTATGCTTTCCTCATAAGGAGGAACAATGATGATGTGGACCCTCCTCGAAAGGGGGATTAGGTTGATGATGTTGCAGTGGGATTGTATCATCCCTGGAAATTAGTCCTAAAGTGATATGCAGACCTTTGTCTCTGTGTTGTGGTAGGATTGCATCATCCTTAAACTTATGTCCTAAAGTGATAGGGATTGATCCTCCCGTAATTGGATCCATAGATTTTTGTCTTCATGAGGTGTGAGGATTTCATCGTCCTTGGACTTATGTCCTAAAGTGATAGGGATTGATCATCCTATAATTGGATCCATGGAATTTTGTCTTTATGAGGTGTGAGGATGGCATCGTCCTTGGACTGATTTCCTAAAGTGATAGGGGTTGATCATCCCATAATGATCAAGTGAGGATTGCATTGTCCTTGGACTCATGTCCTAAATTTATAGGGATTGATCATCTCGTAATTGAATCATGTATGGACTGCATCGTCCTTGGACTTATGTCCTAAAGTGATAGGGGTTGATCATCCTGTAATTGGATCATGTGTATTGCAGGTTATGTTTTTGTTGATGATGATGTTACTGATCGAAATATCAAGTATTGTTGTAGATGATTATGTTGTTGATCGAAAGATCAAGTATGGTTTCAGATGATGATGTTTTTGATCGAAACATCAAGTGTTGCTATAGATAATCGAGTGATCGAGTGTTGCAGAAGATGGAGGTCAAAGATAAAGAATCAGTGTTGTAGAAGATGATGCTCCAGTATTGAAGATGTTGAAGATGTTCCAGTAACTATTATAGTTGTTGATGATTGTTGAAGAAAATTTTCGATGACATATAGATGTATCACCTTGATGATGTTGCAGATGCTCTCTATATTTGCTCATACAGTTGATGTTTTTGTTGTATAATACCCTTCTCGTTAAGGGGGGGTGTTGAAATATTGTAACTTTGAAAAATATTCGAAATGTATTTTATTGTTGTAACCTATCGGAGATGTTTTATTCCTCCGTTGGGATGTTACTATTGTATTTAGTCATCTAGATTCATGAGGTAATACCTCCATTGTAAGTCATGTAAATTGAACCCTCCAGAATATAATATTATATTGTTTTGTGTCTTCCTAGGTGAAGTCGACCCAGTAAGTTTGTTAGGGCCGACCTGTTAGGGAAATATTCAAGTGGAAGATAAAGTATAAATAGAGGAGGTGTGTTCCTCATTTGAACACACATAGACACACACTTGTGTATAGTGCATATGAGAGAGAGAGATACATATATGCAAGGAGAAGGAGCACATGTTTTGGGTTTTATCTTTTTACTTTTGATGCATCTATATAGAGGAAGTTTTAATGGGTTTTATTGCCCTAGAGGGTTTTCGAGGATAAATCTGTGTCTATCTTGTGATTGTGTTTCTTTCAGTGACCTTACATATGCTATTGTTGTGAAATTGAATTGAATACTAATGATATTTAGCTTAGCATATGGAATCTTAACAAATTTCAACAAAATTCTAAAGGTGTGAACACATTTTGATTGTAGTTTGAATGGTTGTACATGTTTTCTCACATGTTCAAATTTAGGTTGTCTCATAAAAAAAATACAAAAAATTGGTTTTAGTTACATTATAATCTTAAAAATTATACTATTATAGTTCTTAGCATTGATGATGATACACCACAATGAAGTATGGATTTTTATAAATTGAAACATTGAAATGAAAAATTAGAAATGAAATTATTGTTTGATCAATTATTTTATTTTACTTTTTTCCTCATCCATTAATATTATTTCATTACCTTTTGAAGTATTTTTACAGTAATTTGACATAGTTAAATGATATATGGATAATATATAGTCTAACTATAACTTACTGGTTGGATCGATACATCATTCAGTATGTTTCATTATCTTTTGATATACTAATATATATTGTAGTTTAATGTTTGGGATGGTGTCATACTCATCATTCCAATAGTCAGATTCAAATTTATCTAATACAGAACTTCTATGTGTGTTTGAAGTTGTGTTAGTGAAATTTGAAGTAGTGAAGCTTATTTCTCTTAACCATCAAAGATATCTAACATGTATACAACCCAAATTGTTTAAATTTAACTAGGTTTTATTCAATTATCTCATGAATATCAGGTTCCTGCATGCAACTGGGTGTTATTTAATTATGCCATGAATATCAGGTGAATGTATGCATTGAGCATATCATCGACTTGATCAAGATGGTGTGTGAATTATTTAAAATTATTCCTGGAACTACAGGACCTTCCTATTGATAATAGGAATATGCAGTGAGCAACATGGTGTATGCAGTGAGCAACATGGTGTATGAAGCTCATGCAAGAGTTAGAGATCCAATATATGGCTATGTCGATGCAGTAGATTCCATGCAGAAAAATCTAGCATAGGTCCAGACATTGATGGCATTGTTGCAATTAGAGAACCTAAATATGAGAATGCACCACGAAATGGATCATGCCTTGCATTCTAATAAAGCAAATACTGCAAGCAGTAGTATAATTGGATGCTTAACAACAATGCAGGAAACTTCCCTTTCAGATGTCTGTCAGCAAGTGAGTCCATTCTTCTTGGATGCCAATGAATCCAGGGATTCTCTGTAGAATTAAATTAATGTAATCGGCCCTCTTGCTTCACTAAATAATTTTGTAAAAAAAACAAATTCCAATCAATCCCTAGGAAATATACCAGAAAACATTTCTAATAACAGTGTGAATCTGATCTAGATATTAGATAATACTATATACTTACTATTACTCTCCATATAATATAGATAGAGCCTTTTTTCATACTCAATAATCAAGATATGTTATGTGACTAATATTATATACCATATCTAGCAAAAAAAAAATTCTAATCTATAAGGTATTCAAAGTTGGATTCATATAAAAAATTATGTTATGTGATTTTATGCCACATAATGAGTACATATAATTTTTTGTTCTATGATTTTATGGTTATGAACTAAATATATTCAATACAAAATTGGATTAATCGGTTTTTGTCTACCCTTTCTGTTTGTAAATTGCATAAGAAGAGACAACCATTGCATGTTATTAATTTTTTTATTGTTTATAAACCAAATAAGCATAAATAAAAGAAGCGAAGTCATTTAAATCTACATTACGTCCACTATGATTTAGCAAGCAAGATTGATAGCGGAGTTTGAAGGCCCACCATGTGCTAACGCATTGTTTAAATAAATAAAGTAGTAGCTAGCGCGCCTCCTATGGCTGATGACTTAATGCATAGAAAAACATAACAGAAGATTCTCCCCACAAGAAGAACAAATATTAGATATAATACTCCCCATTTGCATCAGAGTAAACTTGTTCTAAACTTATTCTGGGTGAATAAAGAATAGGTGGAATAGACATGTTTCTAGTAGGTAACATTTTAATTTTATTGCATCATTTATGGTTAAATATTTGGTTACAAAACAATTCATCTCTACCTTAGTCGTTCATTTGAACCATTTATATAGTTGGATCTTATAGAGACTACTTACAAAGTGATGGCATAGAATCACATTCTTTCATAACTAACAAATTAGGGATGGCTAGTCAACTCATGACCATGATAAATAAAAATTAAGAATCCCAAATGCTTCCTTATCATGGATCACCTATGTATCCATTAATTTTCAAATGAATTAGTCTCTACAATCAAAATGAATAAACCATGTATGAGCATAAGTAAACATACCCTATTTTTAGCAACTAATGTATGATATCTAATCAAATTACCTATTTAAATTTTGTCAACAAATCTCAATATAACATCAGTGCATCTTTACTTATGAGTGCATATTTACCACATATAACTTTAAGCAAAAAGTAATATATGTTCACATGGTCATATCCAGGATATACTAGTATCTACTAATATCTAGAAGTATGAGCCCATAAAATATCTATCACTTGTTAGTATACCATAACATAATATCCATACCATTACAATCAACACATCTAAATTCATGTACACATTTCGAAGAGATGATGAGAATTGATTAAATTTACAACAATACATTGTAAATTAAATACTTAGTTGAATATAATTTGAATGTGTTATGATCTAGGAAACTAAATTTGTAGCTGCAACAGTCCATACATGAAACTAAATTTGCAGCTGCAACAATCTACCAAACCATAGGCTATTATCTTAAATATTTCAAGATAACTTCCACAAGGAGTTGGGCAATGAATCCACCAGGGTACTAGGTACTAGAGTATTGGGAATTTCTCACCATTGTTTTTCATTGACATTCTACTCGATCTAATCAATGAACTTATAGAAACTCTCAATAAATAGTTAAATGCTTCACTAAACAACCGTCTATATGGTTTTAGGTACTATGTTTGATTCTTATAAAATACTAACATCTGACATGAGAGAGTACCATGAGCTCTCACATACTACATGCCTAGATAGAAAATTAGTGTTCCTTAATCCTAATAAGAGCTCAACTCTCACTGTTAGAGTAATTAATCTACCTTAGTACCATGATCTTACACCTAGGAGGCATTTTCATTTTCCTTGTGCTTATTTTATATGATCATACATAGGTTACACTGATCAATATTGGTCAAATAGGTGTTTTTGGCTCATTAACTCACAGTTGAGGTGCTCCACTTTGATCATCCTAGCAGTTGAGGTGCTCTAGTTTGATCATCCTATCATCCCAGGCTCCTTCATTGATTATAAACAACTTCTTCTTTGACCAAGGGCACCAATGTGTGAATGTGGTTGTTTTGTGGTCTTCTTTGTCATTTATTGGCTCCTAGAGACTCACCCACTCACACATGTGTACACCCATGCCTTGCATTCCTGCATTTATTCCTCCTTACATGTTCACACATGTATTCATGGTTGTTTGGTTAGGTTTGGGAGACTATTGGTCAACCTAGGGGGGTTTAGGGGTCAAATCCTATCCTGGCACTTGTATGCATTCACATGGCCTCCAAGGGCTCACGAATTTTCCCCAATGTATTATAAATATGTACTATAAACATCTACAAGATGTACAATAATAGAAAGATCAACTATTGGCACCATTCACATGTGTTATTTCATTCTCTTTTGTTTTTCTCTTCCATATTTTGTCAAATACTTTTATTGTGAATATTACTCTAGCTCATAGATCTCACTTTGAAGCAATTCTCACATGGTATCAAAGCTTTGTGGAGATGTAAACAAATCCAGAGAGGTTTGAGTTGTTGTTTAGGGCATATTTCCATAAAATTTGAGTGTTTTTCATTGCAAGATCTAGAGTATTGTTGACCCCATTCAACTATTTTGAATGGAAGGATGAAATGGTGATCCAAGTGAGGTCGAAAAGGCCTGTATAGAGTCACCATGGGGATTGAAATCGAGCACAACTCTATTGTGGAGAAAGCTAAGTACTTCAATAGACTTGATGAAGAATTTGGTATGCTTTGTCTCAGTACTTTGAGGGATCTCCTCTTTCATGTAGATAGTATTGGCACACCCAATGAATCTTGTCTCAATATTGAGTTACTATTTGGGAATACTGATGAGATGAGAGGCCATTAGCTTGATAATGAGCTAATCTCAGTGAGTCCATTTCACTATGAGACCATCCAAGACTTCTTTACCAAGTTCAAAGCACTAGTGCTTCAACTAAAACAGTGTGGCATATAGAATAAATATGTTCAGCTTATCTTGTCCATACTTTCTAATATAGGGACTAGGTATTTTGTGTTTGTTTCGACATTCCATTCAAGTAAAGTTACATCTAGAAATTGGAGGATGTCTGTGCTAGCAAACTTAATGGAGTCTTTGAATCAGGAGCAGGACAAGCTAGTTCAAATGGATACCATCAAATCCACCAAATATCAATACCTTTCTTTTGGTGTATCAAATCAATCCAAAGGAAAGAAGAAAGATTTGAAATAAAGAGAGAAAGAGAAGAAGCATTCAAGTACAGAAAGCTCCAGTTCTACTGATGGGAGTTCGAGATCCAGGAGGAGGAAGAAAAAGAGAGAGAGAAACACATCTGGTTATTGCAGAGGTTCACATATTAAAATATATTGGTTCAAAAAGAATATGGACATCATGACCAATCTCCTTGAGGAGAACCATATTGATCTTCCAGAATTTGCACGAGGATGGGAGCTCAAGCAAGGAGATGGTAAGCCTGTGCATGATTTGTGTGCATGGGAGAAACACATTTCTGATATCTTTGTGTCTGATGGATATGTTTCTTATTTACCTTTTGAAATATCAGAATCTGAAGCCTCCATCCCTTCCTTAGAAGAAACCCCAAACAGTTCACCAAAGCTTCCTCCAGAAACTAGTCATTTTTCAATAGTTTTTTATGTGGATTCTGAAAGCTCTTTCCCAATCCAATCAGATATTTCCCATTATGATTCTGAATGTTATATATAGGATTATATATAGCCTATTATAGTCATCGACTCATTTCCCCAACCATACCATGACCAGAAGACCCAACAACCCTCAAGTTCACTAGTTGGAAAATATCAAAGTTGCTTAGTTTCCAATGATATGCCACTTGTGTATGTTGCTTTTATGTCTTATTTGTATTTCATTGGTTGTACATCCATGTCATTGGAATTCATGGGATTTTTTTTCCATATGTTTGTACTTTCTTTTACCACCCATGGTTCAAATCTCAAGTCTCCAAACCCTCCAGGTTCTCTCAACTGTCAATGTGATCTAATTGCTCACTCTTCTCTCTCTATGGACCCATTCGCTTAGGGATACACCATAAATATGATATTTTATATTGTATATGAAATATATTTGGATGTTTTAGAGCCTCATGAGTTTTTTTACATAGTTATGAAGGTGATTCATCAAATTGGGAAGAATATTCATGATTTTATTCATGATATGGAAGTTACACATGAGGCAAATTTTGTTGAATCTTTTGATGTTATTTGGGAAAGATTTTGCAGAGATATATTTTCCATGAATGATTATAATTCTAGATCAGAGTATGCTTCCAGCAAAATACATTCTTATGATGCTCCTCCATCATCAAATGATGACCATAAAAGGGCCTCTTCACATGATCTTTGTCTACAACACTTTGATGCATTGATGCATGATCTTGGCATCCACAACATCTTCACCAAGCCCATCACTAAAAAGTTGTTCTTTCAGCTCATTCAAGTGAAGAAGAGGACCTGTTGAAGACATTTTTTACCATCTCTGTCATGTCCATTTTTTAGGGTAGGTTTTGTCCCATGAGGTTTTCCTCCTTATCTTGGTTACATGGACTAATAAAATTTTACTGTAAAAGGTGACTTGTGTCTTATTTTCCAAGGCCTTAATAAATCATTTTGTATAAGATTTAATAAGTTAGGCTTAAGGGAGGGTGTTAGAGAAATTAATATATCTTATTACCATGGTCTTATAGCTAGGAGGAATTTTCATTTTCCTTGTGCTTATGTTATACGATCCTACTTAGGTTATACTGATCAATATTAGTCAAATAGGTGTTTTTGGCTCATTAAATCACAGTTGAGACGCTCCACTTTGATCATCTTGACAGTTTAGGTGCTCTATTTTGATCATTGTGTCATCCTAGGAACATATATTAATTACAAACCACTTCTTCTTTGACTAAGGGCGCTAGCGTGTGAATGTGGTTGTTTTGTGGTCTTCTTGGTCATTTATTGGATCCTAGAGACTCACCCACAAACACATGTGTACACCCATGCCTTGCATGTCTGCATTTATGCATCCTTACATGTACACACATGTATTCGTAACTGTTTGGTTAGGTTTGGGAGCCTATTGGTCAACCTAGGGGAGTTTAGGGGTCAAATCCTAGCCTGACACTTGTATGCATTCACATGGCCTCCAAGGGCTCATGATTTTTCTTGAATGTATTATAAATATGTACTATACACATCTACAAGATGTACACTAATATAAAGATCAGTTATTGGCACCATTCACATGTGTTTCATTCTCTTTTGTTGTTCTCTTGCATATTTTGTCAAATACTTGATTGTGAATATTGCTCTAGTTCTTAGATTTCACTGTGAAGCAATTCTCACACTCGCAGTAAATATATCTCTCTCTAACTACAACCATGAATACGACAGAACTAGTGCAAGGGAGTAGGAATAATAAAAACTACTATGCACTCTTTATGGTATGTCTATGTATATAAGAAATATCAAGCATGTAAAGAGGCTTATCCACACTCTTTGCAACATCAATAAGAAAAAAGTATACTAGTATGCAAGATAAGTCTGCTCATTTACACAAAGGCAAAGCCCTCTCTTAGAATCAATATATATAGGAAAAAAGAGAAGAAGAAACAAATTCTCATTTAAATGTCACATAATGGCAACGTCATCTATTGGAAGAAGAAATTGGTTTCTAGAACCCAAGGGGAAACGCCCTCTTTCAACAGTATAAAAGAAACAACAAAAAAAACTTACAAGGACAATCCCCTCATCCTCTTTTAACATAACAAAATAAATAATTGTCTCAAATCACAAGGCCCTCCTCCTCTTCGATGATGGCCAAAAAAAAGCAAACAATCTCAATGGAAACACCCTCTATCTCTATAGTAGTTAAAAGCTCAGAAAATAATAACATGATTCTCTAGTGCATGGGTCTGTCCTTTCAAACGTATCACCGAGCCTTTGTATTGAACTCTCCAAGAAATAAAAATGGAGATCGCAGTGCATGGGTCACGATCTTACGAAGGGTCGCACCCAAGGGTCAAATCTACCTTATGAGATCACCCATATTTGTAATACACAATTATACAATTGTAACAAAATAAAAAAATCGGTAAGTGCATGGGTAGACTCCATTTTTGGAGGTTTCCTTTCCCTTTCGAAGATAAAAACATAATGATAAGACTAATACACAATTATGCAGTTGTAAAACAATACAAAATTGGTAAGTACATGGGTAGACTCCATTTGGAGGTTTCCATTCCCTTTTGAATATAAAAGTAGAATGATAAGACTATTCAATAGGTTGAGTCTATTGGAGATGGGATTTCCCATTACAAACTTATGCATTATATCTTATAAAAAAAGTAACATAACATTGTTAAAAGAATTGAAATTTAACATGCATACAAAGCTTCCATTTAAATCAAAATTATATATTCCAAATACTAATTTCATTTCTAACTTTTCATTTTTATATATCATATTTAAATTCATTATTTCCTTTTTATATACCATATTTAAATTAATTGTAAAAAATACTTCACATTTACATATTATTAAACCTTACATTAATTCGAAATATATTATGAATCAAAACTTACATTATTATTGACCCTTCATTCCAAAACAACTAAGTTTAGTTTTCACTATTCACTCTCTTTCTAAGTAGACTGAAATTTCTCTCACAAATTAATCCATATTTTGGTAGGCGTGTCTAAATCAACCAATGCTAATATGGAAAAGTGACTAAATTTTATACATTAAAACATAAATTGTAAAAACACCTGTTCTTTTTATCTTTTAAATATAATAAAAAATGCATACCCAAAGATGCCTGGCTGGAATTTCAATGACCTTCGAAAAATCTAAACTCATACATCTCAATAAATAAAAAAATAACAAGTTAAACTAGTAATAAATAAAATTGCTTAATATCTATTTTTATTAAAAAGTTTGATAAAATAATTAGAAACTAAGTAACATATAGATAATTTAAAAAGATATTGTTATTGAAAAGTATTAAATGTATAATAATCACTATGTGTATCATTTAAACTTTTGTAACCTATCAATTAAAAGTTATATATAAATCATTATAAAAGAATAAAGAAAAATGAAGTTTATTTTTATTGAGTAAATAAAAATGTATAATTTATTTAATAAAATAATATATAATAAAAAAAAATAATAAATATAATTAGTAATATTAAGTTGGGTACCTAATTGAAAGTGTATACAAAAATAGTATTTTATCAAATGTTAACCAATAAATTAATAATCTTTTGGAAGTTTAGTAGGTTAGATACAAGTATAATTTGCTTTTATAGCATAATTGTATAAATGATTTTTAAAAAATGGATTATTAACAAGTTAAATTAATTTGAATTCATATATATATAATTTAAATATATTTGTTCAATTGAAATGTGAGCACCATCCGTAGCCTTGTAGAACTAAACCCTTCTTCACATTTTGCTTTAGGAGAACTTGACACTAAGCAATCAATATTAAAACAAGTGACTACTAGGTATTAGATTATATGAATTTTTACACTTATTAAGAGAAATCATATTTGTGTTTTTAATTGTTGTTCATAAAAAATAAAATAAGGTTTAAGGAAAAACATGCTAAGTTGTTATGTAAAAGGGTTGTGATATTATTATGTTTTTTTTAGAACCTCATAGTATAGCCTAAGTGGGCGTAATGGTTAAGAGCATGTATTTCCTCTCGATTCAAATCCTAAAAAGGGTAGGATAACCAACTCCACAAACACCTTCTTTCTTTTTCTTTTTCTTTTTTGCACCATCCAAAAAACCCATAAATAACTCATCATCAAAGGAGACCCAATAATGAGGAATTGCAGTTTTTATAGCCTTTCCTTTGAACATATTAAAAAAAAAAACTAATAATTTTATTAAAGTATTGAGCATATAACAATATAACCATGTAGATTGAACAACACCATAATATATGTTTAACTATAAAAACTTAGTATTTAAAATGTTTAAAAAAAAATACTATTCTTTTCTCACCTAAAAGATAATAATTAAATATAATTTATAATGTTTTTGAATTTATATATATATATTTTATAAATTTATAATAATTTAAATTTATTTAACCAATGTTAAATTTGATAAACATTAAATGTAAAAAAAATCAATTAATAAATACATAAACAAACCATATATTTTTTATTAATCTAATATATAAAATATTTATTATAAATTAATAAAGTTTACTTAAATTGATTATCATTAATATAAATAATAACACAATACTTAAAACAAATACAAGTTTTAAATTACATAGACTAAACATAAATAAATGAGTTAGTATTCACAAACATATATATTGTTAAGCATAAATATCTTAAAAAACAAGACTATTGATGTATGGCTCCGTCGACATGTATTCACAGTGCAAGGGACTTCTTACATGCAAAATGGGTTCGTCGACTCGATATCTTGGATTATTAGATGTCTGGGTTGGAAGATTGGTAATGGAAACAATATTAAAATTGGTATTGATCCTATCATCGGACTTAGCTCGGATTATATCTTTCGTGAGGATCTTAGGCTCTATCTGGAGGATTTTGGTATCTCACATCTATCCGATGCTCGAAACTGGGGTACTGGTTCTGCCTCATAGGAATATTGGCTCTCGATGGTTGATCTTGATTTGGGGGGTCATTGGAAGGACTCTTGGACTCAATATATTTCTGGGCTTCAACACGGTGGTATCAGATTAGGTGATGGATGGATTCTTTGGTCTGGATGTTCAACAAGAAGAATGACATGTTAAATGCCAAATTGGCTTAAATGATTTAATCTCAAATACTTCTGTTAGTTACTGAGTCAAAGAAGTTCTTATATGGATCTAGAACTGCAACATTCCACTGGAAATTATTTGTTTTAACTGGTTATGTCTATCTAACCGTATTCATACTTGTGAAAACCTTATAAAAAAAGGTTGGATTGGTCCACATTGGTGTTGCCTTTGCAAATCTGTAGCTGAGTCTGTAAATCATATATTTGTGGACTGTTGTTTTACTGGTCATATTATATATACAATCAGCTCTAAATTGAATTGTTCTATCTACTCGAAAGAGCCCACTTATCTACAGAATATGGTTACTTAGCACAGGATGGAAAATAAGCTTACCTATCTCCCTCTTTTGTTGTCCTGGGAAATTTGGTTATCAGGAATACTTGTATCTTTGAAGATAAAAATCCAGATTCAAACTTAATTGTATACACTATATTGAAACAACTTCAACTTCATCCGGTACATTCTCAGCTGAAACACAAAAGCAGAGTTATTGGATCTGCCCCTGTTTATGATTTTCCTGCAGGTTTTTTTGATGGAGCCTCAACCAATATGTTAGGAGGAATTGGTGTTCATATCCTTATCAGTTAGGACCATTACCTCTTTTTGAAAATGGGTGTTGGTCAGAGTACCAACACTAGATCTGAACTACTTGCCCTGTGGACTCTTTTGATCACCTCCAAAATGTGTGGTCTGCCTTATTTACATATTCATGGAGATTCCTCAACCATTATCAATTGGTTCAATAGGAGATCTGTCCTCTCCTCTCTTTCATTAGATGGTTGGTGTCAAAACATCAGAGACCTGGAATCATCATTCTTCCAGCAGGATACTTGTCGTGTATACAGAGAACAGAATGTTATGGCAGATCGCTTATCCAAAGAAGCACTATCTATGGCCTCTGGCCTTTTACATTACTCAGAATTCACTGAGGGTGAATGTTCTGGGTATGACACAATACAGCTATACTAGCTTCAACATCCTACTCTTTTATTTTGTACATCTTTGATGTCTTTTTTAGTATGGAAATCTATACACATCCTATGGATGTCAGAGGTGGTTTGTCCCCTCTCATATTGATGACCTGCTAGAGGTGCATATCTGGATTAGCTTTCTGTTCATGACCTGTACTTCCTGTATTATGATGGTATCGGTTGGGTTTGATTGATGGCTATGTCCTCACATTCCATAGACTTCTGGAGACTATTGTTTGTATGTTGACAATTGACTTCTGAAGCACATGAGGATGTATTTCTGACTTGCTCTGAACATGCCACGTGCATAGTTTTTTCTGTTGATGTAAACAAGTTACCTTTGATTTCTATGAAATAACAAGGAAGTGATATTTTCTTGTGGAAAAACATCTTTCAAATGTATATTTTATTTTCTAAAGTATATCAATGAAAAAAAAATCCCACACTTCCTCAAGTAAGTTGGCAATTATCATAATTATTATACATTTTGTTATTAACATAATTATATTTATAGAATAATTAAGAATAACAATAAATTAAAATAATAAATCCATATTATTATTTTTTATATATATATATAAAGTTTATAAAAAATTTCAAATAAGTTATCTAACATATATGAATATATAGTTTTTAAGTGGATAGACATTTTTATTTGAGATTTGGGGCGGACTATTTTCTATGTTTTTTTAATCTATGGAGGAGCATGAGACAAGTGTACTATGGAGATTGATTTTATGGCAGTCGTTCAAAATTCCAAATAAACAATTATAAAAAAAGGAATATGAAAAAAACGGGTAGGTAGGTGATGAATGGATAACTGGTAGCAATGCAAAGATAACTCACAGTTGATGAATGGATAACCAATAGTTCATTGCAGCTAACTAGAAGAATGTGACATAAAAAAAGAAAAAGAATATAAAAAATAACATATAGTTGATAAATTGATAACAGGAAGAATGTTCGATGATAACATGTAGCTAAGCATAAATAACTCACACTTAAATTCATTTAACTCAAAAAATTTGAAGAATAAAAACTATTTCCAAACTATTTCTTAACCATTTATTTTTTATAGACTTGATCCAATCACAAACTATGTGGATATACTAGTTATATTAATATAAGTGTATTACCTGTGTTCTCGTAACCAAAAATAAATAAATGATGTACTAAGTACAATATATATTAATGTTAGAACATACAAACTGCTTATAGCCCTGTTCACTGCTTAGAAACTACTTAGCTCTGTTACCGTGAGTATATAAATTATAATCCACTTAGCTAGGATGGAATTATTATTTTTTTTTAAATTATTAATTGTGGTAAAAAATAACATAAAAAAATATTTTATTCAGATTATTTTATTCCACATATTGGTATCATAATTTTTTTATTCTCCAAGTTAAGTTCTAATAATTTAATATAATTTAATTTTTCTTCTTTTTGGGTCATTATTTATAAGTCAAAGTCATCTGCCTTGGGAAAGTATAAAAATGCTTGAATGGAAAGCAGGAATCGAAAACAGGAGTAAATTTTGTCCACCACAAAGGAAATTGAAAAGAAAAGAAAAATGCATGTGGAAAGATGGCAGATTGCAGTAATTGTCAGACTGCCAGAAAATTAAGGAACCAAGGGGCTGGTGGATGAATTACGATATTCACTCCGTTGAGTAATATTTGAATCAGCGCATCAGATGGAGATGATGGGGGGTAATCAATCAATCTCATCACCCCAATTCATGTTCAATATAAGCTCGCCACATTCCATATAAACTGGGTGCCAATTGAAGATGTCTCCCTGTATGTGATTTGCCTCAGAATAGGAATAGGAATAGGACAATATCTATCATCATTCTGTATGATTAGAAATCAGAATTGCAATGAATGAGGCAGCTTCAGCAGAAGCAGTAATGAAATCTGCAGTTTCTACGCCATGTGCAGCCTGTAAATTGCTGAGAAGACGCTGTACAAGAGAATGCGTTTTTGCTCCTTATTTCCCACCAGACGAGCCCCAGAAGTTTGCCTGTGTCCATAGAATTTTTGGGGCCAGCAATGTCAACAAAATGCTGCAGGTATGAACACAGTTTGATTACACTTTGAATGGTTGTACATGTTTTCTCACATGTTCAAATTTAGGTTGTCTCATAAACAAAAATACAAAAAAATGGTGTTAGATTACATTATAATCTTAAAAACTAAACTATTATAGTTATGAGCATTGATGATGATACACCACAATGAAGTACAGATTTTTACAAACTGAAACATTCAAATGAAAAAGTTGAAATGAAATTACTGTTTGCTAAACTCTTTTATTTTAGTTTTTTTTCCTCATCCATCAATATTATTTCATTACCTTTTGAAGTATTTTTACATCCATTTGACATAGTTGAATGATATATCTATAATATAGAGTCTAACTATAGCTTATTGGTTGGATTGATACAGCATTTACTATGTTTCATTATCTTTTGATATACTTATATATATTGTAGTTTAGTGTTTGGGATGGTGGCATACTCATCATGCCAATGATCAAATTCAAATTTTGCTAATAGAGAACTTATAGCTAATAGAGATCTAACATGTATGTACAACCCAAATTGTTTAAAGTTAACTGGGTTTTATTCAATTATCTCATGAATATCAGGTGCCTGAATGCAACTGGGTGTTATTTAATTATGCCATGAATATCAAGTGCCTGTATGCATTGAGCATATCATGGACTTGGACTTGATCAAACTGGTGTGTGAATTATTTAAAATTCTTCCTGGAACTACAGGACCTTCCTATTGATAATAGGGCAGATGCAGTGAGCAGCATGGTGTATGAAGCTCATGCAAGAGTTAGAGATCCAATATATGGTTCTGCTGGTGCAGTAGCGTCCATGCAGCAGCAACTGGCACAGGTCCAGACACAGATGGCTTTGTTGCAATTAGAGAACCTAAATCTGAGAATGCAGCGCGAAATGGATCATGCCTTGCATTCTAATATAACCAATGTTGCAAGCAGTAGTACAACTGGACGCTTAACAACAATACAGGGAACTTCCCCTTCAGATGTTTGTCAGCAAGTGAGACCATTTTTCTTGGATGCCAATGACTCCACAGATTCTCTGTAGAATTAAATTAATGTAATCCGTCCTCTTGCTTCACTAAATATTTTTGTAAACAGAAACAAATTCCAATCAACCGCGGGGCAATCTACCAGACAGCATTTCCAGTAACAGTGTGGATATGATCTGGATATTAGATAATACTATATACTTACGACTGCTCTCCATATAGTTTAGAGCCTTTTGTCATACTCTATAATCATGATATGTTATGTTTTGCCATATTCTATAATCATGATATGATATGTGAGGTATTCCAAGTTGTTTTCAAAAATTTTATGTGATTTTATGCCACATTATGAGTAGATATAATTTTTTGTTATATGATTTTATGGTTATGAACTAAATCTATTCTGACACAAACCTGGATTAATGGGTTTGCTTGTACCATTTC
Organism: Pseudotsuga menziesii; assembly: GCA_001517045.1. Classification (NCBI taxonomy): domain Eukaryota; kingdom Viridiplantae; phylum Streptophyta; class Pinopsida; order Pinales; family Pinaceae; genus Pseudotsuga; species Pseudotsuga menziesii. The sequence goes on along the minus strand of LPNX010588767.1, from coordinate 346,853 downwards.
TGTTTGTAAATTGCACAAGAAGAGACGATCATTGCATGCTATTCTTTTAATTGTTTATAAAACAAATAGGTATAAATAAAAGAAGCCAAGTTTACCTCATGTTTAGTTTACCTCAAGATACAGCATGAGTGGGCCTAATGGTTAAGAGCATGTGTTTCCTCTTAGGAGGTCACCCGTTCAAATCCAGAGGGGTGGTGTATGTACACCTCTGTAGACTTTAGCAGTTAAATGGCTGCGCAGATTATTATTATTATTATTAAAACTTAGTCTTCATGGCCAGGGTGTCCCTGTTCAGGATTTTAAATATTTATGAAGTAGTGAAAATATATGTAAACAAGTTCTTGGAACAAGGCAGGGAAGAATAAAACATATATACACAAGGTTTTGAAACTAAAGCATGTAAGGGGAAGAAATTAAATTTTAGTAGTATCACTGATACGGCTGGGAATTGCTCTGAAAATGTTTGAAATTAAATTTGTTTTCTTATTAATAGATTGTAAATGGATACTGGATAGTACAGCTCCGCATTGCATGTCAATTAACATAGAATCAAGTTTCGGATCGTTCTTTGACCTACTGGGATATTATTAAAATTTAAATATGAATGGCTAAGTTTTGTTATACACAAATATAAATAAATATTATCAATAATTATTAGAATTATTGATAATTATAAATAAAAATAAAATTAATTACATCAATACTATTAACTAATCTTTAAACTTAAAATTAATTTTTTTAAAATTTAAAATTACCTTTTTTTTTTAAATTTAAAAATATTTATTATATAAAATTATAAAACTTTAAAAAACTATTAAACAATAACAATTAAATAAAACTAAAAAACAAAATTGTTTGACTCCAAAACAATTTCAATATTTTGGAAAACATATATACCAAAATTGTTCCACTCCAAAACTATTTCAATATTAAAGAGAACATATATAAAAATAAATTATCCAAATAAAGACAACAAATACAATATTCTACATAGTGTTTCTCACCACACATATATATATATATATATATATATGTATATATATATATATATATATATATTTTGACATTCTATATTTTAAAAATATATTTAAATTTGAACTTGGTCGTTGTAATATATTTTGTGGATCATAATTAGATTCAAACTATGGTTTTATATGGTTTTATATTAACTCATTTTTTTAGGTTCAGTAGCATGCTTTATAGTACAAAATTTAAAGTTAAGAAAAGTCCCTATCGAATAAATGATCTGAAAGATAGCGTAAAAGAAATATCATGGTGTGGAAATGTTTATAAACATGCTTGTGCAATGTTGGAAAATTACTAACATTCAAGACATATCAAAATTTATTTGCATCCTTATTTTGTTTGAAATTGGCATGCCCAAATGACTCTTGTCCTTGCCACTTTATAAGGTTATTTGCAAAAATATCCAACAGGATATTTTTCCATTAAAATACCGAACCTTTGAGTTATTATTTCAATGTTGTAATATAATCAAGTTCAGAAACAAATTGCATCCCTAGGGGTACTTAGAAAGGTTGTCCACTAATACTATATAAGTTCTTCTTCTCACTTTACTACAAAGAGGAAAACCTTACTACATAAGTCATTCTTCTCACTATTACTACAAGGAGGGAAACCTTAGAAAATAAATAAATAAATTTCTTTAAAAAATGGGGACTGTGGACTACCAAGACCACTAATTATCCAATTTGGAAATGGAGTCAAGATTAAAGAGAAAGAGAATTTGAAAGGTTGGAGAAGATGTAATTAATAAATTCATCAATGTGCCATAATTAGTCCGAAGTGATAAATCACCCAAGGGTGATGTTGGTTTCATGCATAGCATTGAGCTTCCTGTTAAATGAACCCAATAAACAACTATATTTAAGGGTAGTGATTTAATTAAATACAATTTGTGTTTTCTCCCTTTGAATTGATTTAATAAATGCAATGAATTTTCCAAATAATTTGTCATGTAAAGAGTTTCCAATTTGAAAGAAATATCGTACACCATCAAAAGGGGAATTTGTTGTTCTCACATGATCTTCAACAACTGTAACAATAAAACATACACCAAATTTTTAATTCCAGCGTAAAATATGAATTATCGTGTGTTGTAAATTGTAGCATACTCATCCTATGTCTAATTGTAAGGAAGGGTATAGGGTCTCTAGTTAGAGATAAACATGGATGATATTATGTCTATAACAACGAATAAGTTCAAATGATAATATCTGGTTGTTTTATCATAAATTAAGTTTCCCCCTTAAACAAGCTACATTAACCCTAACTAGGAAAATAAACGACTAGTTACTAGCTAGTTGCATAGACCTAACATAAGCAAACCCCAGATATGAATCAGATGAAAAATTAATCATGAATAATACATGGATGTTCAAAATTTCAGTCCTAAACATTCCCAAATTTCATAAACATAAAACTTCTTAATCTATCTCTTTCCACATTGGAAATAGCCTCTATCAACATAGAAAAATTGTACATAGTTTCTAGACATGAATTTAATTATGAACATCATCTTTTAAGCCATGCATGACCTCACATGGGGATGTCATGTTCATCCACGTAAAAATCCATATCAGCCTTGACTAGACCATTTGAGCATCACTAAAACATACTACCAATCATCCATGATCAAACCTCATGGACAAAACTAGGATTACGAAATTATAACATAACACTACTAACCATTTATTTTCACATATATCAGATTTAAAGCTTGAGAATAATATTAATGCATATTAGTCATAATCAACCATAAAATCACTTATATATAAAATTTCATAAATAGATTCTGATGAACAAAAATATAGTACAATAACTAGTACAAAGAAATACAATTTCTCCTAGAAACTGCTAATCCCGAAGATTCTAAAACTTGCTTTAAAATAACTTTATCAAGAACACACACAACCTACATACTAATCCTAATATTGAAGCAAAGAAAATAAAGGATTAAGTACTTAACTTAATAATGGGTTACTAACGGCAACAAGGCAACATTCCTCCCATCCTTTGACCTTTCCTGATGTGTGTTTTCTCGTCAAAAACCCCCCTGAGATAAGCTCTTGGAATCTCATGTGATATGGTCTCTTATAAATACACTAAGTTTGATTCACTCCCTTTCCTTTAAGTATCCCCTCCTCTAAGAAATGTGATCCGAGTAGTTCTTGAGATTATCCCCCTCTCTCAGAACACCCACTGACCTCCAAGGTCACTTTCTCAATTCGAGCCCCCACTGTAGCATTCACATATTGAGAGCACTGGCCCATAGTAACATGACACAATATTATCCCCCTATCCCTCATGTATTAGTGCAACCAGGAATAATACCCCACTTAGGATTACCCCCCTCTCCTTGTAGGTGAGTTCTTTAAACAACACTTTCAGCCTTAGGCCATTTTTACCAATTCGAACCCCCACTGGAGCATTCAAATTTACAAACCTGGTCATAAGGAAACTTGTCTGAAGCCTCATTTTCCTATTAGGTTTGGTGTGGGAAGGTAGAGTCAAGCTCTTCTCTATTTGTGATGGAAATGTACAGGTTGTTTTGATCTTTGTGTGGCCGACAAGAGATGAAGAGATCTACTCTATCTACTATGGATAAAATGTATGGTTGTTGGACCTTTTGTGTGGTCGGCTAGAGCTAAAGAGCTCTACTCTGTTTAATGTGAATAAAATGTATGGGTCTTTCTTTCTAGTTTACATGGGCATTAACAACGTGTTGTTTTGTATCTTTCCCAAGGTGATTATTGGGCTTCTTGATTTCTTTGGAAGACTATAAAGAAGAGTTGGTGCCATGACATTTCTTTTCATGAATTCTCTCTTCAAACTGTTTGTTAACAGGTAAGGATTTTAACTTATTCTTAACTACAACATTTCATCTTGTAAATAATTAGCATTTACACTAACTGAGTTTTTTTTGTGTTGCAGGAAGAGGAGGGATAAGGGTGCTCCAAAGGAGCCGACCCCTGGGCCTCTATGCAAAATCGTCTAGGTAAGGTTTTGTACCACATTTTTTCCTCCATTTGATTTAATTCACAAATGTTTATTGTTTCTGAATGTAACAATAATGTACATGTTAAGGCATTGGAGAGGGAGGCGACAGGGTCACCTCCTCCCAGGCCCGCATTTCCAAATGCCAAGATAATCTTGACTCCACCCTAAAACAAAATTTTGTTCTTGTTTTAAAGTTTCGAACAGTCTACTGACCAAACCCTAATGTGGTTGCGGGTCACATTGGGTAGGGGATGCGAGTTTTCGAATGGTAGCCACGAGGGTTTGTTAATATAAGTCTTTGGTTTTGATTACTTGCATTTTGTAAAACCCTCTTTGGGTTTTCCTTGCATTGACTTTGCAGCCATTGCTACAGCACTATAAATTTGAAGTTCTGTAATGTTTTTAATATAAAACTGGTAGTGTTTGGATGCCATTTGAATGGTCTTATTCCCATTACTGTTTAAACATTTGTATTTCAAAAAGTGTGGAAGCCATCAACAATGATCTTACAACCACTTATTAATATATAGTTTTTATTATTAATAATGATGTATGGCCTCTGGCTATGTGACTCCCATAGTTATTTTTGTTTTATATTTATTTGTATACTATTTAATTAAAAACAAAGGCTTCCATCATTGATGGTCTTACGACCATGAATACAGTGATTTGTTTGATGTTATACTACTACATTCGTTTGGTGAATATAATGATGGACGTGATTCTATGATATCCAAAGGTTTTTACCTCTGCGTAGATAGTGGCGGCCATGATATGGACTTACAACCCTATCATTACTTTGTTTTGTTGAATTAATAAGTGACCTGTAGGGTCTACGATTTCTTGTACAGTAGATAGCATTTTGATTTTTATAAGGATCAGTTGCCATCATTGATGGCTTTAACGTTGATCCTTGGGGATAACGAAAACTTGTTTCATGACCGGGGTTTGATGTAAAAGAACGCAGCTGGAACAACTAGCGTATATGTTGGGAAATTAAATAGAATTGATTTGCTTATTTATCTATATTTAATTTACATGACTGATAACATCTCGATTTGTTTATGGTGGCCTATAGCCTATTAGATTAGATAATTTTCGTTTATATGTAATATTGTAGATGTATGATTTATATCATCTAATTTGTAGATCATGTATGTTTTGGGATACTTGCTCCGATGGTATTGTTGCTTAGATTCGTAAGACTGGTTTGCATGATCATCGTTCTGTAGAATATTGATGTATGATTCTATTACAGATTGTATACTTATGGTATTATAATCACAATTTTTTTTTCTTTCAAATGTTTTAATTGTACAGACCTAATATATACATTAGTAAGATCTTATAATTACGTCCTACTATATTTCTATTTATAGTGATAGTATTCATGTCTACATATATATATAATCTTGATATTTTGAGATTAGAAGAATAGAGTAATAGTAATACTAACATGATTAGGTATCCTACCTATATTAAGTTTCAAAATTACATACTAGGAAATTAAAATAAATAAGGAGTGAAGTGATGCATTACTAAATCGATCTTATAGGAAGAATTTGGAAATAGACGATTCATATCCATTTATGTGCAGAATTTGATTTTCAAATAAAACCATAATTATTAATCCAAGTATAAATTTCTAACCATAGAATTCCCTAAATACTACTAAACATTTAATCATAGCATAATTAGACTAATTGATACATACTAGGTCCTACATTAGCGTCTTCAGATCTAGAATAAAAAAAATTCTACAATCATTTTAAAACATAGATTATGAACATGGCAACAATGCCGGGAAAACAAAAGTGGAGAAGTTGTTCCTCCCAACCAACTCCCATAGCAGACAAGTTACTTGCTCTAGAACCCCCGAGTCTGTTCGTTGAATCACAAGAGAAAAATCCCTCAATGCGCCATCTCTTGCATTCTCAAACTTAATCCCCGTCCAATGCTAACTTCCTACTGCTTATGGACATTCTAATATATATAGTATTTTTCCTAATACTTGGTCATTTATGAGCCTCCTTTTCTTTAGCACTCAACTAGGAGTTGTGACCTGATTTTTGGGGATGATGCCTTCTGCATCTTGAGTTCTCACTCAATGGCTTCTGCCACTTGTATTTTCCTCTTGTGGGTTAGCAAACACTCTTTAACAACTATATCCACTTTTATTCCCCCATTAGCATATTTTCTTAAATAAAATGATTTAAAACAATGTTTTATTTTTGACTTTTTGCCAAAAATAATAAAATAATAAAATAATAGTTAAAGTATTTTTTATTAGAATTAATAATAAACTATTAATTCTTTGTGCATTACAGTAAAATTGTTATATTTTTATCATTCAAGATAGTATTATGATCTTAGGATCTTTTAATTAAGAGAATAACAAGCACAACAATAAAACATAAGCACAACACAAGAGACAAGAGACACAAAGAATTTTCCTCGAGGAAACCATAAAGGAGAAAACCCCACAACTTCCTCAGAGATAGAATCAACACCAAAGGTAAAACCAGAAAACAGTAAGATGATCTCCCGACAACAGTAGTCTCTCTCTCTCACACTGAGAGAGATTCTCCTCTCTCACTCATGCGCCCCAATGAGTGAGTGAGTGTATGAGTATGATAAATAGAGAGGCTCTCACTCTCTATTTATATTCTTCCCTTCACTTGGAACCCACTGCAACATGTCGACCTCACTTAACAATTACTTACTAGAGCCGACATCTCTAGGAGTGTCTAATAACCCTAGTGCCCCATCACTTGTGGGGACTTTTCCTCCTTTGACCAATAGGAGGGTAACACAATGCTGGGGACTATTGACCCGACTTACAATGACTCACCTAGGGTCAAATTCACTAGGATAGTCTAATAACCCAAGGGCCCCACAACTATGGGGACTTTAACTCTTGACCAATAGGAGGGTTACCCACAATGACTTGACATGACTTTATCATTATAGAAACTTCCTGGAATAAACATCGGGGTATGACATGACTCAAATACATTACAATACATCCCGGAATAAACATCAGGTTATAATACATAAGAAATACAGATGAATACATTTCGAAGTTACAATTACATCAACACTCCCTCTTAACTAGGAAGGTATTCTCTCGACACAATTTATTAGCACAAGTCTTCTTCTCTGTATCATCTGAATCATCGTCAACTTCTCTTCATCTTCATCTTTAGGTCATATTCATCTAGATCTAGATCATAACTCGATCTGGATCATCATCACTGGATCTAGATCATCTCTCAATCTGGATCATCACTGGATATCATCACTAGATCTGGATCATCACTCGATCTAGATCATCACTGGATCTGGATCATCACTCAATATGGATCATCACTGGATCTGGATCATCACTCGATCTGGATCATCACTACTGGATCTGGATCATCACTACTGGATCTGGATCATCACTTGATCTGGATCATCGCTGCTAGATCTGGATCATTACTCGATCTGGATCTCTCGGAGTCATCATAATTGGATCTGGATCATAGCTCGATTGGGATCTCATCTGGTCATCATCATGTGTGTTATCTCGTCATAGGAAGTTCTATAGATCCATCCTTCTTTCATGCTGGTTGTAGGCCTAGCCATCAGGTAGGTCTTTTCCCAACACTTACATCTTACCTACTCATCAGAAAGGCAGGCCCAACACTCACATATGATCATGTAGTAACCTACAATCACATCAGAAATGCCCAGCACTCACATTCACCAGCATGATAGGAAATCACATCACTAACATCTGTGAAAAGGCTTCAGCACTTATATCTGACCTGGAAGGAACTGAATCCTCTCACCATCACCAGAAAGGCTTGCACTCACATCTGACCTGGAAGGAACTGAATCCTCCACCCTCTCCACAAAGGCCCCCAGTCCTAGACTGAGCTACCTGGTAATGGACCAGGTGCCTGCATTCTCCCGGAGAATGGAAATTTCCCTTATATCTTTCATGGTAGGAAACAAGTCCTACATTGTTGCTATAATGGCCTGCACTCACATCTAACATGGAAGGAACTGAATCCTCTCACCATGACAGAATGGCCCCAAGTCCCAGACTGAGCTACCTGGTAATGGAGCAGGTGCCTCCACTCTCTCGGAGAGTGGCAATTGCCCTTACATCTGTCCTACTCGACAGAATGTCCAGCACTCATATCTGACATGGAAGGAATTGAATCCTCTCACCACGACAGAATGGCTCAGCCCTTACATCTGACCTACTTGTCAGAATGGATTTGGATCTCAGCACTCATATCTGACATGGAAGGAACTGAATCCTCTCACCATGACAAAATGGCTCAGCCCTTACATCTGACCTGCTTGTCAGAATGGATTTGGGACTCATCACTTTCCCTTGGAGGAAGCCTCAATCTGGAGAACACTAAGCTTCTCCCTGAAGTACTCGAACTTCACTCTGGCCAATGGCTTCATCAACACATCAGCTATTTGTTCCTCCATCGCAATATACTAGAGCTTCACTGCTCCCCTCTACACCATATTCCTAATATAGCGATACTTGATCTTGATATGCTTCGACTTGTCATGGAACACTAGATTCTCTGACAACTTCATGCAACTCTAGTTGTCACAATGTATACAAGTAGCATCCATCTGGAGATCAAATAAATCAAAAAGTAGCTTCCGCAGCCATACTGCCTCACAACTAGCTAAACAGGCTATGACATACTCTGCTTCAGCTGTACTCAGTGCCACATAGGATTTCTTCCTGCTATACCAAGAGATCACACCTGATCCCATATTGAAGCAACACCCTGACGTGCTCTTCCTATCGATGGCACTGCCTGCCCAATATGAATCAACATAACCATCTAGGTTAATCTTCTGATTCACATCGTACTTGATCCCATAATCAACTGTACCCCTACATGCCTTGCAACCATCAGGTGAACATGTCTCAATGTGTTCACAGCAAAGAAAATATCTGGTCTTAGGTACATCAAGGACCCAATCATATGACGATACATCGTAGCATCAACCGTATTTGATGAAGCATCACTCAATAGCTTCATGTTTGATTCCATAGGTGTGGTCATGCATTCCGTCATCGCAAACCTCTTCAGGATCTCTATTGCATACTTCCCTTGTCCAATGGAGATTCCATCCGCACTCTGCCACACCTCCATACCTATAAAATAATGCATCGACACATAATAGGAGCATCATTAGTCTTCCGTCTTCAACCTTGAAGCAAAGGTTGGAATCCGCTTTACTCTCAATAAATCCTAGAGTCATCAGTAATCTATCCATCCCGTCATACCATGTCGAACCTTAAGATATTATGCAGTCACTCCCTCTGAAGCGAAGCATCATACTCCCTCTGTCTTCTGTACTCTATGCACTGAAACATTATGTATCGGAGTGACAAGTAGTATCCATCTAGGATCATTTGATACCAAGATCCTCTGTTTTGAACTTTTTTAAAAGTTCTTCTCACATAAGTCTGTGAGCTTGTCATCCTTTATCAACCTTGTAGCAAAGGTTAATATCTTCATCAATCTCATCATGTATGTGTTTCAACTCTTACTAGCTGCAAATTTCTCTTCGTAGTCTAGGCCTTCTTTTTGTGAGAAGCCTCTTGCTACGAATCTTGCTTTGTATCCCACGATGTTTCCATCTACTGCATGATGGAACTATGAACTTCTCTTCATGTGTTGATACTGCATCCTAGACATCATTCTTCTTGAACTGGTCTTCCCTTTCTCCTTGGTTACTTCTTCATAGCTTGAAGGTTCTGCATCAATGATGTCGCTCCATTTGTCATATTATTCTTCATCTTGAACTGTCATCACTTGTTCTTCGGAACAAGTCTCATCCTTATTTTATTGTAGGCGATTATGTATGCGATCTTTCCTACAAGTCAAATGTAGTTGTATGGTTAGAAACATTTCATAAGGAATATTTATACTAGCAAATTCTTATGCATAAATGTATGATCATGCAACTAATTTATCCAATACAACATTCATCCATATCTCACAAAACTTTTCTAGATGCCTTCCGTCTCTACCAGGACAATATTGAGATTGTGCACTAATCCAATATGCCAGCAAAGAGGTTTCATTCTAGATAAGTAGCAATGGTGAGTTTGTATAGCACCATGAGCTACTTACCCATCACATGCATATTAGTAGTATACTATCATTAATGCAAACATCCTATCATGCATAATACATCAACTGAATATAAACAAAA